>JAWWEW010000078.1:68082681-68131947 GCA_035583185.1 Anabacerthia variegaticeps | reverse complement strand
GTTAACCACTGTAGTTATGCTAATGCATTGCCTCCAAGCTTCTTTTTGGAAGGAATTCCAACTAGGTTTGAAACTATGACACCCACATCATCAAGTGGAAAGCAAATGAGAAGTTAGATCATAAATTTGAATTTTTTAAGTGACAAAAGTGGTTTTTAAAATGTGAGATGCCTGATCTTAAATTAAAGTGTGTATATTTTCACGGTTTTATCTATTCCAACTTAAGAAAGACTTCTTTCATGCAGAGCTAACTTAGAGATGCTTTTTGAAGGAAAACCAGATACAATACTTTTCTTGTAGATAATGTCATTAGTAAGCCACATATAAAGTTTGTTAAAACCTATTAATTTTCTCTTGTTGTTAAGACTCACAGATGCATACATGAACTCTGGATTATTTGTAAAATTTCATGCTGAAAAAAATAAATATGTGATATGAAAAATATGAAAAATACAAGAATTGCCTAGACATTCTCATGAATGCTTTGACTCTTATGGGCTAATTTCATAGATACACTATAAATTATTAGTATAAGGCTTAAACAATTTTTACCTTCTCTGGGCTATTTTAGCACTGATTACACAAGGTTCAAACTTGAGAAGGCTTTGGAGCAGGAAGGTGATTCAATAGCTACAGAAAAGCCCGTAGCCCATATATGATAATATTTCTGTAGCTCATGTACCTCATATGTCTGAGCTGATTCTGTTTGCACTATGCAACAGTAAAGACAGGGAAGAAATGGGCTTCTTAAGGGCATGATATTGACTTTAAAGTTAGTATAACTTCAGGCAATTCTGTCTTCAGATAATCTGGTTTTTTATGACTAATTCCAGATTTTACTGCAAGTGAAATCTGTAGTAAGGAAGGCCCTAGTGAAAAGGCAGTCTTCTGTCTTTGAATGTTCAGATCCAGCAATTATAGGAAACATTGAATCTACTAAAAAAACACCTTATCTGTCAGTCAGAAACCCTATGTGGCTGAATTGTACCTTTTAATTGTTGTGGTTATGGAATTGTATGCAGGAATACAACTGCTATTTTTTTGTTTTCTTTAGTGTCCCGGTACTTTAATTTAAGCATACATGACAGGGCACAGTCAAACCTGGGATAGCTCTGCAAAACAGTGGGACTAATCCAACTTCTCTCTAGAATTCATTTTTTTTTTTCAGTAACACTGCCCAGAAATGACATTGTCGCATCCTAGATACATCAACCAGTGGAATACAAAACAGTTTACCTGAAACCTGTGGGGAAACAATAAAACAAATTTATCAAAATAAAGCTCTTCTGAAATGTAACTGAAAAGCAAAGGTTTCTCTTCTTTCTGAAAATGAAAAGTTTCTGTTGAATTTGCATTTAAAAAACAACAGTGAAATAGTAACAAGGTTTGAATATCTCTCAGTAAGAAATGAAAATACAGGTACAGATCCTGGGGCTTCCAAATGGAAATACACTGCGTTTTGAAGAAAAGTTTTCCTTTGTTTTTCTTTTGTTGTCATTCTCTGAAGACACCTTGCTATTTCTGTTTCAATTGGTACAGTAGTTCTTATAAGTCTTTAGCAAACATAAGACTTCTGTCAAGGACTAAGTGAGAGGAAGGGAAAAAGACTACAGATGTAGGTATAGGTCTGACCTGTCTGCAAAAACTATGATTGAATTTAGATACTTGGTATCTGTGATAAACATTTGACGAAGGAAGATATGCTAAGCAATTAGCTCTAATCAGAAGAATTAAAACTAGACACATTCCTACATGGATTAATTAGAGTCTAAAGACAATGGGAATGATTGTCAGTTGCAGCAAATCAAACAGGACACTACTGTATCTTATTTCTCTGCAAAAGTTCAATCGTAAGACACATGTTTAAGTTAATTTCAAAAACTGGGATGGTACTCAGGTGAAATTAAAGTGGACTCAACAAGCTATGCTGTCTTTAGCTCATTGAAGGGCCTGCAAATAGAACCAAGTAGGGATGAGTGGTTTCCTCTTCACTAGTATAAATGTAGTGCATACTCTGTATGCATAAAAAGAGTATATTTATATTATATATACACTTTGTATTATATGCATACCATATTATATATGTGTACATTTCAAAGCTTTTTTCCTAGTCCCAAAGAACTAGAATTTTGACATGTAAGCACATATTTACTGTTTAAAATGTCCCTCATTTTGGAGGGAAAATGATAAACAAATTCTGCTGTATGGTAAAATTAATTTTAAAAAGTCTTGTAATGAGACATTTCATCATAGTTATAAATATACATTTTTTCATCAATTTTTAATAATAAATATGGGCTTTGAAGAATAGAATCATAAAATAACAGAATCTTTTACACTGGAAAAGATGACTAAGACCATCAAGTCCAACTGTGAACCCAGCAAACTATCTCCTTAAGTGCATATTTACATGTCTTAAATACCTTCAGGGATGGTTACTCCATCACTTCCCTGGGCAGACTGTTCCAGTGCTTGACAACCTTTTCTGTGAAGAAACTTGTCCTAATATCCAAACTAAACCTTCCCTGCTGCAACTTGACACCATTTCCGCTCATCCTGTCATTAGTTGCCTGGGAGAAGAGACTAACCCCACTTTGCTACACCCTCCTCTCAGGTAGTCGTAGAGCAGCAAGGTCCCATTAAGCCTCCTTTTCTCCAGGCTAAACAACTCCACCTCCTTCAGGTGCTCCTCATAAAATACCAGTAAACTACTGTATTTGGTTTGCATGACAAGATTTTTGTGGCACAGGGACTACCAGGGTGCTTCATGTGAGAAGCTGCCAGAAGCTTCCCCTGTGTCCAATAGATCAAATGCCAGCCAGCCACAGGATTGACCCATCCCTGGCCAAGGCCAAGTCCATCGGTGACGGTGCTAGCAACTCTGGGATAATGTAGTTAAGGGGGTGCACAACAGCACCTTGTAGAGAGTCGTGAGGATATGTGAGAGAAATGGCCCTACAGACACCAAGGTCCATGAAGAAGCAGTTGAAGGAGGTGGTCCAGGCACTGAAGCAGAGATTCCTCTGCAGCCCATGGTGCAGACCGTGGTGAGGGAGTATGTTCACTTGCAGCCCATGGAGAAGCCCAGGCCATTGAAGGTGGTTGTTACCAAAGAAGGCTGTGACCTGGTGGGAAGCAGGCTCCTATTAGAACCTGTGGCCTCACGAAGAAAGGAGCCCATGTTGGAGCAAGTTAGCTGATAGGACTTGTGGCTGTGTGGGGGACCCACACTGGAGCAGACTGTTCCTGCAGGACTGCATCCCAGGGAAGAGACCCACTCTGGAGCAGTTCCTGAAGAACTGCAGCCCATAGGAAGGACTCCTGTTGGAGAAGTTCATGAAGGACTGTCTCCTGTGGAAGGGATCCCATGCTGGAGCAGAGGAAGAGTGTGAGGAGTTCTCCCCTTGGAGGAAGGGGCGGCAGAGACAACATGTGATGAACTGACCGCAATCTCATTCCCTACCCCCCTGTGCTGCTAGTGGGGAGGAAGTAGAGGAAATTGGGACTGAAGTTGAACCCAAGAAAGAATGAGGAGTGAAGTAAAAATGTTTTAAGACTTGCATTTTCATTTCTCATTACCCTACTCTGATTTGGTTGTTAGAAATTGAAAACATTTCCCCTAATTGCGTCTGTTTTGCCCATGAAGGTAATTGATGAGTGACCTCTGCCTATCCTTATCTCAATCCAAGAGCCACTCATTATATTTTCTCTCCTCTGTCCAGCTGTGGAGGGAAGGGATAGAGTGGCTTTGTTGTGCACATGGTGTCCAACCACAGTCAGATCACCACAACTAATTTTAATATTGTGGCATAAATAGAAGTGTTGCTTACCAAGACAAAGCATGTAGAAAGGTGTCAATGTTATTTATTTTCATCTTTTTCAGTATGCTCACCACTTGCGAGCTTTGCTGGGAGAGGGAAAAACCTTTTTTCAAGCTCATTTTTCAAGTCTAATACAAGTGCTGATAGAGTTAAAAACAAATGTGTTCAAGAATCAAACAGTACGTATATATCATTTGGATTCATTCTTGTGTTTTTTCCGGCCTTCTCTGTATATGACAGAAGACGAGACCCATTTAATAGATGTCATTAACCTAACATATGACAGTCTTACTCTGGAACTGCAGTTTCTGAAGGACTTGGAATCATGATCTCACATTCTCTGCTGCATTGAGAGTTTTTACTCCTGAAAGGCTTAAAAGATCCTGTAGAAGCGATGTAAGCAGGGGAGAGGAGAGCAATGGAGGGATGCTGCCTATGTTCTTTGTTCATGACACTCAGAGCTTTTTTGGCTAGAGAAAAAAAAATTGAGGTTTCTTTTAAAGTGCTAAGTGGCTTTTCACATATGAAAAGATTGATTTGAGCTTAGTAATTTCTGCTATTTTTCAATTTGCCAGTATATTCCCATATGAAGTGATTAACAGTTCACCTCTTTTAATGTTGGGAATCTTGATTTCAATGCCATATCATTCTGATTATTTACATCTTACTTTATCTTAATTCTAATCACAGTACTTTGTTTGAATAAGATCTCTCTCTACAACTGATTAATTCTTGCTAGATTCTGAAATTTTTCTTCTGTAAGTGGGTGTGTATTTTGTCAGTGTGTGCATGTGTTTGTGTATAAAATCTCAACTAATTCTTTGTAAAGCTGAACTTAGATTTACGACTTTTTTTCTACTAAGTTCTAGAACAGAGATTGATTTGGAGAACTTCGTAACCTTACCTTCAATGTCTCCGCTTCCTCTGGCCCATACACATCTAGGCATAGATAGGATCTTTAGAAGATATTATTCCCTTGTTGTACTTTGCAAAATTATTCTATTTATCTTAATATTCTTATTTAGAGCCTGTCCCCAGCCCTTTGAAATATCTGTGATCTCTAATTTACCAACCCTTGTGCTCTTTTCGGGGAGTGAGCTGCAAAAAACCTTGCACACAACATATCATGTGGCTGTTGCTGATGCTCTTTTGATTGGCAGGGTTGGAGGGGAAGGTGGGAAGAGGACAAAAGAGAAGAAAAGTATTTTAAATGCCTATTATCTGTTTATATATTTACTCAGTATCTGCGAAGAGCTTGGAGACACCTTCACTTGGGATAGCTGATATTCCTGGAGGAACTGAAGTCAACAGCAGATTTTTGATGACTTAGCAATTTAAGTGCCATTTTTTGCTGCACTTAGTCTTGAGTTGTCCACAGTAATGCTGATGAAATTCATTCTAAGTGCTGAATGTTGACGCTATTAAATATTTTTATTATAGTCAAAGATATAATGCACTGGCTTCACAAATTACCAGCCTGTCATCTGTAGAGGCTGAGGACAAGAGACTCTGAGACCAAGAATCTTGGAGCAAGCTGCAGCCCAGTAAGCCCATTGCCTTCCCCATCCATGTCACTACATCTGCCACATTGGCAGAAAGCCCATACTAATGTCCTTCATAGGCTTTTCAGTCTAGTCTTGCTTTCTGCTCTGCTTGGAAGTTATGTTTCATTAGTAGAGAACCAACATACTTTCTCCAAATCTGATTTCCTGAGTACTACTGGCCTTTAAACTTTCAAGCAGTTAACCCAGTATTGATTGTAATAACTACTTCAGATTTGAAACAATTTATCTTAGCTAAAGCTTGTCTTCTGAAAGAGAATCCCATTTATATAAAGAGTTAAAAAGAGGTGTCAAGTCCAGGTCATCTTGTGCCACTTTTTATAATGCTTTTTCTTTTTTTTTAAATTAATTTTCTTTTATGTCAATTTGGTGTTAAATTCTAGCTCTTGGCTTTGGTTTTACCTTTTCCTGTTACCTTTGTGCAACCCATTTTTTCCACCTATTTAAGATATTCATACACTGTAATCAAACTGCCTTTCAATCTTCTTTCGGGCAAGCTAAAGCAAGTGAGATCTTTGTTTCTCAATGCAAGGCACTTTCTCTAAACCTGAACTAAATTGTCTGGCTTCTTTACACAAGTCCTTCAATTTGTCAACAACTTTTAAGAAATGAGAATGCCAGAGCCATTTGAAGCCTTTTTGTATAGGTTTCACAGATATAATATACAAAGGTAGAATTATTTTCTGGGTCCTACTCACCAACTAGTTTTCTAAAAGACCAACAACTTGGAACTCGTTTCTGTAGTTTATATCATCACACTTAGAATGATCAAATTTTATTTATGTAAAATGCTCTTTTAAGATGATAAAAACTCCATGAGCTCCCATCAAATTAAGCAATTATATTCATCCAAAAGGACTGAAATGTTTAGGACTACACCTTTCATTTTGAGTATTTTTTGAATAAAAAAGTTTGGATTTCTTATTGCAAAACTGACCTGAGTTCTAAAATATGGGAAGAAAGGATTATTAATTTTTTTTTTTATGGGACCCAATTTTTTTTTTTTTTTGGCTTTTAATGCCACAGGTTTTTTTGGGGTTGTTTTGTTTTGTTTTTTGCCAAAAACCAGCACAAAACCAAAACAATCTGCAGCTGTTCCAGTCCAAATTAAGTAGGTGACATGTGGATATAATCTGAAACTAAGCTGCATACAGAGATCTACAGAACCACTGATAGATAATCTTAATGCTTGATAAAAGGACTAAATAGAAAAATTATGCCAAATCCTTGTTGGAGCACTTGTACGTGAAATGTGTCTAAAATACAATATTCAGGCAAACATTCGAACTTGATGCAAAGACTAAAAAGGCAAAATACTCTCAAAACACTTTCAAATAAAGCATAGAAACATATTCGCTTAACAATCCAACTTTTAAATTTGTAGTTATCTATTCCTCTCTTTTACGGAGATGAGAGGCTGAAAAAACAGCAGGTCAAATCCCTACTTGCTTTGACTTCAGGAGGAGGAGATTAGACTATATATTCTCACTCCTAGAGGTAGGGAATGTAATAGTAGGATTGTCATTGCAGGAAGTGGAGGAATGAAGATCTTGCATAATGAAGACTGTATTTCTTTGCTTTGTCAAAATAGGTACAAGCATTAAGCAAGTGATTAGCAGATCAAATAAGCACTTGTAATTTTATCACAGAACTTTATCTGCCATTCTATTACATTTTTAGTGGAAAATTGTAGGTAAAATGGAGAAAGAAAAAGACATCTTCAATGCCTTCACTTCTCTTCCTACCCTTCTCTTTACCACCGCATTTCAGCTTAGAGGGATTTTTTTCCTTTTCACTGTGTCACATTGCATGATGGTTAGCATTCAGGACTTGAACAGGCTTGCAGAGAGGTAAAATGTTTGTTCTATTAAAAAGCATTCACTTAGTTATACAAATGCCTTTTTCCCTACTGCAAATCCTGACACTTGTGCACAGGCAACTTTTTTATTAATGATAGCCAAGCTGAGCCCATCTTTTGGAAGGTTCTTTTGCCATCAGGTGACTGCACTGAAGACCATGCTCCTCTGGACTGATAAAAAGTAGGTAAAAAACAGCACTTATTTCTGATATCTTAAGATTACTCTTTTCTAATGCAGCTTGTATGTGTCAGTAGACACATTGTGACATGCAGCTGTGTGACAGCCTGCAACATAATACAGTGGACATAGGTGATGCTCTTGCTTTCTAGCTCTGAGGAGGGAGAGAACTCAGGAGAGCTGAAGAGTTAAGCAAGTCTCACAGGTAATGATAAACAGTCAACAGATGTGTACTATGTACTGGTTCAAGGCAAAGGAGACTTTCTGCTCCTTTTGCTCTAGGGCATCGTGTTCATTTTATTTGCCTGTGTCTTTGAATTCAGCAGCAAAACCTGTAGGCCCAGAATCCACAGCTTTCCACTATTACTACAGAAGAATATTCAGTTTATTGAAGTAATTCTAAAATCCCTGAGATACATTGTCCATCTCCTCTATATTCAATAAAGAATTTCAGAGCACAGATTAAAACCTCCTGAAGAAATGTAGCCTCTGACCTTCCAATGCAAACATTCTAGGAAGAACCCCCAAATGCTGGAGCAAAGGCAAGATTATAGGACATGATAAGAAAAGGTCAGCAGTATAGATAAAGGCTACTATTTAAAGCTTAACAAGCAAATTCAAAACTACTTTATGTTAACTGACAGTAATATAATGATGAATTCAGTAAGATGTGTTGTAATATGCTATTTAAAATTAAAATGGTCTAGGTCTATTATAAATTAATTTATCATATTGATAGGAAAACCACTGTAAAATTAATGTTGTGCCGTGCTTTAATATTATCATCAAGGAATATTAGTTTTAGTGAACAAGGATAATGAAAGAAAGGGAAGAGAAAATAAAATAATTAAGCCACTGATTTTTTTTAATTCATCACTTTTCAGTGATCTGTGAAGAATGAATAAATAAGTGGTAGAGTTGATTACTGCTCTGATGTATGAGCACAACAAAAACTAAGGCTGAATTAAAAAATTCTGGAAACTCTTCCTGAAGCCTCAGAGAGGCAGCTGCCTGAAAAAGCAGGTTAGCAGAGCTACCTGCATCTTCCTGGACTACACTTCTCATGAATTAACTGGTAGGTGATATTTGCCTACGAGGATCTCAACTAAGACAGCAGCCTATGCTGCTGGGCACCAGGTTTCACCATGAAAGTACTCTAATTTGTTATCAATCAAATATATTTTTGGGTGCAGCCACTCATCTATATAGGCCTGGTAAATACACAGACAGTTATCCAGCATCATCTTGCAGACGAACTGTTAACTTAGGAGGCAGAAGGACCTACTGGAGGCTTTGTCCTTTTGACTTCTGGAGGCATATTTGAATTTTCTGGATCTGAGCAATGTACTAAATATCAGGAAGAGGAACCTGTGATAGATCAAAGAATAGAAAAATCCAGCTGTACACATAGACTTCAAAGGTAATTAGTTTTTCTTTCTTTCCTCAACTAAGAAAAGCACAAAAAGGAAAGCAGCAAAGCATCCCCATGCAATTCCTGTATTAAGGGGTAATAAATTGTTCCCTTCCCCACCCCAGCAGAATTTTCTATTGCTAAGCCTGACATCTGGAGTGCTGTATATTGCCAAAGGAGAACTCAGAGGTAAGACAACGCTTTCATCTCAAATCAAGGTGTGTGGATGTTGTTAGGTCTAATTATAAACACTTTTATCTTGTGCTCCAATCAATTAATAGTTGTTACTTGTTAGCTGTAAAAGCCATGAAGCAGTGTATTTATGAGCTACGCTCATCTACACTTAGTTGTTAGTACACTAAGGGCTGATTTCACTCAAGTGATCCTTTTTGCCCAGAGAGGTTCCTTTTCCTGATGTGCCATGTTATTTCTGTTCTGAAGGAGAGATTCAGATCTTTTACTTGTTAAAATGGTACAGCTTCCCTTAACTTAATGGGGCTGTAGCGAACCACATGTGGCCAGTAGGAAATTTGTTATTCCAGAGCTCAGTAAAAGAGAAAGGTAATCTTTAGAAGAACATTCAGGAAAGGAGTGTTTGAAAATAATAGTTTTAATAATTTGATTTTAAAATTTGCTTTGTGATACCAATCAACACACTATTTAAAAAAACAAAGGTCGCTCTGATGTAAATCTCTTCGTTTTCTCCTGTAGTATTATCTCTGCCTGATCAAACCTGTCTTAGGTCCCTCTGTGAACAGAAGTTACACTCTTTGAAATTCACTTCTTAATGCAAATCAGCTTGCTTGTTTTCAGCTTCATAATCTTTTCCACAGCAACAGCCTATCTGGATGTCACAGATAGAAGATGATGACTTCTGATGAGTAATAAGCAGCAGGGGCAAATGAATCCTTCAGGAAAGGAGAGTGAAAAAAATCCTCTTTAGATTAGATCCAACAAAAAGAACTGAATTCGCCAAGCACATAATTTAAACCCAGTCATGATATTTGCAAAGTTTATTTGGTTTGAAAGTCCTTTTAAGTACTCTCTGTGCAGGATGCAGCATAACTTGCTGATCTGCAGGGCCCCCATCAGCACAGCAGCTGACAGAGTGCTGGAATTTGTCCCAAAAGAACATGAAAGTCTGGCAAAACATTCTTGATGAATGAAACCAATAAAACAAAAGAGAAACATTTTCAGTGGGGGAATTAGGTGGAGTTTAACTTCCGTGCACCATGCTGACAATTTTTACTTGGCAGTGCCTATGTGTAGCAAGCTTTTGTTTCTTCTGTCAGGTCTGCAACCTACTGCTTATTCAGAGGGTGTTTTCATAGTTAATAACAGCATAACTAACAACTAAAGTATATTTCTAGCTGCCGGGATTTTGCATCTCTGGGAGAATATTCAAGAGACTTAGAGATTTGTTTTGCTCTTGGTTAAGGCTTATATATTTTTAAAAGATTTAATACAGAATTATTGGGGAACTAGAGTCTTCAGTCCTCCCTGAGGCAATGAGTGTTAGTGATTAGGCTGGACTCCCTCTAGCCAGAGACACTACAGTGATTTTTAAAATTAATACATTGCCACTGTTAAAATTGAGTATTCATTTGCCTTAGGGATGTGCAGAATGTTGCATACCCCCAGAGAGAGAAAGATGTATGTGTTTTTAGCAGGATCCATGCTGGGTTTAGGTCTTCAAAGAACTTTATATACTTGACTATGTCTTTAGTCACAGAGGCCCATAAGAGGTACTAAATAAGCATGCAGCTTCAGAAGGAAGCAGGGAAAACAGAATTTAAATTCAGCCTTCCCCTCTTGCACTCCTTTATTATTTCTCCGTAGCAATTAACAACCTGTGTTTTTTAGGGAGTTCAGTGAAGCCTCATGCAGACTACAGTTGAGCAGACCATTCTGGTGGAAGAAGTGCAATTCTTCTTTTTTCCCCTCACTATTTCAGCTTTTCATGTTGGCTTTCCCGCAACTCTATTAGCCTCTTTCTCTGACCAGCTAAAGCAGCCATGTTGGTCACAGTCACAATAGTGTACTTTGGACTTCAGTAATCACCCTTATCTCTCTTGGGCAGCTGTATGTTAACTCTTCTGTATGTGTTTGGGCACCTAGAGGTGTACAGCATGTTGCTTCAGGTATCATTTAAAAGCCTTGTTCTTTTAATATCTGCAAAGGGAGCAGGTTCACAGGTGACCAAGTTCTAGTAGGGGAGGAAGGGATGAAATCTTGTGTTTGAACATCGGTATGTAGGTTTTGGCATCTCTTGGAAGACCACAGAGTGCCTGTGCCTTTCAAAGCAGAAATCCAGCTTGACTTCATTCTGGCATCTCTGCTCGAGTGGGTATGCCATGCTGAACTGCCTGCCATTTTGACATACTTCACCATTCACAGTTTTATAACAGTTTCACCTTGTGGAGGATGGGAGAGAAATTTAAACAGAGTCAGTGGAATGTGGTGATACTGGATGGAAAAACTAATGCAGTTATGAAGCAATGCTTTTGAAGAGCAAGGTGCTTGGATTACAATGTATTGTTAAAACAATATGAAAGGGTGTATTTTAGTCATAATGGTATTGAATAAGGAAGGCTTCAATAGAAATGAAAAAAAAAATAATCAGGCACAACTGTATGCATTGCTGTAAAAGTAAGTAATGCAAAAATAATAGCAATCTCTCCCTGGCTTGTACTACTCCCTAGGATTACCTTTTCAAATAGCTGCATCACCAAAAGAAATTGTTGCCCACAGAGCCACATCCAGCTCCTGTGTCCCTTCTTTGTCTTAGTCCTGTGAGATATCTGTGAGACATTAGCAGCACTGCTTGTGTACCAACGGATCTGTCTCGCTCTCACCTTTGGGTTAAAATAGTCTGGGCTACTAAAAACATATTTGGATAGTTCATCATGCCTTTCATTTTTTTTATAGTAGTTAACCTTTTCAGTGTTGTCAGTGGGAGCTGACAATCTGCCATGAGTATTGTGCTGGGAGAAACAGATGTGCAAGCTCTTTAGCAAGCACAGGTGAAGACAGGAGAATCAATTTGTCTGTGGCCTCCACACAAGTGACAGAAAGGCAACTTCTATGCTCATGAAGCTCACGAACCTGAAAGGAAAACCTGGAGAAGGAACTGGTCTTTAGTGTGCAGTAAACACATTCCTGTCCTCCTTAACATCTAGAATAAAACTAATAAATCCCCTATCCCTGTATGTTTTAAGTAAATGAAGAGATTTAATACAACCTCAAGTCAGAGACTTGTTCTCCAATCTTTTAATCTGCAGTTTATGCCAAAATTGTGCCTAGTTTCTGCTAGGTGAAAGTCCAACTATGAAGTAGATAATGGAAACAATCGCAGCAGAGGCACATGTCTGTAATGTGTTTTGACTTTTCCATAGAATGATTTCCATGATGTCCCTGTTCAGGTGAAACTGAATAGCCGCATGTAGAGATCTCTGGAGTGCCAATCCAGATTCTTCTAAATGTAGTGGGAGTTTCAGCATTACCTCTTGTGGATACCAGATAAAACCAACGAGGGCACATGTTAAGTCAGCAACATCACTTGTGGAAGTGAGCAGGTAAAATCCAGAATGACTTCTTGGAAATTAGCCTGGGTTTTAAAATGGGTATAAAAATAAACATAAACATGCCTAGTTCATTATAATTTTTTATCCATTTTTAGATTTTAATGGCATATGTCTACTAGTAAATTTTGTATGATATTTGAGTGAGAATGAAGTCTCCTTCATTGGATTCTGTAGGACTTTCCTAGTCAGTTACAAAAACAATTGATCTTAATATGCGTTAAAAATGGCAAGCTATGTTATAGTACAAAATTTTAGGAACCAATTCCAATATATTCCCTCCAAATGCCAATTTTAACAGAGGGAAATGATACTCAATGCGAGATACCATTTGCATGTAAAATGGCCTCTGAAATATTTGTCCCAGTGCATTTCTATCAATTTCAAAGATCAAGATTTGAGTTCAGCTTGAAACATCCAATTCATCTACACAAATAGTAAGATTTAGGTTTGATGGAAAATTTGAAAAATTTTTGGGATTGCCTGTTTAAACTGTCATGCTGTAGATACTTTAGAAGCAAATATTTGATTTTATTTCTAGCTGCAGAATAATGTAAATCATCGGTTCATGTAACATAAAGAATCAGTTTATACTGTCCTTTTAATTGTTATTTAAATGTAATCAAAAACTTTCCTTTAAATAAGCCCGGAAGTGTCCTGGATCCTCAGTGTTTCTAAAATTGAGGCAGAGTTAGTTATATTTTCTCAGACTTTGAAAAAGATGTAGCAAGTTTCTCATTTTGCTAATTGGTACACAGCAAGATGAATCATGCATCAGTGCTAGCAAAATAGTTAATATGCAGTGTGTTATTCTCTTTGTTTATCCAAATAAATAGAATTACTTGAAATCAGGTACACAATTTGCCTTTATTTTTAGTGGGTCATTATTATTATTATTATTATTGTTTTGGAACTAGTAAAATATCATTCTTGTCAGCTATTTGGAAAGTTGAAATACCTGTTTAGTGAAAATGTGACAATATAAGAATATCCAGAAGTACAAATAGATGATATGGTTTATACAGCTACCTGTTTTAACTAAGCTGCATACTTCAATTATTTTTAAATTCTATAATGTATAAAGTTCTGTTTAAGTCAGAGCAACTGTTGGAATGAATACATTTTCTTTAAATAGGCACTGAGTAAATGTTAATGAAAACAGCAAAACTTGAAATGGGGCTGACACAGGCAAGACAATGCACAGAACTGTATTTTTAAATAAATTTTGTTTAAAGAATGCATGGTTTGATTCCTTTCTGTTTATTCTAACATTGAAACCAAGTGAAACTCCAGGGAATTATTAGAGAGGCAAATTAAAACAACAGATGGACTTGCAGTTGCATGCATAAGGACTTCTTTTCAAAAAGCCTCCTGACAATTTCAGATATTCCAAGTTATTCTATTTAATTTCAAATGAAGAATGTTACTTTTTCTTCAGAGCTGTCAATCTCAGCAAGCCCATAAGAAGATGATTTAAAAACATAATGAAATATATTTTTCCACTTGTCTTTTTTTGAAGTACATTGACAACCAGCTTATAAAGTAGGTAGAAAAATGCATTCCATTTTTTAACAGATGCAAAACATGAGCACTCAGATCTTTCAAACCCAGCAGACTGCAATGCTTGCACAGAAATTATTTCTTTGCAGTCGAATATATTGACATGGTCTTTGAAGACAAAATATCAAATTTTCTAGTGGTCTGTCTACTCTCAGAACTAGGAAAAGTTTTTTTCAGAGTTGGCATTACTCAATCAGATCAAACCTACCTGAATATCTGTAACCTAGGCAGCTGGTATAGTACTAGATTTGCAAACTGATTGCAATGTTGAAAGATAATTAAATTATTTGTGAATTGCAGGGCAACAGTAGTGTTATTGCTATGCCCTTTGATTGTTTGGCCTTCTGCCACTTGCTTTCAGCTGTCACTATTAATCATGAGAGAAGAGCAGAGAGGGAAACAGAATCCTTACCAGCTCATCCTCAGCAACATGACTTAAAGAGATGTACATGCAAGTTTTGAAGCTTTGGGACAGAGCTGTTTAAATACCACTCACCTTTTATGAAATAGACAAATTGAAACCACAAGTGCCACAGAATAGCTGTCTGTAGAAGGAGAGTATGTCTGGCTACCTCAGTGATGGGCAGGGTACAAGAATTTAGACAAATAAGGAAGCAGTACTAACAAGTCCATGACACTGGCAAAGGGCACGTCAGAGCAGGCACAGATTTTCCCTGTGAATCAGCTGTATGGGAGCTAGTCTTGTCTAGAAAACATACGGTTGCAAGAGTCACTGTCCCTGCTAAATGTCCCTCTTTTTTTACAAGGCTATGTCACACCTGGACCAAATCTGGCTTGTGTTGTACTGTCATGGATAATTGAGTAGTACCTTCAGATTTGTCTGTGTCTCTTCTGCACCTCTGCCACAGGTAAATACTAATACTGCACACTGAGGGCTTCCTTGATTAGCCCTTTGAACAGGGTTGAAAGTCACAGGAACTATATCCATTTTTTCAGGTAGGTCTGCTATTTAAATATGGATGACTATATATATGCTGGCCTTGGTGTTCATGAGCAAATCCAGCAAATACAACAGGCTGACTTTCCTGGGGTTTAGTAAATTTCTGAGGTGGAAGTTTACAACAATGGGATTTCATATATATTGTGTCTTTATGTCCCCTTCTCTGAGCCTACCCAGAACTTTACTGAGAAGTTTGTTCTGGTTCATTAGGAAGTACCACTACTTTCATAAGGTTTTCTACAGAGGGAGAAGATTCCAGAACTGCAGAATCGCTGAGGGCATGGGAAAGGGGGAAGGAAATAATTTTCTTTTGTTTTATTTCATCTTATTTTGCAGTAATGTTTTCCACTTAAATGTGAAGAAGTAATTAGACAAAGGTGATTTATTAATCGAAATTGCCTTATTAGAATTTATGTGGATCCACATTTGCTTTATAAGGAACCCATTTAAAGTGCTGTATTTGGTTACTGAAATTCTGTCTGCTACATCCCAAGCTTGCTTTCTTTTTCAAAACAAATAACTTTTTGAGAAACACAATGAAAAATTGAATAAAACCCATGCAAATAAAGTGTGAACAAAGCTGTATTTTATTACTAATAGATATTCCCTCAATTCATGTTTTAAATGTTTTCTCATGAGTTATTAGTACTCTGTAACAAGAAAACATGCCAACGTCCTTTGAGAATTAAATCTTAAACAAGGCTTCAAAAATCAGATTACACATCCAAAAGTGGATTCAATTTACAACAAGACTTAATATTTATAGTTATTTTTAATCTAATGGGCTAGAGTTGTTTTATTTTTATTGTAGATTTTCACAGCCTTATGGTAGAGAAGCTAATTGAGCTTGCAGAGCTAATGCACTGACCCGTTCACAAAACACTTTTCTTTTTTCCCCTAGACTGATAGCAGTATCATCATCAGTTTTATTTTGCATTATGATTATATTGACAGTGGAAGATTTGGGCTATGTTAAGTCTTGTTCAGATTTTATGTCTTTACATTATTCTTCTATAATTTCATGAAGTTTTTTCCTAAGTTAAGACCAAAGCTTGTAATGAATTCACATTAAGTCATGGTCTTTAAAAATTATGCAATGGAAAGGCTCCTTCAGACTTCAGTAGGTGTTTGCATTGGTCCCTTTGTAACAATATGCTTTCAGAATTAGTCTTTGAATTAAATTTGTTTTGAAGTTGATTGCATACCCATTCCAGCAATGTTGAAAAAAAACCCCAAATCTCACTCTCTCATTAAGCTTCTGGAAGTTTTGCTATTAATGGGATCATGATTTGATGGCTTGAATGCGAGGAAATTTTTGCAGGCTTTGATTAAAAGTGCTGTACTGTTTGTGCCTTTTGAGTCATGTAGAGAGCCTTTCAAGATTTTTTAATTTCTTTAAGTGTGCCAAATAGCAGATCTTTCTTGTCTAGTCTCTCCTGCTTGAGAGAAGAATTTAAGCTTTGTGTTCCTGTGAAATTTTCTGTTATACTGGATTAAACTTCTTGAGAAATGATTGATCATCTCCAGTTCCAAGTCTCCTCCTATGTAAATAGCTGGTCAGATCTGTAAGTCAGAGAACGAGAGTCCTACCCCATGCTTTTACCAAAATAATAAGTAGGTTAGCAGGATGGACTCTATAAAGATAAACAAGCAAAATTACTAAAGGTGGGAAACAGCTTATGTTTCAGAATAAATGTGCACAGAGGGTTGTGCTTGAGAATGAGGAATTTTGACCCTTCCTTTGCAAGAATGGCAAAACAGTAAGCAGAGAATGCAAGGGCAATCTATAAAACATTCTTTTTCTTTGTGCTGAGAGAAACCAAGGAGATAGATGAAAGTCTGGGAGACTGATCACAGGAGATGAAAAGCTATCTGTAAACTTTGTTTTAATGGTTGGGTAGAACTGCCTCAGTAAGAAAGAGTAGCATTTGAACAGAAAGTCATAGGTATATCCTTACTGCTATGGAATGTATAGGAGGAAATTCTTGCAGGAAAAGCAGCAAGCAGGACTCGTAACTATTCATCAGCCAGAGTCTGAGAACAGAATTGTTGAAATTAGAGCACTTCAGCTGCAAGGCACTATCAAAAAACACTGGTGAGAAGATCAAGGCTGGACATCATTTTGGACTTTGCCTTGGGACAACAGTAAAATTTAGTAGTTTTAGCAAGAGTGTAACTCACAACTTAGGGAAGAAAAGAAGAGGCAAAGTTTCCAGAGCTCTAAACTATGTTCTGCTTTGCAGTGTTGCACCATGATAGACAGTGGGAAACAGGCTCAAAGTTTAGTTTTTTATAAAGCGAGAACAATGCATAGCACTCCCATTAAAGTCAGTGATCGCAAGCACGCATTATACAGCCCATGTTCTCCAATTCTCTCTCCTCTTTACAATATTTCACCTATTTTATAAGGTGTAAGATCTGCAGAATGCATTGCTGCTTTATTTTCAAGACCGTAATGCAGAGTCAACAAAATGCAAAAATAACTTGATTCGAACACAGACGCCAATAGCTTAAAAAGATTGGTTTTGTAGTCCACACAGAATGCTGCAGTTGCTTCTAAAGAGAATGTGAGGAAAATATTTCTAAATAGCTTGAGAACATTTGGGCTCAGTAGACATTTATTTCTATGAAAAATAAAAGTCTGTTAACAGATGCACAGCAACAGAATAGTCTGTATGTGTTGGATTTTTTTTAAGCACCTTTTGTGTAAAATTTCTCTTGTAAAATATGATGGGTCTTTCTCTGCAGAATGATTGTGCCATTGAGATAATAGCTAGAGGTTTTTCCTCCTTTTTCTCTCTTTAAGTTCCAAACCACTCCAGAGTCTTACATATCAAGAGAGTATCACCTTTGTGGAGCCTGAGCATGAACTAAGTCTCATTATTTTCCCTAGATATACACCATACTGCTGAAAAGTATAAAATAACTTAGGAAAACATTATCGAGAAGTTTGTGGTAGTCATAGGCTTGGACATTTCTAGGTCAGTGTAAGATTTGTGCTGCCAAGAGCTCCCAAGTGTCTAGATGATGCTGTAAAGAAAGATTCACTCACTTGAACAGAGAATGAGAGTGTATTTTAGCCTGTTTCTTTGCTAGCTAGGTTCCTTATCTGTGTTCTGAAAGCTGCTGGAAAGCAACAGAGATTTAGCTGCCAGGTTTAAACTGCAGGGGAGGAATTGGCAGTAGTAAAAGTAAAAAGATTCAGCAAATAAAAGATAATATAGATCGTCTCCTGTTGTGACTGTTTTCAAATTACTGTGTTTAAATGAACTTTTTGTTCTGCAAGCTGTCTTTAGTCTCTCGCTTGCTGGCCTCCAATGACCTTTCTCTGATTTTCTTTTCCCTTTACAGTCTCATTGCATTCAAACTTTTATCTGCCTTTCTAGTACTTTAAATATGGACAAATTCAGTGTATACTTTTAATCCTGTGGGAAGTCTGAGCTCAATTTCTAGCTGTTTAGGCAACGAAATACAGTGTGCGATACTGCCTTGTGTAGTAGATGACTGTATGGGTATTTGACTTGTGAGTATAAATATTTGTACACCAAAATCCTTGGTCTGCCTCTTCTTCCTCTGCCTGTGTAAAAATTAGTGGCAATAAAAATCCAGATTTCCAGTGTTAGAGGATGGGACCAATGTTAAGATCATGTTTCTCATCTTATTTGGTATGTGAAGGATTGTGAAAAATGCCTAGTCAGATTTAACAGGGAAAACATGAGTGATTTTATTTTTCATCTTTTTTTCTTTTTTTTTTTTTTTTGTAAATAAACTTGTCTTAACATAAAGGAACCAGATTCAAATTTTTATGGTCTTCCTTGGAATATTTTTCCTAGACCTCTTTATTGACAGACATTATTAAAGAGAAGACAGTGCAGCAGTAATACAATAGTAATGTGTGACTGAAGAGAAATGCTGTAGAGCCTTGGTTTTCTTTTTTGCTCTTTCAGTTTGCTTAGCATTACTTCATGAGTTTCAGGGTAGTCTCTGAAGTTTTTTCTGAGGTCTGTGGGAGTTGTTGAATATTTGTCAGAGACATATGTTTGAGACTCTAGTTCATCTTAAATTTGCTGTGTTAAAAAAACGGATGGGGAAGACAGAGCTATCATTCATGTTCTTAACATTGCATTTCCCTGCTCAAACAGATTCAGTGGATGGAGTAGCATTGCCCACAAGAAAAAAAAAAAAAGGTGTATCCAAGTCATTTTGGCTGTTAGCTCTTCAGTGAACAGGGAATACAGAGTGAAGCAGGAACATGGCTTCAGAATGCAATGTTCCTCTCTTGTACCAAGTCAGGAGAGAAGACTACAATTGAAGCATGGTGATCTTGGAACTCTCCTGCATTGACTACAGGTAACACCAACAGAGAGATATCAGCGTGAGAGCTGTAGTCTTGAGGAATGGTAGTTAGCAGTGACATTGTGAGCCTGGTGACCTAAATTTAACCAGGCTCATCATTCTTTTGACCCATGAGATTTAATGGAGGTCAGAAGTATAGAGCAAGTAACTATTGAAAGGTTGCCTTAAGTAGACTGAAGGATCATAGGTCAAAAGCCTTGCATATTATCTTCTTTGCCACTGTGACATCAATGAGGATTGCTAGAAAGTCACTATAGTTAAAGCCTCTTTAATTGAGCCTAGAGTCCTAGGTTTGCAGCAGTATCTAAGGAATTCATCACCACTTAACACAAGTGTTTCGAACATGGGTTCAGCTTCTTTTCCTCTTTTTTACTAGAGTGCGGTGGACCTAATTAAACTGTCCTGTTCATCTGACCATAAACAACTGTGAGAACCACATTTTGTGAAGCAACTTGAGTGCCACAGCTGAAAGGCACATTGTTAATGTTAAATGCAGTTCTTTTATTAGAAATGTATACTTCTACTAGCAGAGAACTTTTTGCAAAGTTGAAAGAGAAAGTAAAACTAAGTATGAAAACTTAGGAATGTGCTCCTTCTCATTTTTAGTACAAGCAGTCTTGTATGTTTGAGTAGTTTTGAAATATACTCTGGTTTTTCATCTTTATTTCTAACAACGTTCACTCCTTCAGGGACATATATATTATTCCTTTCACCTTCTTTTTCTTAGTGCTAGTGGGTCTCACAATGCTTTTCATTCATTTCTTTTCCTGTCCCATTGTGAACTGTGCATGTAGGTGAAAAGAAGCATGCTTCTTATGAACTGATTTTTAAGCTAAGCCACTCTTCAAAATGAGAAGTAATACAAATTCTGAAATGTCCCAGAGAAGAACTATAAAGGAAAGGATCTCAGTCCTTTGAGTCCAGTATTGCTGGTCTGTGGCATCACTGTTATTCAGAAGATAGTAAATAAAAAAAAAAAAATCTAAAAATTGCATGGGCAATAATATTATTCAGGCAAAATTAAGGCTGAGACTTTGTTTTCTTTTGATATGTAAGTTTCCCATTAGATATTTATTTTATTTATGCCATTTTTTTTCTTCTCTCATGTAATCATGCAATTCTTTTAAGTAATAAGGAACCACTGCAAGTCCTTCTAGTCCTTGCATAGTTCTTTCTAAATAACTTCTGGCAATAGCAAAAGTGACTGGTGCCACTTCTGGGAGATACTGGGACAGGTAATAAGTTCAAAAGCAAGCCACTGAAAAAAAACGAAAAATCATAGAATCATTTAGGTTGGAAAATACCTCTAAGCTCACGGGGTCCAACCATTAACCCAGTATCACTGTGTTCCTCACCTAACCATGTCCCATCCATGTGGTGTGTCCCAGCCACATCTACACATCTTTTAAATACCTCCAGCACTGACAAAACTTTTCATACATGAAGAGATACTTCCCAGACTGAGAGGTGCTACTGTCCAACCTTTAAGAGGTGTTACATTCTTTTGGAGCTAAGACATTCTGAAAGCTCCCATCGGCAATCAACTAGTTATAATTCCTATTGTCTGGAAGACCTCTGTGGCTACAAGAAAGAACAAACAGTATAGCAGAGGGATACAGAGGTAAACTAATTACTGTTAATTTGCTATAACAGAAAAAAAATATAAGTCTCATTAACAGTTCATAGTTATTATTTCACACAAACATACTCTATGTAGGGACTTGTGAAAAATATGATTTCAAAGGGCCAAATACCTGAGGACAACATCCATTTGGGTCAACATAGCCAAGCAACACAGAACTGGTGCTGTGTTTTTTTGTTCTTGTGGCTTTTTAATTTTGAACCAATCTTGGAATTATTGAAGAAAAAAACTATTTCTCCCCAACCTGAGGAAATGCAAACTTCATGCGTAAAGTTTCAACCCGGGCCATTAATGTTCTGCCCTCTGTAGATGAAAACTCAGTCTTTATTCTATGACAGTGAGCTCTTTTGCATGTAACTGATTTCATTCCCTGCTCCTCACTTCACCTACTCTCTCTCTTTGACCTCTGTTCTCCCCAATGATGGGATAAGGATTTTGTAGGTCAGCTTTTGTCAGGGCACTCTATTCTGTACATTTTGTGTTTATGCTAAGGAAATCCCTACTCAGCAAATGTATCCTTATTCTTTTGTCTCTTGGGTCATGTGTACTTTGTTTAATCCAGATATATACAGAATCCTGGATGAAATTTGAATTCTTCAAATTCAGCTGGTGCAGCTTAGAAAATACGCAAGTATACAACAATATTTGTGACAGTCTTGAGTTAAGTAAGAAAACTGTAGGGTGTTTTCTATATTTATGTCTCTTTAAAATGTTTCTTTGCTAATTTATACCGCCCACTGGACAGCTTGTTTCCCTGCCTACTTTCGTGATACCCCACACAACTATGTTTGTAAGATTGGATGGTGGAACCTAACAATTTAGTGTTTTCAAGTATGCCAAATAGCTTCAGGGAAATTATATACATTTGAGCTATTTTTCTGTACTTTACCACATGTACAGCATAGAAGTGTGACTGACAGATTTTCCATGTTTTGTAACATGATTCCATTTTCATGGTTATTAAAAGGAGCAGCCCCGACCAGACCTGACATTTCGCATGTGCCTATGAGTAGCTATGACAAGAGACAGCTTAGTAGAGATACTAAGGTTCATATCAATAAAATCGATAGGCTGTAATTATTCCTTTGCCCATCCTCAACCCAATCACAGACAAAATATCCTCTGTGTTCAGTCCTGTCAGTTGCCAAGAAACCTGGCTCTGGTCCACCAAGACACTTAAGCACGTACTCATGTTGAAACAATCACCTTGAACTACGTCTTCAAAGAAAGACTGTGCATATGTAAGACCTTTGTTGATTCAGTACCTAATGAACACAGCATCTTTCAAGAAGTCCTCTGTGCCCCTATTTTATCTTTCGTCCTTTGTCCTGTCCTATTAGAACATCAGTGCTTGAGGCAGCAATCATTTCTCATCCTCTCTGAGTGTGTGTGTGCAACATTTAGTGATGGAGATTTTTATTTGAACTGAAGCCTTTAATTGTCTTCAATAGCTGTGACTAGAGTTCTGTGCGGAGAAAAGTGAGGGACTGCATCTCTTTTTAATAGTGCTCATTATTATTCTTGACTCTTGCTTTCCTTTACTCATGTTAAACATTCAATTTTCATCAGGCTTTCATATTTCAGTCTCCAACTTTTGGGCTTTTTTCTCATCATGTCAGTTCTTACATTCCTGGTGAGATAACAGTTCCTTGGACAGGGTTTGCTTATGATCAGAGAATGTATATGAGTATAACAGGGTGGAGCTACAACTGTTTGTTTAGTTTCTAACTATTGCATAATCTAATTTTACCTGTGTGTATTCATTCTTGTTCTCCTTCCAAGCTCCAGAGACTGCCCATTTCTTCCTGACATTTGGCCTCCTCACGTCTTAGTAATGCTTCTCATATCTGCTGTTCTTTCAACAGGAATCATCTCCCCTCCCCTCATCTCCATCACCTTCAGAAGAGCCCTTCAGTGTTTGTATTGATTAAAGTCAGACTGAGTTTGCATAAGACAATCATTATCTAGTCAATGTGCAGCAGTTCTGTTAGTCTGAATTATCTCATTTTTCCTTATCAGTCATATATAAATAGTTATTCTTTAGAGAAATTTAAGAAGCAAACATGTGTCTTTTAGTTTTTAAGAACATTCACTTATTGTAGAGGTTGTTGTAAAATGAGGAGCTAAAACTCATGTCTTCTTCCCTGAAGTAGTCACTGATTATCCTTTCTTTTCAGATTTTTCTGCTCCAGTCTGACTCCATGATGGCAGTCCCTTGTAGCTTATTTCCTGCATGTATACTGGCTCCTTACAGACAAATTTACAATGCATTTACCAAAATGCAGTATGTCTACTCACTTAAGGCAAGAAAAAATCAGAACTTTCTGCAGACAGAAACAAATTTCAGAGGAGAATATGTCTTGGAGAAGTAATGCCCCTTGGCACTAAACTGGAGATATGTGCTGTGTCCAGAAGTGCAGTGTAATTGGGATGGGTGTCGTAGTCCTACCATGTAATAGTATATTCATTTTGGTGTGCAGTTAATTCTCTGCAATAAATGGGCATCTTTTTTATGAAAGTGTTAGCTGGGACAGGTGAGTATCTCTCACTCTTAAAGGCCATTAGATGTGAAACATTAAAAGGTGGCTATCCTGTCTCTATAATAAAGCACAATGGGATAATGAGGCTAGCTCACAATGAATAAAACCTCTCTCTCCACTATATTAAAATGAAAGGTTTTATATGTGATAAACATGTTGAATACCCGCACAGAGCTTGATGGATAATTGGCAAATTGTGTCACCATTTAAGAGAAGGTCATCTCTTAAACTCTTGTGTTTCAGCTGTTTTAACTCCAGCTCTGCTGTCATTTAAATACTTTGATATTCTCAGTGTTGGCAGCTGAATTTGTCTCATTTAATAGTCTTTTCCCTCACAGTGAATCAATGAGATGCAATCCCACGTGTGACTTCTCTTACAGTGACTTCTTCATGATTGAAGTTCAATTGAAGTAAAGAGAGACTGTAACAAGCATAGCGTTTCTTTTGTTTGGAACAGCAATATCAGCTCAGCATTAAAACTATTTGGAGTATTTTGGGGAGTTGTTTGTATTTTAAATGACTTTGACATTTATGCTGAGAGTATGCCAAAGCCTCCTATATTGTCTTTTGTCTTTATCTCTAAATTCATGTTGATTATTTAACTCTCACTTAAAAATATATGCAGACAAAGATTTCTCTCATATTAATTGCAGAAATTGCCATAAGCCTTTGTGGTCATTAAGGAGTAATTTCCCAGATTACAGAGAAAAAACACTGTTTCTAGTCTAGTGTCCAGATTTATCTCTTTCTTAAGTTACCTTTTCAGTCAATACTGAGGACAATGTTAGAGAAAATAGTATTTAAAAAGTCCCACATGAGTCAGAGTTGATTGCTAGAACTAGTTTTACAGCAAAATAATTAAAACCGTGTCTGTAACTAACAGGGAAAAGATATTTTGTTACTGTATAAGTGTTTTCTTTTTAAAACAAAACGAAAAAACAAGAAACATAATTTTAGCCTTTATTCTGGATGAATCTAGCTTTTGACCTTTTGATTTAAAAATAACAATATGAAAGACATTACTCCTAAACCAGGAGGTAAGACTGAGTGAATAGAAATGTGAGCTACCATGGGTAAATTGGAGGACAGAGTGCCCTGGTATGCACCCCTCCTTGTGTTTTAAAATTGGAGGACAAGATACCTGATTGCTGAAAAAAAGTAACATAAAATTATACACTTTTCTTATTATTTTTTTTTAAATACTCCCTCCTTAACTTTTCTGTTGAATAGTTCCATTACTGGGACTAAAAGCTGAAATTTAGAAAGAAGTCTTGTTCCAGAGAAAAATTATTTTCATTTATTGGAATTTTTAAGTCTTGATAGCAGACTGTCCTAGTATTAATGAAGGCCCAGTTGTCTACACTGTAACATGCCTTTAGTTTCCTTGAAGTAGCCTTTAGAATGCACTTTGAAGGAAAACAGCTATGGTTACATATGTAATTAGCTGTGTTGTTCTGCTTCCTGTGTAATGTAAGAAGATAAGGAAATAAAATTTAGTCGATCTTTGTTATCTCTGTGAACAGTGATACTTTTACAGACTAGTGGCTTCTTAGGGCAAGGAAGTTTTCCCAAAACGGACCATGAAAAGCTATCCAATATATTTAGAGGTATGCAATTCTGAAAGTCTCATTTACCTCTTCATTAAGATTAGAGTCATTAAGAGAGGTAGATACTCACTTTACTCAAGAGTAAAACAGCAAACCTCTCCATTTCCTTTATCTGCTGTATGACTGTGAACTAAACAGGATCACTTACAAAACTATTTAGGACACAGGAAATTCATTTGGAAACATGTCCTGGATTCTGTGTTTCCTCCCAGGGGCTTGGACAAGGGGCAGAGCTCTAGAACTCCTTCATGGTCTTTGTGTAAGCTCTAGTGTTAAGATTATCTGTTTAAATACTTAAATTGTGGGAAAGAAATCCTGTGGTAGCTATCAGGCAGTAACATGCCATTAATTTTTTGATGAAGATGAGTGCAAACTAAGGCACAAGGAAACAGATTTTCTTGTCTGGTATGTTGTCCTATGTTTGTGGCAGAACTTTGTGAGAAAAAGTATTCTGCATTATGTTTTTAGTAATAAAACTCTACCTATTTTCACAAAGCTTCATTGTACACTCTGACAAGGGCATTTAAATCCCCGATTCTATTATCAGTAAAATAAAATGTGAAATCTCATTAGCTACCATAACGGAGTGGTGCATGAAAATGACTTACAGTCTGTTTCTTTTTAAAATATACAGTTTTTACAGTAAATTTTCTACAAGCTGAAATAATAGAAGATTGGTGGGATAACTGGCATACCCTGTGTAACTTCAGAAAGAATTACAGCTTTGCTTACACTGGATTGCACGTTCTCTGATGTGTGATCCTGGACTGAAGAAGAGCTCTGCACAGAGTTATCTCAGGTTACCCTACACCCACGGCACAGCTTATTTGCAAATGGATTAACCTCTTTGTGAATCATAGAAGTTGTCTTTAGGCCTGCAGTCACATTGAGCAGAAGGAACAAAAGAAGAGAAAGGAAATTCATGTCTTGTAAAAAGATGTGAGACGTGGCTCTATGGCTCTGACCTCTTCCAGGAAGGGTATGCAGATATAGAAATTCTGGCCAAAGAGGTAACATCTTTTTTGAGGCAAGACTGGCCAAACCAGTCAAATAGTGACTGCTATCATTAGATCTGAGGAGCAGTTTCCTAGCCTCTGGTTTTCAATCACTTGCAAATTCTCTTAAATTTGTATGTTTTTGACTGAAACTTCATTCTTCAGCTATGCCTGAGCATAAATACTTCGATTCTAGTGTCTGAGCAGAAAATAGTAATTTCTTTGTAAGGAAAAATCTCGGAAAGAAAATGTACTTTGCAATAAAAAGAGGGTATTTTAAATGAGAGAAATTACTAAACTTTGAAACCTCACATTTCTTACAGAAATCACCTTTACTGAAGGGAATAGGAAGAAGACTGATTATTTTTGAGAATGTACAGTAGATTCTCTTTCTCTCTCCCATTCTCTCACAAAGTGCACAAACAGCAAGGCTGATTTACAAGTATATGTGAGTACCACATGCATTAAATTTGCTGCTTAACTACCTAGGAAATTGGGCTACAGCTGAAACAGGGGTTCCCTCATTCTTGAAGAAACTAGGGGAAACGAATTTCCATTGTGAACTCATTCACAGTTTAATAAGAAGCTATTATTGTCCATGTGGAAGGATGGGCAGCTGTCCACGTCTTCTCTTATATGATCTATGAGATCTTTGTATTTCTTGCATACGGAAGTACATGCAATGCCTGAGATGGTATCCTAATAATTGCACCCAAGTGAATGGATAAAGGGCTGTTAGAAATTTGACTTGATCAAGTCCTGTCTTTTGCATATTGTAGGATTAATCTTTTGTGCTCTCACTGAACTTTCCCTTTTTGTGTCTGTATATTGTCCAGAACCGACATAGGATTTTAATGCAACTTTTTTTTAACTTGTAAAAATTGCATTCTGTACCTTTAAGTCACATGACAAACACAGACATGATTTGTCAACCATCTGATGTTGAACTGCTTCAAGATTATATGAATATTCTCCTTAAGAATACAAGAAGAGCTTGAAATTGAACAACCCATGACCAGTTCCCTTGGATACAGATGTGATTCCAAGATCATTCTTATTCCAAGCTATGTACTAGCAGAAAAAAGGAGTCTCCTCTCATTATTTGAGTCCTCCACTATGTGCTACTCATATTTGAATACAGCCCATTTATTTTTGTACAATTTCTGTTATTATTTTAGAAACATTTAGATCAGAGCTAAATTTTGAACTGCAGTTCCAGTATTAGGTCAGTTTTCAGTCTGCTGCCAATCCCAAGCCAGATCTGCCTGATTTCTCACCCTTTTTATTTGACTAATAAAGAGTTGCTGCAATATTCTTCCTTCTAGTAATGGAATCCGATTAGCGGCTGTCTGATTTTACCACATGTGCTTCAGTGAAGTAAACTTTTATCAGCTGATAAGAATTTTACCTTTGATCATAATCTTACCTGAAGTCTTATCAAGTTAAACTATCATTAGTCTATTTTATAGCCTTTCTGAACACATTACAGAGCCTTATCCAAGTACAGCATCCATTCAGGTGAAGTATGGTGGGTACGAGGTAGAATTTATACCCTAATACCTTTATGAGCCATCAGAGAAGTCTAATCAAACTTAATTCCTCTTGAATATGTACTGAGCCATGATATCTATAACAGAACGGTTTACAATATTTTTTTTATTTATTTTTTTTTTTAGCAACATTACTAGACTTCTTGAAGAAATAAAGCTGTAATGGTAACTGCTTTATTCTCTAAAGATTCTGAGGTTCAATAGACCTTTCAAATCACTGTAGAACAAAATCAGTCTAACTTGAAACCTTCTGCTGAGATATTCCTGCTGTACTTTTGCTTTGCTGTCTTTGTTGAAATAATCTTTGAGATTATTAGTGTCTGAGTCCAGCATGTGTTTTCTCTCCAGCGAAAGAAGGAAGGGAGGATTTCTGAAGATAGTAAGAGATTGTAAAAGATGTAGCTACAAAGATTGTTTTCCTACTGTCTTGTTCCCATCTTTGAACAGTTTATTTCCGTAGATACTACTTAAGCCTTGCAGCATAGTTTGAGTGGAACATCCTCTGGTATGTGGTTGGGATTAAGATTCACATGATCCTTATCTTGCAGTGTTCCAGTATTTTCAGCTTTTATATTTTTCTTAATCTATTTAATTCTGACTGGATTTGATCAAGCTGATGGAAAATCAGCTTAGAATGTATTTAGATACAACATATTGATTTGGATACAGAGTGCCTAGATAGCTTTTTTTTCAAAATTCAACTCATCAATTCCAGAGAAAGCTTCTTCAGTGACATCCAGAAGTTACTTTGGAAAATTGTGGCCATATAGATTTAGCACATCTCTCCATGTAGTTGATTCTATCTGTTTGCCAGCATAAGAGCCACAAAAGCTCTACATTTGCAAGTCTGTCAAGATGTACGGGTCAGCCCAGTTGCATACCTCTAAAAAGTTCATGGCTAAAAACAAAGAAAATGTATCTTTTACAATATAGCTACATGACGAGTGAAAATGACATAATTAAAACACTGTTACAACTACCCATTTCATAATTTAGAATTGTTTAAACTTTTCTGAGGTCATGTGTCAGGTGAACTTTCCATGTCTCATTCAAAGTTATTCTTCTGTTGGTCAGTGGATCAAGCCTGCAATATTTCGCAGCCTGTCTCTTACTGCACTGAAGTGTTGGTGAGGGGGGTATTTGAAAATGGATGAGAAAGCTGGAAGTTTGATGTTTTTTGGTGATCCTAAAAATGATAGCGTCTGCTGCCTTGGTCCAGGAGCAGAGCAGAGATTCTTTGTTCAGCACGGTGCTCATGTGCTGCCAAGAAGCTTGGCAGGGCAGAGGTCCTGTTTGTTCATAACCCACCTGATCTCTTTCCTCCATGATAGAAGTAATTAATGTGACAAAATAAACCAAAAGAAAGTAAAACATGGCCACAACTATAGAAATCCTTCTGTACAAAATCTTGTGGTAACTTTAAAAAAGGTACAGCTCATTTTAGCTAAGGAAGGGTGTCTGGGGATAACATATCTTTTGCTGCAAATTTCTGCAGGAAACTCTGAATGGGATTTTGCATTCATTTTTAAATGTAGCTATCTGAAATGGGTATGTAGAGTGTGATTTCTTTATTTATGAAGTATTTCTTCTTTGAAACAAAAATACACCTGAAACCTTCACACAGGATTGTGTGTCTACAATAATAACTAGGCAGGCCCCTCATTTCTAAGGGCTCTTGACCCAGTCAGATTACCATATAATGTTGTAGCATTCTCAGTGTGACCTTTCCTGTGAAATTAACCTACCCTGATGAATCATCAGCACTAAGGTTTGACAGATGTCAGTAACTGGCAAGAACATTGTCACTCTGAAGATGGGAAGCTGATCACCCAATGAGTGTACTCACCACCCTGTGATAGAAACAGCCCTCTGTTTGAGGGATGTAATTTCTTTTGGCTGCCTAGGAGTTGTGGCATTTTTTCTTTAAAAAAGAATAAAGGAGGCAGGGAAGAATCATAAGAATGTATGTACTTTTTTTTCCAACTCTTTCACTAATGAGACAAAAAAGAAATATTTATTGAGATGTAATACAGCCTGCAATTAGGGTATTGATTTTACAGGTGCCTGAATGTACCATTAGCTGGAGCAGGGTGGTTAAAAAGAATTGTGCTGCCTCTCAAGCTTTTTTAGACGCTGTTTGCTTGATCTGCCACTGATCCATAGCCCTATATCCTGCTGTCCCTCTCCTGTAGATACCGGTACCTTGCTCTCCCTCTTTCTCTCTCACACACCCCTTCTTCTGTTTCAGCTCTTGCCTCTGCCAGAAAGAAGAGACCTAACCTAAAAACAGCACAGGGGACAGTGTGAACAGCCACTACAAGAGTCACTTAAACATATGGATTTGTAAAACATCATTGTTCTAACCCTGTCCAAGCCAGAACTACAATTGGAATTAAATATAAGGTGACACTTTTCACTGAATAAATAAGTGCAAATAACATAGCTCGCAACCATGTTTTATTTCCCAGACAAAAATGGTTCTTAACAGCTTTCTGAAGGCTATGCTTCAGCCACCTGCTGCTAAAGTTGTTTGCATTTTCGTAGAAAATTTTATCTTCTCCAGCATTAAAACAGACAAGTATGCAGTCAGCATACTTGTTCATACTTGGGGCTAGATGTTTGGAGTCATATTTTTTAATGAACACATTTTTTGACTTTCCACAAACTTTATTTTAGCAAGTATAAATGACGGATGGAGAGTGCAGAGATGAAACTATGGGAATTTTTTTCTCAGCCTCACTCAACTTTAGCTGTGTTTTGGAGACAACAGTAATGCTCACTGTTATTGAGAAATATCAGTTTGGTGTTTTGCCATGAACCTCTTATTTGCATTTCTAATACTAGCTTTCCCTGCAAGGTCATGTTCTCTTGATATTCTTCTCTGGTATGTGTGTTCTGATATTTGGGTTGCTGCAGGGACCTTGGAATATGTATTTTGCCGTACTTGTTTCCATTTTGCAGCTACACTGAAGCACATTGTAATACCAGTTGATTTTTTCTGCTGGCATATGAATGTGTTGTATTACCAACAGGAGAGTTATTGAAATGCAGACACGGAGAACAGCTGTTTACAGTGAAATCCCATTTCCCAGTTGGTCTGTTCTGAGCACAGAGGAGCTTCCTAGGAAAGCAGGTAACCTCTGCTTTTACATTTTCTTACACTATTCTCCTTCCTAGAGTTATAAATGCTAATATTCTGTTAGCAAAGCTAACAATGAAAATGTCTTCCTCTAGGAGCTTTTCTTTTTCTGCTATTGTTCTCATTCTCAACAGGCCATCAGTGATACCTCATGCCTTCCCCTTGGTGTCCTACATCAGCAAAATCATTAGGTACAGGCAGTGAGAAGTGACACCCTCCAGCATTAGAGATCATTAGACTTTTATGGGATTTACTTTCTGTTCCAATACTCCCATATATTACAGATCACTACCACTTTTCAGTCTATTTCTCTGCACACTTAATCAATAGCTAACAGATAATTGAGGGATGAGTGGAATTTCAGATCCTTTATATTTAAATCTTTTCTGAGCCTAACTGCAGGATGAGGAAGAGAAATTTTGTATGAATCAGCACACTTGTTGTGTGTTAATTTACATGTATGAATCAACACACTCGTCGTGTATTAATTTACAGTAGATGAGGATTTTGGGTGCTACACGATTTCTCATTTTTAAGTTAGTATCTTAGACAGCCTCTGCAGCTGTGCATTAAAACTGATGTATGGACAGTGGCAAACTGCATTTATTAACATGTTGTTGTTAGTAAATCTAAACAACTTTTTTTTTTTTCTATATTAGTACTAAAGGGGAATGAAAGCATCCAAAACCCAGCTCAAACTGAGTCTTCATCACACAACAAAAAATAAAAAGTAAAAGCCAGACAAATGGAACATATTTTTATTCTTATTAAAAAGAATATGGATCTGGACTGACAGCTTGTAAACTAAGATGCAACTTGATCTGTTTTCAAATGGCAAAAATGCTGTACTATCCTCAAAAGAACCCATGGAAATCATGATTTTTTTTAAATGATTCCATACTCAGGAATTTGATTTGTTTTCTTATGTCCTGGTTCTTTCCATGGTGGGGCTTATTTTTGCAGTAGCCAGGAGGGAGCATGGCTAGAACCTAGATGTTGTTCTGTACCATCTCACTTCATTGCCAGCTGTGGTGGAAATGGAGTCTCTTCCAGGGAGAACAGGTCCCTTCCAGGGTTAGTGTAGCTTGATAGAGTGTTCAGGTATTGTTGTTTTCATGTGAATTGTTTACCTCTTTCTTGCACCCCCTGTCATTAGTATTATTGCTGTTACTCTTCATTTTCATATCTCATTGCAGTTTCCAGTAAATTGTTGCTATCTCAACACGTGATCCTTACCTTTTTTTCCTCCACGTCTCCTCTCCAGCCTACCACAAGGAAAGGGGTGGGGGGAAATTAAGCAAACAGTGCATGGTTTCAAAGGGAACATTAAATTTGAGAATACCATTGCTAAACCATGACATTTTAGTAAACAGAGATTATTCCTTAGAAGAAAGTTTTCTGTTTTCAGGCAATTGCCCTTTGAATTAACTATTAAATCCAAAAGAAAACAAACTGTATCTCAGCAACCATGCAGAGACACATGCTTAGGGGATCTAACCCTACTTTCCCCCTCACCCTCACCACTATTTTCTCCTTTCTAACCTGATAGCCCAGTCACTCCAACCTTCCCCCAATTTGTTCTTCTACTCCATCTCTCTTTCTCCACAACACTTTATGCGCTTAACTGAAGCCTTACTCTGGTATTTTGGAAGAGTTTGTCAGAAGTGCAACTGCATTCTTTTTAAAAAACAGCCTTTTCACAAATATCACCTTGACCCTAGCTACTAGTGGTTTAATAACAAGGGCAATAAAACTCCTCTCTGTTTACAGTAAGTTAATGCTTTCTTGAGTATAATGAGACAGGCTTTGGCAGGTGAAACTTTTCAGATAATTTGATGAAAACCCAATGGACATTTATTATTCCCCTACCATTAATTATATGTGTTTGGAAAATGGGTGTTAATAGAGATGGACAAATGTATATATTTGATTGCAAAACTAAATGAAGAATACATAAACCAAAACTGGCAGAATGACTCAATAGAGAAAGAATAACCAAAGAAAAAAGGACTGATTACTTATATGTTTAAAAAAAAAAAAAGGATAAAAAAAAAAAAAAAAAGAAAAAAGCACCACATATTTGGGTTGCCCTGACAGTGGAGTTGAGCCAGGAGCTTCTATTACTTCTCATCAAATGATACAGGCATCTCTGCTGGTTCCCAAGCCCACAATTCTGCATGTAGGTATTAGACAGAAGGTATTAAGTAACAGCTACCACCAAGTGAATGAATAACTATAGAGAATAACCAAGTGCTTAATTTCTGAGAGGAAACCAACATCTCCTTAAACAGCATGTCGGTCATTCCACAGGACATAAACACTATATTGCATAATACTCTACTTCCACTCCTTAAATGATGTTTTGCAAGTATTCTTCAGCAGCCCGTAAACCAAATTGTTTATAAATGTGGCAGTGGAAAAGCTGCATCCATTAACTTTACCAGAAAAAGTAAAAGGAACCCTGCTGTTAGTTAGGGAAGTAAAAAATAGCTGAAAGTCATTTCTTGGCTCTTGGTGGTTTCTGTCATCTGTTCATTGTGTTACAGGGGACTATGCAACCACAACATGACTGGGAATTAAAAAAACTCCATAAATAGGTAATATAAAGGTAGCAATGTTCAACCAGATGAACATGGATGCACTTAGCTACAGCTTACATGTAACACTGATTCACTGAGAGAACACCTGGGCATGAAATTCAGAATCCTGTGTGGATAAAGGTAAATGCTCACTTAACAGTAACCCATTACCTTGGTGTTTGTTCCCTCAAGAAATCCCAATGTCTTTTAGCTAGGTCCAAATATAATAGACATCACAAACCTGAATGTAAAATCATTGGGTGGAAATTACAATTTCCAGTGTGATGCTGGTCCAATCTTACTGCATGTATGCAAATAAGCTTATAAAAACTATAATATTTTAATCTGTGATTTGTTTATAGTGACCTTTCCCTTGTCTTTGTCCTCCTTGTTCTTTAAGAATTTTTTTTTTTTAAATGGAGATAGGCTCATGACCAATTTTGCTGCATTTCTGACTGCTTTGCTTGGGAAATTTGCAATATTATTTCAACACAATTCTTAGGTTTCACCCCAAGGCTTCAGCTGGCATTCTTTCCATGCACACACATTCTTAGATGGGAATAGGACAATGAGAAAGGACAGAAGGAATGGAAAGTTGAATGAAATGACAGGAGAGGATGAACGGCAGATGCTACTGTAGAAAGTAAGAGTGGGATCAAATACCTGGTATATGAACACCTAGAACTGAAATTCAAGTTGGGATCCAAATGATTCATCTGTATTTGCTGGGGTGAAGGAGGAAAAGGGGATGAAGCACTATGCTGTGATTCACATATACAGTTTTATGTTTATAAATATATCAAAAATATACAAAGTAAGACTTTTTAAAAGTTTGAAGCTGAATTGAACACAACATTTGGTAGATAATCATAGCTTAGTTCATGCAAATGAAGTTAATTTTTCTCTGACTTAATATTTTACTAGCTTTGAAGCTAAGAGTGATGAGTAGTGGAGAAAAGAGAGATGAAAATTTCTTACTTTTATATCTAATCTGGAGTTAGAATTGTTTGGTATTTTTTGTGTGAAACTTCATTATTGCTTCAAAACTTCCATGGATACCATAGCAATCCTTCTAAAACAGAGTATACAGCCCTACATGACACAGGTTTGAGAATGATTTCAAAATTGGTTCTGCTTTGCAATCCTAAATCACACTTTAAACAATAAAACAAATTATGGGTGTCTTGAGCTACGTTCTGTTGTAGGTGGCAGTACCGATTTAACTTGTCTTATGGGACAGAGGAGTGTGTGTGAAAGACAGTTCCTCTTTGGGGCTCTGCTGGCAAACACTAAGGCTGCCTTGTCTCTAACAACAACAGATAACCTGCTTTCAACATTTGTCTGAATTCAGTGAGATGAATGTCCAGTACTTGTGCTCAAAACTGTGTTTAGAGCTTGTTAGTCAAAGGAAGAGTTAAGACAAAAGTAGGACAAAGAGGACATCTACTCACTGGAACATCTGTGGACTCTGTGACCAAAGGACACTTTCTGGAGGATCCAAGACAGAAAACGAGACCTTCAGCATGAACAAGAGATTTTATTTTTAAATTCTTTAAGGATTTCTAACATAAAAAATTAGAGCAATCAAAGATACGGAAGACTGATGAAAAGACTGTTGCAGTCTATCCCCTTCCACCACCAAGAAGAAAAAAGGGATAGAATGCAGAATGACCCTAATTATGAACTGATCTTACCTGGAAAAGGGTAAATGGCTTGACAGAAGTCCACTCTTTGTCCTTTTTTCTACTGAATAGTGTTTCAGGCTATTTCAGACACAAGAGTGCCTGAGTGATTTTGCCAAAATGATAGAGATGTCAATTAAAATAGATTAAAATTACTAAAATCGAATGACTAAAATAGAATCATAGAATCACCTAGGTTGGAAAAGACCTCTAAGATCGAGTTCAACCATTAACTCAGCACTGCCATCCTTCAGAATACATCTCTGGGGTTGAGTGTAGGCAGCTGTTAGTTCTGTTCACTTTGACCTTAATTTAAATAGCTTTCCAGACCGGTGATGGCTCTTACATGGCACTCCCTATGTTTCTCTGGTGGACATACCCTCCAGTCAGAATGACAGATGTCAAAAACATGAAACAATTTGAAGTTCATCAGAGCATGTAGGAATAGCAAGTAGACCCTATTCCAAAAGCATGTAAATCATGGGAAGACACTTCATGCCATATGGCAGTACTCCAGTTGGGTGGGATACTCTTACATAAGGGAACAAGACAAGATTTCAAACAACTTGTTCCTGACACTTAGTTTTTCTTGCTTTCCTGTCTTGTCCTTTTTGTTCTTCTAAATCTCCGTCTTTCCTAAGAGAATGAAAGTCCCAGTGCAGCTTCATTGTCATCTGTTGGCTTTCTTTTCTTGGTTATACAGATGAGGCAGTCAAGTATTTAAAATGTCACCATACGGTTTTAACGACTGACAGAGTCACTTCAGTAATGAGCCCAAGTGCTCAGGTACATCAACTGCTAAAAAAATTCCTGGCTGAAATGTGTTCTCATCAAGCATCTGTAGGGCACTATTTGAATGACAGATCAATTCATACATATCACATCGTCTTCCTGTGGGCTATTCACAGACAGAAGAAGGGGCTAAATTCAAGGAACAGTCTGCAGTAACTAATTTTCTCTACTATAGAATCTTCTCCATCCATTTTTCTCTTAGTTTCTGCTAAGCACTTCTGGGCAGACTGTTTTCCCAACTCTGTTGGTGTACATAGGCTGCTGTTGAGGAATAAAGTTCAGTCACAGTCTCCAGTGTAATGTCAAAAGGAAAAGCATTAATTAAAAGAAGAGACAATCTACTACTTATGCTCTGTGAACAGACCACAGGCAGCACAGAGCTTCTGTTTCATTTCCCCTTCATACTTGGGAATTTATGCTGAGTCAGATAGATGAAAATATGTCTAGAGCAACACTCTTTAACTGTTTTTGGGGGGGATTGGGTAGGTTTTTTGTGGGTTTTTTTTGTTTGTTTGTTTGGGTTTGTTTTTTTATAATCTGCTTAACATCTGTCCCCTATCTCTCTCACTGCATTTAAAAGAGTAGAAGTCTCACAGTACCATTTCTGTCTCTTTTTCTGGAAAAAATGGATTGCAATTTATTTATATTTAACAACAGCTCTTTGGTGAGATAATGTAATTGGCTAAAGAGAGATGCCTTTAAGGTGTTTGATGCCTTTAGATCAGTACATTTCAATCCTGTTCTGCTTGCTTTTTAAAATAACAGCTTTCAGGTATTAAACCAGCAGAACATGTTCTGGCCCAATATAGTGATCCTCATCATATATCTAACAACAAGGTGGACAACAGTTTATATTCCAAAGGGAAATGCAAGAAACAGAGCCTTGGACAACTTAGGAACAACTTTTTCAATGGGAAATTCTCTCGTTACACTGAACATTTTAGTTGTTATGTCCTGTGGTATAGATGCTTGTATCTCCTCAATAGACACGTTAATAAAATTGCAAAACAGTAGCAGTGTCTACAGACTCATGTACAGCTTAAATGAAGTCCCAGACAGTACTTTTGCCTCACTGATTTTTTTCCAGCAGTGAGTTCTTCACTTAAGAGATCAAATTGCTGCATTGTTTTTGGTTTCACTACCAGATTCTTTTGTCTAAGAATAGAAGGTTTACCTGATTTAATTTTCATAAGCCATTAGTCATCACGTATTACTTTGCTATCTTTCTTCCTGTTAAATATGTCATCTTTTTTTCGCCTCCTCCAACAGCTTTTTTGAGCTGTTGGTACCCATGTCCCCACTTCTGAAGCACTTTTTAATCAAGACTTTTCTTGATGTAAGGATGTTATAATTTCAGCACTTCATTGGAATTCCTCCCGAAAAGCTTGGAGCCAATATCTGAGTTTTGTAAAGATGGTTAACAAAGGACTGGATGAATATCCATATCCTGATGTAACCACTTAGACCAGAGCCTTTTGTTGTTGTCTCTCCCCAGGCTGGGTGGGGGAAGTGGCCAGAGTTTCTGCATGTTCTGCACAGGCTCAGGAAGCTCAGGCTCTCGGCAGAGTGAGCTAGGACGGGAGCACACTGGGTCCGGCATCACTGAAAAGCCAGAACTGTGTCTCTCCCTCTCTAACTTGACTGTTCACCTGTGGGGGGCCGTGGGTACTGCAGGAGCTACTGTGAGGAAGAGAGCATGCCTGTTTTCTGCACTATGGGGACAGAGTTTCTGCTTCTTTCACCATTGATCCCATTGGAGCTGACCTGGTGATCGTGCCCTGCCGTCTCACCTGAGAGAGAGGCCAACGGCCAAGGTGTGACAGTGCCACCTGCTGTCCATAAATATAACTGCATGCCCCTTTTTTTTGGGGGTAGCCAAAGACATTAACTGTTTGCCTTTTCAGTTAAAGGGTTTATTACATACTGGTTTTGTTTGGTCCTTTCTGGACATTACATATTGCAATAACAGCATCACACAAATAGAGATGCCTCACAGTCCAAACCCTTCCATTCATAATTCAGAGTTGGCCAGTCTAGCAGTGTAGTGGTCATTATGATAAAGCAGTTTAGGGGAAAACCAGAATCATAGACAGATGTAGTGACTTGATAAATATTAACAAGTTAGTATCACACAGGCCATAAATCATCTTAAACACCTTTATAATATCTAAAGCACTGTCTGCACCTTCTCTTGGATGTAGTGGCATGGGTAACTGCATGATTCTGAAAGTTTGCTTCTAATTGATGCTGGCAAGGATGATGGAAAGCACTCACCAGAGAGCAGAGTCTGGTTCTTGAGCTGTTATTACTTAACATAAACATAATTAATACTTCATTGTCCTTGAATGAGTCTTTAACACTTGCAAGCACCCACTGCTCAGGAGATCTCTGAATGAAGTCCCAGAATTCTTCTGCTTCGTAGGAGCAATTTTGACCAGTTTAGTTTTCACACATTTCTAGCTGACCACTGGGGCTGCAGGGCAGAAAACAACATCTCTAAGGCCTCTAACTGGAAATATTGCTTCCCTTCTCCACTGGAATTCAAAATAAACTGAAAAAAAAAATTACATTCATTTCTACTGATGTAAGTATTTGCAAATACGTATATTTGTAAAACGTTAATTTTAGGCCTAAGTTAGCCTGACATGTCTTTTTCAGGAGCTTGCCCAAGGCCACATAGTGGCTTTGTGTCAGCCAGGATTAGACCTCAGGAATTATTGCCCTTCAGTCCACTAGACCAGCCTGCCTCTCACACTGCTGTCAGAGCTCTCCAGGCCACACCAGATTAGTCTGATTGCTTTCTACATTGGGTTGATCTTTAAAAACATGTGTATCCTGAGAAAACAAAATAGTACTTTTGTGTACTGATAGAGGACATAACTCTTTTTTCTCCTTTTTTTTTTTTAATTTCTCTAGTGATGAAATTAAATCATAGTTGTGCCATACGCTTTGCAAAAAAAAATAAATAAAAAAAATAATAATAAAAAAAAAAATAAAAAAAACCCTGAGTGACTTAAAGCTCCAGGGCTGCTGGTCCACTGCATGTTCTTATAACTTCATCTTTAGGTTTTAACAGGATTGCAAGAAATACACACAAACTCAGGATAAAAGTTTGTGAAATCAATTAAAGCTTTAACATTGTTTTTTTCTTTATCTTTTCAGGTGTCACTGGACCACAAAACTTATTATACAGAGATTTTATTCTGTCTTTTCTCCTTGTCTCAAGGGCTGTGCAAATCAGATGGTGTACAAACCTGTGTTCCCAGCTGCATAATGCTCCTTAAGGAGTTTCCAGCCAAGGTCTGACTCTAGAATTTGGCTCCTTCCTCTTCCTTCTCCATTTACTCCAGCTTGTTCTATGCTCCAGGACAGGACACATTGCATATAACTTGTCAGTCTGGTGCAGAACTCATTGACTATCTGCCTGGTGTGTTGAATACAGGCTGCAAAGGAGAGTTTTTCAGCTGTGCTGGAGCAGACAGCACACCATCCCTCAAAGCCCTGTTCCAGCAGGAATACTGATGCCATTGCTAATTATTGCCATTCTGGGACTCTGCATCCATCCCAACCCAAGCACAGGCTTCCCTTGCTCTGACATCCAAGAGATGAGGTTTGGGGGTCACATCACACAGAAAGATTTGAGATGCTAATAGCATCACAAACAGAAAGATCAGAGATTTTTTTCACAGTAGTTGTGAAGTATTTGGAGCATGAGTAAAGGATGCTTAGCTGAACAGAGGTTTTGAAAGCACTAGCTGAAGGTCTTACACTAAGGCAATTAACAAATCAAGATAGATTATGTAGATTTCTCTGGATCTGCTGGAAAATGCAGCTTATTGCAGTTCCTCAAGGTCCTTTAAAACCCTGACTGTATAGAGCAAAACTAAATAGAAAACCATTGCAGTTCCTTTTGTGATGTTATAGGAACTTTACCAGCCTTCAGGGTTTTTATGATATACACACAGTAGCTGTGGGAGAACCTTTTACCATTTTCAGGTAATAAGAGCAATGTCTTGCACTGTTACTATGCTTTTCATCTGTGGATACCAAAATACTTTCTAAACATTAACTAGTTAAGTGGCATCACTCCAGTGAGATGTACACTTCTAACCTGGTTTGGGTTTGGTTTGGGTGGCTTTTATTAATCTAATAGCTCTGGTAAGGCTGACAGCCTCCTTGTGCTTACAAGACAAAGATAATGATAGAAAAGATGTGTTGGGTTTGAAGCCTGTGGACTAGGACAGTTCATGGAGGGGGACTATTTTAACTACTGCTATTTTTGTACATTTGACTGTGTTCTTAAAAATCCTCTACTGGCCTAAAATCTGAGTAACTATGTAAAAGGAGATAAATATACATCTAGGTATAGCTGAAAGCAATGGTTTTTGTAGGGGAAGGAGTATAGAAAGTCTTGGTGTTGACTCAAAGTTAAACAAAACCTAATCAAACTACTCCCTGTGGAAGCCTGTGGTAGTGTTCCAGCAAGCCCCTGAAAGTTGAAATTACTTTTGGAACTTTTATCATCCTTTTAATAGATTTACTTCGTACTGAAGAAGGGGAGAAAACTTTTCTGGCAAAAAAATATTCTATTCTTAGATGTTTGTGGATTTTTTTCTGTTGTTTTTTGTTCATTTTGGGGTTTTGTTTTGGGGTTTGGTATGGTTTGGTTTTGTTTAGTTTTATTTTAACAGTACTATATGTGAAACTTAGTGAAATCCCTTAGGTCAGTTTAAAGAGAATCACTGGGAATACGAGCTTGGGTGCTGCTTGTACTCAGGCAGCTGAGTTGTATTCATCCTCTCTCAGAGTTGAGGTGAAGAACCCTCTCTCATTACAATTCAGCCTTTGCTGAAGCCAGGTTTTCTGGAGTAGGAAGGAAAGAAATCACCTCCCAGGAGAGACCAGGCATCTGGCAGAGATCAGTCCAAATAACTCTGAAGTGTCTAATCTGTTCAAATGGGACAGCAACCAGGATTTACATTCCTGTGACATAGTTTTCTTTTGCTGTGATCTGATGAATTCTTTAGGAAAAGCCCACGAGGCTCCATCTTTAGTAGTGTCGTACTAACTTGCTCGGGAGGGTATTTGAAATTCTTTGATGCCCTTATTTTTCAGTGAGCTCTATACAGACAAGATCCCAAAGAGAAAATGTACTCAGGTCCTAGACCAAGCAAGATGAAACTCAGAGTGAGATGGAAGCTGCCCTTTGTATATTTTATGCAGCTGCTCACCACATGGTAATGGAGGTACTGCCCGATTCTGTGCTGGAATTTGTAGGGCCAAGACCTTTACAGAGGCAACCCAGAAGAGGTGGCCAGACAGACTAATCATCTATTCAAGTGTAACTGTCTGTCAAACTCCTTGGCATTCATTGGTCAGAGTTGTTGGTTTTGAAGAAAACACACGGCAAATAACAGAATTGGTTTAGGATGCTCTCATTATATTATCATGTTCAGGACATAGAGTAAGACCTAGAGGCAAAGAACAGCATAGACAGCAGTGTTAGAATTCAGTCACATTTAACAGTGAAATATCCTTATATAAAACCAGGTCACATTAATTTGAATCAATAGACTCCCTGTACTTTTAAGCATGCAAAGAATGGCATTGAGTTCAGTGGGACAGTTTGAATCCTTAATGTTAAGGATGTGTTAGAATCCATGGCAGAAGGGAGACTAAGTAGGTACATGATCATCTCACTTTCCCCATACCAACACTGTTTTAATGTTTAAAGAAAACAGTTGATACTTCCTGGCCACTGGGTGTCCCTAAGGGAGAGGAGCTACAAGTACCATCTTTAAAAAAAAAAAAAATAAAAAAAAAAAGTAAAAAGGTACATTTACTATGTGAAGCCATCCCAAGAACATCTTTAACACCATAAACCTCAACCAAAGTGAATATATATCCTAGGAGAAGTGTGTAAATAATTACCAGTTCAATTTTTAATTGTTGTCATACCCCAAGGATTCATATAATTTCACAGAAGGCACAGGTTGGCAGGAAGGTAAATGCACAATAAAATGCTTGTGTGTTGTGATTTTCTCACATAAACTTTAAAATCAGTTTTAGATGTGTTTTCAGTGAGTAATACATGGACCTTCTTCCCTTAAAATACTCTGCACAGAATTGGTAGGTGTTTCTGACATCCTGCTGGGACTGGAAACTCTCTTGTGCCTTCTGACAGTTGTTCACCTCACAATTGCTGATTTTAGCATTGACCCACAGACTCTGCTAGAGCCCCCATGCTAACTGAGGACATTTCAACAAGGGTAGGCTTATGCAGAGTCACACTGGGGTTTCTAAGGAGCAAGAAAAAGGCTTTAAGGAGGGCTCTTACCCTTTTGCTGCACTCAGCTGGAGTTGTGCCAAGCTGCTCACCATTACTTTGAAAAGCAGAGAGCAGAGGGTGGCCATCAATCTCAGAAGATCAGAGCCAAGCAGGCCCCCTCAGCAGCTGGTGTCGGCTTCAGAAGAAATCTTACATTTCTCTTGAACTGTTCTTTTTGTCTTCTTTCCTCATCTTTTTTTTTCTTTAATTAACTAGAGTCCTCAATATCCTATTGATAATGACAAGATGGATGTAAGGGAAAGAAATATTTTACATAGGTAGTTCGTATTCTAATTATTGTTTGTGCATTCAGATAGCTTTAACACACGTACAGTGCACGTACACTTCTTGCTGTAACTGCAACATAGCTCACTGCTCATGAAAATTTTTAGACTCTTTCAATCTGTAAAGACAATCCCAACAACAACTTTCAATATACCAAAAACATCACTCTCTTGAAGGAGAAGGAAGAGTCACAACATATTCCTTTAGTGTTATATTATGCTTCATTCCAAGTTTTGGTTAGCTTTTATATTTTAATGTAAAAATAAAAGAAAATGCTTATCATTTGTGTATCATCTGATAAACTAGTGTACTGTAGGGCAAGTCCTATTTCAACACTGTAAACAGGCATTGATGCTCTTGAAGAATAACCAATGTTGGTGGTTGATAAATATTCAGTTTACTTATTTTCTTCTCCATGAATTTATTTTGGAACAAAAGGGAAGCCATAATGAGACTAGATAAAGCATTTCTCTATTCAAAATCTTTCTGCAGTTGTCTTCTCCCACTCTGGATGTACAAAAAATTTGGGAAAAGATTCTGAATTTTGTTTTTTCCAAGAACAAGCCTCAAGTGTTGTGATGCACCTGTTGCTGAGCTTGTGTGAAGCGCTGAGACCATTGGTCAGACAAGCACTTGCAGGCAGGCAGTGCATGCCTCGTGCAGGGTGCTGCTGTGGCAGGGTCTGGGCAGATGAGCATTGGCCCAGGTAGGAAGCACCTCAGGGCTGTAGGGGGATCTTGGTAAAGGCTGAAGAGTCTGGGAGGATAGGGAATGCAGATGGAATGCTTTCTCTGCATGAGTGTGGAGGCTGGGAAACTGGTAGGGGTGGGATGATATGGGCAAAGCAGCAAGGTCTTAAGTTGCATGCAGTGGGTCCCAGAGCTGCACGAGAGTCTTGTTAAACCTAGTTGCACCTAGTGCACTAGGTGCACTGGGTGATTTGTAAACCATGTAGATGTCCATCAAGAAATCCATTGCTGTACTTTCGGAGGCAGTAGATTTGAGGTCAAATAACTACATGACAGTGACCTCTGAAACTGTAAGCTTTCCACAGTGGTATCTAACTGAACTATCCTTCCTATATAATATTTAAAAAATAATAAAAAAACCCAACCAAAAAAACAAAAACAAACAAACAAACAAAAAGGGAAAGCACAAAATGCAAAATGAAAACCCTGCCACATACATTCTCACAAGCCATGATTTTGCTAAATGAAAGCACCGTTTGCAGTAGAAACTCAGACTCAGCTACCCTTCCAAATGCTGCCATTATTTAGTGTAAATGGTTTTGTAACAGCTTGGAACAAAAATGATTTTAAGGCAGAGATGTGTCATTCAGAGCAAATCCAGAGAGAAGTCAAGTGACTATGATACATGAATCACATTGAATTTGGCTGACTACAGGATATAATTACCTCCATTTATTGTGTTTATGATCACTTCTTTATGTGAAAAGCTGGGGTTTTTTCAGTTTTTAAAATACTTTGGTGGACACAGATTGAGATAAATTTCAACAGTGAGAAAAATGCATCCTTGCACCTGTTTATCATTAATTGTATTAAGCAGCTCAGAACTATTATGCTTTGTTTTCCTACAGTTTGTGTTTTAAGCAAATGCCAAAGACAAGATAAAGGGATGTTATTAACAGAAATAATTACATGGAACACCTTTCTCTGAGTGGTTTCAGCATTACATTTTCTGCCTGTGACATGTCTAATCGCTAAACAAGGAGCACAGGTTAGGAACTGAACAGCCTTCTCCAGTTAAGGTTTGACCTATAAAAAGAGAGGAAAAAGTAAGTCTGTCTTCTCACTGCCTCATCACTTGGCAGACCTTTTGCCTTCTCATCCTTGAAGCCTAAAGACTGTGTTTTCAGATGGAGAAAAACTTTTAGTGCTTCTCCCATTTCATCAGTAATGTTTTTTCCAAGGTTAGAGGAAGTGAGATGATTTACATAAAACAATCCTTAAAAAAGTAATATAGAAAAGCGTCTCACTCCCTTCTTCCAGACTCTCTTGCTATAGCAAAATTTGAGAACTACCTACATATTCTTCTGGCAGTTTAGAACACTGCTGTGAGAAGAGGGAAACAGTCTGTTGCAGACAAGTATTAAGACAATAAAGCATATAAACATCTGGCTATTCCATACAGTCTGTTTCAGGAAACTCTAATCAGTCCTACAGTCTGCAACTATACAGCCCAGGGGTTTCCCATAGCATGTTAGAAGTGGACAGCCCTTGGATAGATGCTTAACGTTTGAAAACTAGAAATGTTCTCTTTTTTCAAAAGGCTGGTGTGCTGACTTGGTTTGGGACTGCCTCAGGAGTTCCACATCTACAAGATGAGCTTTTTCTTCTGTGAATACAAAGATGAGCTGACATGGGGTGTAGCAGTCAGAGGGTTTTGTTCTCCTGACAGGAGGTCTCTCAGGTTAGGACACAATCCTAGAAGCACCAAAGCTGTCTGTGAGGGTGTACAGCTGCACTGTTCAGAAGTTTTAAGTAAAACACCTCTTTCCAATAAACTTTGCTATTGATCCAGGGCAGTAGTTGTTGGACTTCATGCTTAGTTAATTGTACAGACTTGTCATTAACATTTTAAACACCTCTGTTAATAAGGACCAGACAGGAAACCCTGACTGCCTGTGGGCAATAAAGAAGCAAGTATATTGGTGATTGCCACATTTCTGGATATATTTCTCTCACTTTCCATCAGAGAAAACATGTCCAGAAATCTCTTCTGCAAAAAGAAACATGACTCTGTTCAGAATATATCTCACTTGACACACAGGCATGACAAATGAACCAATGCTGTATGACCTGGTATTTCAGTAAATGAGGGTGAAGAGAGATGTTGGCATGCTGTGGCATCCACAGGTTCCAGTTTCCTGATTCTCATTTCTATCAGCCAGTGAAGGATATCATCCAGCTTCTGGGGTCTTCATTAATGCATTCTGCACTGGGCAGCAGAAGGCAGTGAGGAAGTGAAAGACCTAAATGCTGGCTTGTACATTTTTACTATAGAAGATGCAGTTTCTTAGACTGGCAGCAGCTGCTCGTAGATGAATGCAGACCACCATATACATACAACCATCCTGTTTCTGCACACACACGCACACATACTTTTTTTTATAAATGCCATCCACTCCCTTTCCTTAGAGCACAGTGTCTGCCTAGATGTATTCTGCAGACAAACCAGCAGCTCTTTGTGAGAAAACAAAACAGTGCCGTGTTACTGCCAGTCACCCTGAAGGTCTGGCTTCACAGATCCATAGCAGCGAGGATTAAGGAGAAGGGAGGGGAGGGGTTGCAAAGGACAACAGTCTGAAAAGATTTGGCTGGGGTGGTCTTGTGCTAGCACCCACAAGTTAGCTGCTGTGACACTTGTAACCATGTGAGCCCTCCTTTTCAGTCAGATGTGGTCAGGGACAAGGCAGCACTGGCATGTCCTTACCCCTGGCAGTTTTCTGGGTGCCCTCATGCTGTACCCAGATATCTACTTGCCATGAACCAAGAAGCAGAGGCATTTGGACTGCAAGCCTGACATCAAGCCCATGTGGTCTACTGCAGCTGAAGGATGCTGCTTCTCTACTGGGGTCTGGAGCAGTGCTCCAGCTTCCTCGCCAAGCAGGGAAGAGCCTACAAGTGCAAACCAAACCTTGAAGCTGAACTGAGCTCACATAGACCTTGTAGTCAAGATTTCTGCATTCAATTAGCTCTTGAGCAGTGTCATTATTACTTGGAACTTTTCTGATAAATGGCATTAATTCACAGGACTATGCTAATTAGATAATTTACATTTTTCCTGACGTTGGAGGAAGAGGCCTGAACCATAACTATCATAGCCCGAACACAGACACCTCTAACATGCTTGTTTTATGAAATACTTCTCATGAGAGAAGTGGCCCACACAGGTCTGCTGCAGTGTTGAGCGGGCTATCCTGCCCATGAAAGTTTCTCCAATCTTCTGTAAAAACTGCAATGATTATCCTTTCTCTTCTCACTCACATCTCCTCTGCTATCCACTTTGTTAAGCTTTTGCATTTATGTTCCTAATTATTTTAACAAGTGAATTGTGCCATGTAATTCAACACATCATATCTCTGTGGTGCATACTGTTCAGTAATAGAGTGGCATTATAAATTATTCTATTTTTCAAGCTTTGAGTCTAAAACAAATAACATATTATATCTTTGAAGACATTTTTATTGCTGTTCTTAAAACGTATGAATATGTTTTCACACACTGGAAACCAACCCCACTTATTTGTCTTGCTTTGCTCTAATTTTATAACAAGTATACGTATAATTATGTCTCCCTTTTGTCTGTCATTTTCCCTGGACCCAAAATGGTGCATGCTTATACATAAAGCAGGCAATGAAAAGAATGTCACCTCTTGAAAGAGATTTCACCTGTTTCCAAACTGATATCTTTTAAGGCAGATTGATTGTTCTGAATATGCTGGAAACAGACTTTCATAACCTCAGTTACAATACATTGATAACAACATTTGTGAGATTAGAAATGGAATTAGATAGGTTAAGAAGTGTTAGAAAATAAATAGAAAACATACAAATCATTCTGGAAGTGCAAATTCTAAAGCTGTTCTATTAATTAAAAACCTGCGTGTTGATGTATGATTTATTGTGTGTTGTGTAAATAAATCACATTGATATGAGAGGAGGGAGGGAGAGCCATGTCTAACATCTGCAGCCAGCTCAATGCTCTTGCAAAGGAGTCTTTCACAACTTCCATTGCATACAATGTAATATAATAAAAAATACAGATTATTTGAAATCTTGTTTTTCAAGAAGCCATCTGTCTTAAGGTTCTCAGTTAGAAGAGTAAAGAGGGGAAAGCAGTATATACAATTTTATATAGGATAGTAGCAGTGTCTTATGCAAACTGTATGTGGAAGGTGGTGTTCAGATTTTGTTCATCTCTAGCCTGTAGGATGCAATAGGAGAGTTTGATTACTGTTATCCATAACAGCACTTAATAAAAAGGTTGTTTCTACCACCAAAAGATGTAAATTTAGCCATTTAATGAGGTTCTTTGAATTAGAGCTGGAGTCACTGATTGCAACTGCAGGTACAGATAGGCTGTAACCATGCTGCGCTTGGAAATTTGTAAAAGGAACAGAATTCCAATGCATCAGATGGGAACAGAAATTCTAGCTTCAGCATTTGATGTCAGTCCCTGGTCTAAATTGGGACTGGGTGGAAGAAAGCACAACTGCATTGACGTCAGGAGTTTCAACTATGTGCCTGGCTGCTTTCCTTATTGGAAAAGCCTACAGCAACTAGGACAAGCTTGTGAATACGGCCCATTATCTTTAAGTACTTTGCTTTGCTTAACACTTTTGCTTTGGAGCTTTGTTTGTTCCTTCTTCTTTTGGTTTGCAAGGAGAGAGGGGTTGGTTTTGTTTTGGTTTTGGTTTTGTTTTTTGAATGATGAATAAATCCTATCTGGCTTGGCAATTTTCATTGCATGTTTGGCTTTGTAGAATTTGGCATAGACATGAGTGACTGTGAACATTTGTGAGTTAGTTAGTTAGTTAGTTACTTAGTTACTTAGTTTGTTTGCTTCTAATGATAAATACCGCATGGCAGAGCTAGTAATTTTTTGTAGCTTCATTCTGATCAACAAAACAACTGAATTTCCAAATGGGCTGTCTTTCAGGTTTAAATGATGCTTCCTCCTTGGCAATATTAGTATTGGACATGAAATAAATGAAAAATTACATTGGATTGTTATTCCCATCAGATTTACCTCTGGTGTCTAAGCATTGATTTTATGGCAAAGAGTAAGCCTCAATGCCATCATCTGATTAATGTCCTGTTCCCTATTTGCATGCATGGATAGTATTTACCCAAAGGTCAGAACAGAGGAGTGAGGTGTGAAATGCAAGTACCTCTTCCTCAACTATGGGTTTGACAGCAAAGAGAAAGACATGGAGAAAAAAAAATACAAAGATTCATGCCCAGGGGAAGGGATCAAAAAAGTAATTTTCAGCCTCACAATGTGTATGTTTCTTTTAGTCAGTCATGATAATAATCAAACCTACACAGCAGCAAAAATAAAGGCTTGTCAACATTCAGCAAAGTTAGCTTATCTCTAAATATTGGATTATGATTTGGGATAGGGTTTTCTGGTGCTGTTGTTTTCTGGTGCTGTTTTCTCATGCAGTTGTTTTCTGAGGCAAAGAAAGCATGCATACAGCAAGGGTAATCACAGGGAGTGATTGCCAAGAAGAGTGTTGTGGGATTAATAGGAATGAGAAAGGGAAATGGAACCTTAAGAGTCTGATATTTTCAGCTACTAATTAGTGAAGGATGTAATTGCATAGTTGAAACTTAGTTTAATCACGTAAGTCCATTTCTTGGAAATTATGAATTCATAGAGGGCCACCAGTTTTTCTTTAAAAGTTTGAATTTAAAAGAATGAACCATGGAGAAAATTGTACAGTAACTAGCTGCTTCTGAAAAGTAAAAAATCATCAAGAAGAAGATCGATGGATGCGACTGCTTCAATCCCAGTGTGGAGGACAGTCATTTCCACAGTTGTCTCAGTTCAGGGGGAGAACTAAGATATCTATGTTGGCCAATCAAAAAATAATCCCTCTCCTTTAAATTTAGAAAACAGAGCTTTAATTATGAAAATATATATATGAAAGTATAATAGTTCTTAACCACAATACACAGATAGATATAAGTACAATTTTAATTTGCTGAAATATTAAAACTATAACAATGGTTTATTCTTAAATGTTAGAAGTTTTTTCCTTTTTCCCGTAAACCAAAAGAATGTCATTTCACATGCAAAGCCATTCTGAGCACC
>JAWWEW010000078.1:68057953-68082581 GCA_035583185.1 Anabacerthia variegaticeps | reverse complement strand
GACAGCAGGTGACGATGTTGCACCTCAGCTGCTGGCCGCTCTCTCTCTCAGGGGTTGCAGTTATATTTACGGACAGCAGGTGGCGATGTCGCACCCAGTTGGCTGGCCTCTCTCTCAGGGGAATGGCAGGAGCAGCCACCGGGTCAGCTCCCGTGGGGTCGGTGACAAAAAAGGCAGCAGAAACCCAGCCTCTGCAGAAAGCAGGCGTGCTCTTCCTTCCCCGCAGTAGTCTGCGGTGTCCACGGGTGATTGGCAAAGCCAGAGAGCAAAAGACACAATCCTAGTCTCTCAGCGATGCCAGACCTGGTGTGTGTGTCCCCGTCCTCTCTCCTCCACGCCAAGCCAGTGAACTCCTGAACTTGCGAAGGAAGAGCTGAAACGCTGACCCCTTCCGCCCCCCACCCCCACCCCCGAGCCAGTCTTCCCTCCCCTCTGGCCTGGGGAGAGATCAGAAGAAAAGCTTTGGCTTGAGCTGTTAACATCAGGACATGCATATCCATTGTGCCCTTTGTTAACCCTCTTTATCGACACTCAGGTGTTGGCTCCAAGCTTCTTTTGGAAGGAATTTCAACTGAGTTTTGAAACTATAACAACAGTGCAATGGGTCCTTCTTACTGTACAAGGTTTCCCATGCTGCATGTTAGTTCAGTTTCTCAGTGATGCTGCTTGGACTCAGCAAAGGAATATGAAGGCCCAGTATCAGGCATCCTGCCTCTGCAGCAGTACCTTCAGACCACCTGAGAAATGGGCATCATATGTGAGCAGAAACCCACTTTGAAATGGAATTTTATACCTGATTGTAATCAATTATTACCTGGTATTGCTTGATTCTAGGTAGTGTTTTAAGTGATTGAAAGCTGAGGTCTGAGTCCTGCAAGAACTTGCCTGTGGTGGGAATCAAGTCATGGAGTCAAGTTCTCTATGGTTTTTTAAATGCCTGAGCAGCATGTGCCATTTAAGAGGATTTGTAGTTAAGAACTATGGAGACAAGAGACTTATACAGTGTTTAAATTAATGGGAGGTCTGTCTAAAGACTGAGTACTGAGCTTGTGGGTAACAGAATATTAAGAAAACTTCAGAGATCACCTACTTGTGTCCTACAAAAGAAAACTGAAAAGCTGTTGTTTGTCCTCTAATGCTACACAGGATTCTCCCATCTTTCAAAACACTAACCCAGTCCATCTGCTGCTGGAAATGCTGTGTATTTTGTCTGTTTCAGTCTGGGACCAGTCGAAGGCTCCAACTTAGGTGGTTTTTCCACTGCCCTGCCATCTCCTGAGCAGGCTGAATTCAAATGCAGATGAGGATGGTGGCACTGGGATTCCCTCTGCAGCAGGGAGGCCATAGAGGGGAACACAGGTGTGGAAGGAGAGCAATCCCCCCAAAATGTCAGGTAATGCCTCCACATCACTCCCCAAATGGTGGCTGGCATTGCAGACCCAGCTTTTCAGGTACCTGGACATCCCAGATGCAGCCCATTGTCCCCTTCTCTCCCATTTAGTAAGGGAAGTCTTTTTTCAGTCTGGCACCATCTCCTCTTCATTCTTTTGGCAGCAAAACTGCATTTGCTTACATTTCTGAGGAACTTTGAGCCAGCCCTGTCTCATATATATATTTGTTTTGCATATTTACAGTATCTTGTTACATTCCTTATGAGTAGTGACATGTCCAGGTGTAATGTATCAAGGATCAATAAATGCCATTAAAATCTTTATGCACATTGTAGCTAAGAGATTGGGAGGGTTTGAAAAAGTCTCAAGTTTAGTAAGCATATAAAGGTGACAAGCATTCATTTCAAACTACAGATGTGAAGGTCAGATCTCAAAGATCATTTAGTTACTCATTTATCTGAAACACTTGCACCTTTACTCTATGATTTTTGATTTATTAAAATTCTAAGGAGAATTTTTTTGAAAACATAAGGCATATTCATTTTTTTAGTCTTTAGAGTACTAAAAATTAACCCTTTCAGGTTTGCTTAAATATATTGAAGGGTTTTTTAATGACTTTTTTTTTAAATCAGCAAAATTGTTACAGTTATTCTTACTTTATTTTATTTTGTTTTCTACTTATTTTGAAACCAACGTCAGCTTTTGATAAATAGTATTTCAATGTCCATTCATATAGTATAAAATTAAAAGCTAAGCCTAAGGAAATTTATAAAATACTTGATTGTGACAATATTTGAATCTAATACTACATTTTGGGGGCAAAAAATTTGCTTACAGAAAATTTCAAAACTGTGTGGGAGAAAAATGTAGAATGCCAAACAACCACTTTCTTCATGTCTGTGAAAGTAGCTGATACCCTTGATAAGCAAACGAGGTAGGGAGTTTTCTAGCTTACCTTGGTCTGTTTTCCTTTTACCTGCTTCAGCTGTATTTTACCTCTCCCTTCAGCATGTGATGGCATTACTTTTCAATCCAAATATACTCTAATCTGCAGTACTGTTATTTTTTACACTACAGAAACTAGCCAACTCATATACAGAAAAGGTGTCTAACCCTCCTTTCAGACTCTGCAAATACTGTATATTTTGTGATATTTTACCTGCGCATCCCCATCCCTCTGCATCTACCAGGTCTGCAAGGAATGAGACAAGTTTTTTTTGTGTTTCTTTGTTGCAGTGAGTACCACTCTCTTTTACCCACAAGCAATCCTAGAACATGGTGTTTGTTCCCAGTACCTGATACATCTCAGGATGTGGGACACTCACTCGTTGTTCTCACAGATCTCCTATTCTTTGTCTGTGAGCATCTAATGGAAGAAACCAGTAAGCTCCACCTTGTCCAAAGAGTCCCACATGATGCTGCACAAAAGTTAGCACCTGATCATTCTCTAATGATGGGGTAAGGGAAACATAGTGAAAATGAGAAGCAGAGCTCAGTAGAAATGCATATTAGCAGAGTCCCAAACATATGTTTCCATCTCGTCTTCACAGACCTTCATCTCAACCCTCTCCCTCCAGCTTGACATTCATACAATCTCATCTGCCTCCAGCACATGTTGCAAAAAACACAAGTTATTCCATTTTGTTAAAAACACAGCCCACAGTGTGATTCACTAATTTATCATTGTAGCAAGTACTTGAAGCCACATCAGCTTTATGGCCACAGTAAATTGTCCCACGTAACACAGAATGAGAGGACCTTGCAATACCTGTCTAATACCAAAGTGATAATTGCATCATTGCACTATTTTGTGAGGCAGTAATCAAGTTCCTGAGCAGACAAACTACTAGAGTGAAAGATGAGTAGTTTATTTTGATAAGGAAATTGTATTACTGCCGAGTAAAATAGCATGATGGTACTAGTGCCATTTTTCTGTGCTTTGGGTAGGGATTTGGTTTTGGTTTTATTTTTTGGTTTTGGTTCTTGTTTTGTTTTGTTTATGGTGTGGTTTGTGGGTTTTTTTGAAGTCTTTGAATGTGCTTTTATCAAATGGACAAAACTGAACTAAACCCTGTGTGCATTTGGGTTTAATCTCATTGTGTGTTAAAAATATCTCCCAAGGAAAATATATTTGTGGTCAATACAAACAATAGAAACATGTTTGAATTTGGTGTGTAGGTAGGCAGCATTAAAGAAAACGGCCTGCAAAGCACTGCACTGCTGCACTCAACTCCTTGGGCTTTGTTTTTTATTTGCCTAACTATGGATTTATGCCACCTTCTGACCTCAATATTGAAAAGTGAAACAGTAGCAGCTAAGGTTTAGCATGGTATCACACAGGCACATGGTGACCAGAGAGGCTGCTTACCATGCTCAGCATGGTGTGCTAAGTGCTCAGGGCTAGTGCAGCTCAGGGTTATCTGTGTACCAACAGATGGAGGCAATACTGACTGTGCTTATTTGGAGATGGGTATTTGTAATTTCAGCCACTGCTGAGGCCTGGGCAAAACCCTCACAGGTTTCCTAGCTGCATGATATATCACAGGGGCAAATTTCAGCTCCCCAGGTGCTTCTCACTCCCTCCATAGAAACACACACGTGTACAGGGGCATTTGTGTGCATATTCCTCTCAAAGGTAATAACCTTGCCTGGTTTTTTGTTCATCGGTTGTGTACCTAAGTGATTGTTGGTGTCTTGGCCATCTTAAGCTGCTGGTTTTGTTATATGAAACGTCCATGCTGAGCTGTATAAAATCAATGAATAACAACAGGAGGATATTTCACCTGCCTTTCCTGCAAGGCTCTATTCCTCTTGACATATGCAGAGAATGTTGAAAGGCAAAATTATTTCAAAATCAAATGATAAACAGTGCCCTTTGATTAAGTTTTGCTTATATAGAAGATTCTAAAGAGAAACAAAAATGGCTCTCTTTCTTCCTCATCTTTCCTCAGGCTTAATAGAAAAAGATAAAATGAGAACCATTACAATGGCATTTGCCAATTTGCAGGCGGAATATATTGCAGGTGAGCAGGCATTCACCTTCAGAGATAAAACTGAGTCAGAGAGAAAGAGTCCACATTGTCCTTAGAAGTAACGATCGTTCAAATCACACTGGATGTTTGTTATGCCAGCCGTTTGTCAGTCAAACACCTGCAGACATCTTTTTGCTGCACTCTGGTCCCACAGTGCAAATAGAATAATGTCATAATAGACGAGGCTGTCCAGGTCATGAGTGTTATTAAATGTCTTTCCTTTGCACCTAAACATTTCTTGTTTCCACACAAGATGAATGATATGGTCCCTGTAATATTTAATTAAAAAGAAAAATAATTTTTTTAAAAAAATAAATAGTTGTTATTGTATGTTACTGAGGGAAAATAAGAAACTACTAGAAGAGGATGACCTTAAAGTAAGGGTCACTCTGTGGCAAGGTTTGCAAGGGGATCAGAGACTAAAATGTGAGATCCACTTCTTATTCTTATGTCACCTGTGGAAATTCTAGATGGCAGCCTGAGGAGGACAGCAACCTCTATTGGTTCCCCGTGCCTCCTGCCCTCCCAAAGAGCTGGGCAAGGCTGGAGATGGGTCTCTGTCTGCTTTATGATCAACTCTGGCAGCAGTGCAGGCATATTCTGCCCCTTGTTCTGGCATTATTGCAAGATCTGCAGTAAGACTGAGGTCTATATTTTTCTGTGTACCTAAACTCTCAGAAGTGTCTGTTACATCAGGATGCCCAGCTTGACATAAGTTAGAACACATCTTTCCTTTTGCCCTCTTTCCTTGCCTCCCCTTGAACAGAGCCCTTTCAAGGTTCTGAAGTAAGGGACCTCCAATTGCTAATTCATTTTTAAAGACTATGATTTGTCTATAGGTATTTCTGAAACACCTTATCTCTGCTCGCCAGCTGGAAATGTAGTACAGCACATAATTGTACAAGTGTCTCAGTAATGGTGCAAATTCAAATTAAATCATGGGATATTTCACACTGTGCATGTAACTCTTGATGTCTGTTTTACAGGCTGCCCAATTTAGCAGCATGTTTTTTAAGATGTAGCACTACAGTAGACATTAAATAAAAGAAAAACAAATATATGACTTTGCAACAGTATGAGATTTTTTTCCTTCCAGGGATGACACCAAGGTAAACCAAAGCAATCTATTTAATTCAGTTTTAATTCTTTCTGGCAATAGTTTCCAAAAAAATAGTACAAGGAAGGCAACCCAAGAAGCCTTTGGCCAGCTGAGTTAGATTTGGATTTTTAGAATAAATAATTACTTCCTTGGACTCAAGTAGAAGTCCCCTGAGTCTTCTCCCTACTGATCCATCATGGTGTATATTCTTATTATTTCTGGGTCTCACACTGAAAAATGCTTTTTTCACAGGTCCACTAGCATGTCCTGTTTTAATTCTGCCCCTCGGCACTGATGTAGTTCTCTGCAGTGTGTGCATCATGAATGCCATGTTGTCTGTATTGTAGACCCATTGGGAACCAATGACCCAAAACCAGATCATGACCAGCCAGCCCCTGGCACCTACCCACATGATCAGCTTTACTCTAGCAACCTCTCACAGCTGTGGATCAGAATACATTCATGTAGCTGAAGAAGAAATAATAACAAGCAAAAAATCCAGAGCTTATCCTCTGTTTCCTTTTGTTTTGCCTTTTTTCTGGTTTTCCAGACATGAAGGAGAGGGATGACAGAATGAATCTCCACGGCACCATCTTACCCTACAAAACTGCTTTGGCTCAGAGACAGAATTGCTCTTGGTTCAGCCCAAACAGATTCAGGTAATGACAGGCTTCTGTTTCAGAGCAAAGGAATATTCAGGCATCAGCAGACTTTCTATTTGTTTAGGTTTATTTTTTCTTAAACCATAATCTCCTTCCAAATAATGCTTGTCATCATCTACGATGATGCTGTTCACAGTAGCACTTTCAGCACGTACATTTCAATGCTAAGAGAAGCTAAAGGTAGGGAGTTCATCACAAAAGCTCCCTTCAGGATTTTGGCAAGATGTAGTGAGATGCCAGTCATTCCCAGTCATTTTATGTGAACTAGAATGTATTGGAGCAATCCAGCATGTATATTCAACATTATTTCCTTGTGGTACATACACAATATTTTGTACAAGTGTGACGAAAAGAGTACAATTGATCATGCAATCTCTCATGAGTTTTCTTATAAGCATCCAAATGCAAGAAACTATTGAAGGTTGCCTGCTCCATGTGGTACCAGGTCAATCAAGCCCTGTCTCAAGTTGACCAGTGGAATATGTATCATGCTTTTCACTGTTGCTTTCAGTAGCCAGTGCTCAGATCTCTACCCTAGCTACATTGCCACTGTCACTCAAACCAAATAAACTGACAGTAATTTCAACATGACTGCACATGCTGCAGTAGCTCCTATAGCTATTTATTCAAAGGAAAGAGGGGGGGTTGTACTTGTGTAATATAATTTAGGACACTCAGCTCAAGTAATGGAGATCATTTAGTATGTAGCCTATGGGGGCAAGTTCCAATTGTATGGTGTTCTAGGCAGGAAGATTTCAAAGCTGTCAGGCTAGAGCTGCAACAGATACACAGCATTCTGCCACACTGAGACAACATGAGTATCTTATAGAGGCAGTGGGCTTCAGAAGAGGATGGTGTCTCCTTTTTCAGAATCAGGAACATCATTGGAAGACAGCTGGGCACTTAAGCAGTCCTCTGGCACACCAGATATTCAGAATGTGATTGATGACCTCCAACATACTTACACACTAGGTAGAAACATGAGTCCTTCCCTGTTTGTCATTACTGTTCCTGCCCTAAGGAAGCCAGTTTGTTTACCAGAAGGTTTTTTAGTCAAAATGTCCTTTTTCTGTTCTACACAAATACATTGCAGGTCTGTAAATAGATTGCTCAGAGGACTGACCTGGTTTTGTGAGTCCTCTTTTGTTTGTTTTCCCTGGAAACTGCATTATTTGTTTTCTTCTGGTGGTGTTTTTGTTTTTGTTTTTTTTTTATTTTATTTTATCATGCTCTAATAGGTGTTGAGATTGCAACATTTTATATATTAGTTAGTCAGGATGTTTCAGAGGGATCATCTAGCTTGCCTTCTTTCTACCAGTGCCATGTTTGACTGGATCTGCATTAAAGACTTTCCATTTCAGTGGCCCACCAGCATGCATGAAATCTGAACCATGGGTGAGCCATGATCTAAGTTGGTGAAGAAAGAGAATATTCTCTGCAGCTTTTGTCCTGCTGCCTCTCCATTAATGAGCACAAAATTCATTCTCTGGGTTCAGAAAACCTCATTTAGGTGTGTCAGCAAGAGCCAGAACTATATTAAAGATCTGAAACTGGAAAAAAATAATTAAGAAGGTGTAATGCCAATTACTTTTCATCTTCAGACTGCTGCTTATGGTTTATTACCACAAATACTAAAAGGTCATCAGCTTTTTTTTTTTTTTTTTACTGACCAGGTTATTTAGATTTCTTCTTGGTTTTCTCAGATCTCTGTGGTGTGGTACAGAAAAAGAGTCAAACTACAAGTCAAAGAGCTCATCTCATATTAAATGAAAGCTGGACAACAATAGTCCATTTTTCTTTTTAAATCACAGGCAGCGTTCATAGCACTTCCTCTATTTTCTGTTTTCTTTATTATTATCATGGATAATGCAATGAAAATATAATAATTTGTAGTCAGGTTTAATTATATACTTTATTTTCATGCTGTATTTCTCCCACTTGCCAAAAAGGTAAGTATCTGTTTCATTCTGCTTCCTTCATTGGAGCACCTGCACAGACACAGGCACCTACACTAGAAGCCTACCCTGACTTTGCAGTTCTCTTGTGGGCTCCTCTTGCCATGAGGTTTAATGTAAGGTATGTCTTGAACCACAGTGAGTCAATGCATTCTTGCATGTCTGCGTGCCCTTTGAGTGACACAACATCACAAATTCTGAAGCATCTCACACTTAAAATAGCTCTGCCTTGTACCCATAGTATTCATCTCAGGGGTCTGGTGTTTCAAAGAAGATGCCAGGTTAATTCTCATAAATATTCCTCAGTTCATTAATTCTGAAATGTGTCCCTCTCATCTTTTTCAATTTAAAGTACTGTTCTGAAGAAAAAGAGTTATAGTCCTGGATCTTAAAAAATCACATTAAAAAAAAAAAATGTTACTTTGAAAATTTTGAATGTTTTAGATAATTATAAAAAACAATTTTAAATTATTTCCAGTTTTTCATGTTTGTTTTTCTTTCCATTATGCTGGACAATCAAGATTGATGAATTTAGTACCTATTTTTCCCTATAATTTCTATCTCCAGGTTTCGTATGCTGGCAGGGTTTGAATTTTAAGTGCTACAGGCACAGTTGATGCATATTTGTTTATTCACTTTAATTACCACTGAAATAATAATCAAAAACCTGCAGTGAAATATTTATATGTCATCAAGTTTTGTGTTTAAGTTACAAAACCATACTGAATACTTGGAAGGGGGTAAGAGGGCTTTGTCTCCACTCTTGTTAAGCTGTCCTGCCTGGGCATTTCTCAGACTAGGTGCAAGAATTTACAGTGCAGTTTGAGTCTCAGATATGGTCCCCACTTACTTTTACATCCTTTCCTGAATGCTAGTGTGCAGTGCATCACACTGTTTCCCCTTTTTTGTAAACCTTTCCTTTTCTTCTTAATCTTTCTCAGGCCAAAAAAATAGTGGAGGATGAAAATGGAAAGAGAATTGGCACTCACAGTTTCATCCAGCACATTTTTTTCTATTCATTGCAGAAATCTTTATAACCTTGTCCAAAATGTTGACATATTTTTAAACAAATTTTGACAGGGGTGGCAAAACTCCAGCAAGAGTGTTTACTCTAGAGCTCATTTCCATAGTCACTAGGACATCTATGGTTATGATATGTGCTAAGAAGGCGTTTTCTGGGTTGCAATTAGACAGTCTAACTTGGTCATCATTCTCCTAGTCAAATCTGAGGGAAATGTGGGTTTCCTCTAAAGGTTGGTTTCTAATAATCCAGTAGAGACTAGCTGTGGGCAAGGTCGTTTAACAACTGAATGACTGTCATTGCTTTACGAGAGAGCAAAGCTGTAATGGACAGGGTGGAAGGAGTCACAGATATCAAAAGTATAAAGTAAAATAAGAGCTTTTAGACAGCTGTAGCACCAAATGAGGAAAAAAACCCCATATATCTTGAACAGCTGTAGCACAGATCTAATGGACCTGCTATTCATGGACAGAAGGTCCCCAGCATGATGTGCCAGGTTATTTTCATAAAGAATCGAGAAATCTAATGAACATAGGGGAAGAGGAGATTGTTTGTCAATGAGAGATGCTCTTCCTTCAGAGTGGAGGTTTCAACAATATGGGGATGGCATAAACCAGAGGTAAAACCTTGGCTTTGTTCAAGATTTGAAGAATGTGGGATTTTTGTCTTTGACTAAAATGAAGCCAGGATTTCATGCCAGAAAACTAATGCATTTAATGCTGTAAAATACATCAGTTGCAGAACCAAATAGGGTTAGCTGATGCAGATTCTGTCATGTAGCAATGCTGTAGAATCTGTTACAGTGCCTGAAGATGAGAAAGTACTAGGAACAATAATAGCAATTGAATCTGTGTCCCTTCCATGACAAATGTCACCTGAGTTAGTTATATGTGTGATTTTGACTGAAAATCTGAAACTGGAAATGGATAATGGAGTTGTTTATTCTTTGGCACTTGGTGAAAAGTGCAGAGGTAACTGTTGTATTTTAAATCAACTGTTGATATTGTTTATGTGATTAATAAGGATTTTAAGGTTCATGAGGAATGGCTGAGGCTGTTATCCCTGCATGGCACTATAAAAAGGATTTTATTTTTAATCCTGTGAAGGGCATTGTGAATTGCTTTGGCAGCTTTGATAAAATAACAGCTGTGGTGACTGACAGTTCTACAGCTGTGTAGGGGGAAGTCAACAATTTTATTGGTTTACTTAAAAAGAAATATGGAGTGAACTTCTTACCTTTTCAATGAATGAGGTACCAAAAAGACTCATGCAGGAAGGTACTAGCACTGGCAAATGTCATGGAAGTTGTTAAAGTGATTAACCTTGTTAGAAAAAGGAATGGAGCTTTCAAAGACTATCAGTCTGTCTCTGACAAAAAAGTTGCTGAGAACAGAGTCTGAGGATTGGTTTCTTCAAGTTACAGTGTAGGAGAAGATATTTTGAGAAATGAAAAATATTTTTTTCTTCTGAGAATTAAATGCTAATTTTCATGATGAAGCTTTCTGGAACCAATAAACTACCACTAAATTTTATCAGCACAAATTGTGCAGTATTGTTGGTTTGTGTGACTTGGCATTTGCTTATACAGTAAATCTTACCTCAGGTTTCATTTTAATAGAAATATAAAAGTTAATGGAAAATACAATGGGCAGAAAAGATTGTCTTCTTCCCAGTTATCACTTATATTTCTGCTAGAACAGCAGATGAAAAATGAATTATCCATAGAAATTGCTAATGTAATTTGATTTTTTGCTGCAGCTGGATTAAAATACCAGTTGCCACATTTTTTCATATCCGCACTAATTGGCACATATGAGTCTGAGATAGGAATACTGGGGACCTGACACAGACAAAATTTTTACTGGATTCAGCAATTCTTGCAGTCAGTCCTGACAGAGTAAAACATAGTGTGATACACAACAACATACATGTTTCCACAGTCTGAGTTACACTGTGAAGTTTGAATAGACAGCCTCTGTGGGATATGGAGTTGCATGCCCTAGCCTGGAGATGTCATCTTTTTTAGCTGTGGGGATGGAGTAACACTATAGAATGTTGCATAATCAATCTCATATAGCCTACCCCTGTACCCCCTCTCCCCTCTCACCCCCAAATCAGTTACATCTTGAAGGCAGAAGAAAAATGGCAGCAAACTTGGTCAATGGAAACTGACTCTTAGATCACAAAACCACAGAATCAGTCAGGTTGGAAGGGACCACATTAGATCATGTGATCCAATATCTTTGTTCAAGTAGAGTCATATTAGAGCACATTGCACAGGATGATTCTTGAATATCTCCAGTGAGGGACACTCCACAACCTCTCTGGGTAATCTGTTCCAGTGCTCAGTCACCTGCACAGTAAAGAAGTTCTACCTCGTATTCAGGTGGAACTTCCTGTGCATCAGTTTCTGCCCATTGCCTCTTGTCCTTTTGCTTGGCACTACTGAGAAGAGAGTGGATCCATCTCCTTGAGATGCTTCAGATACTCATAGACATTGATGAGGTTCTCTCTTAGTCATCTCTTCTCAAGGCTGAACAAGCCCAGCTCTCTCAGCCTTCCCTTGTAAGAGAGGTGCTTTAGTCCCCTAATCATCTCCATAGATCTCTGCTGGACCCGCTCCAAGAGCCCCATGTCCCTCTTTTAGTGTATAGCCCAGACCTGAACACTGGAACTGAGCAGAGGGCCAGTATCACCTCCCCGAACCTGCTTGCAATTCTCTTCTTAAGGCACCCCAGGATACCATTGGTCTTCTTGGCCATAAGGACACACTGCTGGCTCATGGACACCTTGTTGTCCACCAGGATGACCAGATACTTCTCTGCAGTGTAATTTCCAGTAGGTCATTCCCCAGCCTGATCTGGTACAAGGGAAAATTCTTACCTAGGTACAGGACTTTGCATTTGCCTTTGTTGAATTTCAGACCTTCCCAAAAAATTATAGGAGTTTACATCAAAAAAAACCCTTGCCAATTTTCAAGTAAAACCAATAGGTGGAAGAACTTCTTGTGAATTTTAAATTCCATAAAGTGAGGTACAAAGGCAAAAGTAGACTGATTGTATCCTCTTACTTCCTAGGTCCACAGCAACAACTGTCAGTGCAGATGTAGATAAGATAATAAAGAAAAAAACTACTGAAATAATCTTGTCACTGGAGTCCTTTTTACCATGTTGGAAATTAATGTTTCTGAATTTTATTTGTTGTATGTTTTTTCCTGTTACCATTTCAGAATGTTAACCATGCTTTTAAATGATTAGTTATAACAGGCCATTATGGGGAGAAATGGGAAAAAGAAACTAAGCCAATATTCTTTCATGTTAATTCAATTTTATGTCACTGGTCTTGATCTTTTGTCATCTTAAGAGTCTTATTTTGGTTGCAGGCTATCGCAGTATTACAAAAAGATCATTTGTCTTTTCAGTGCCGGCAATTTCTGTTCTAAAGGAATACCCTCCACCTGGAGGAAATGTTGGTATAAATAAGACCAAACAAGTGATTGTGCCTTTCTTGAGAATTATTGCTGCTATAAATTTTAGCTAATCTCAGACCTAAGGAATCAGCACTTTAAAGCTCCAGGTCTTTAAACACATGAATAGCTCTGCTGAAAGCAGTGGCACTTTGTCTGTGCTTAAAGAAAAGTACCTGTATGAGACTTTATGAAATCAGGATCTAAGGCAGGAATGTATTACCTTAGTAGCTCAAACACCTAATTTTAGATTTATAATACTGGTATTATTTGACCCTGTCATTACGCTTGAGTTTTCCTCACTTACACTTGAGTTGTGTTCACTGTAAGACCCCCAAGAATTACAACACAACTTTCAAGTCTTGCCTCTTGACACTATGCCAACTGCTGTGTCAGAGGCTTAATTGATTTGATGGGTGGACTGTTTGGTGGAGGAGGAATTAGTTAGATGGTTGCATCCAGAGACTAGTGGTCAATGACTCAATATCCAGATGGAAATCACTGATGAGCAGTGTTTCTCAGGGGTCTGTATTGAGGTCAGCACTGTTTAGTATCTTCCTCATAGTGGGATCGAGCACACCCTAAGCAAATTTGCAGATGACACCAAGCTGTGATGCAGCTGACACACCTAATGGATGCGATGCTGTCCAGAGGGATCTGGACAAGATGGAGAAGTGTTCTCATTTCATGAGATTCAACATGGCCAAGTGCAAGGTGCTACACCTGAGTGGAGACAAACCTCAGTATCAATACAGGCTGGGGTATGAATGGATCAAGAGCAGCCCTGCAGAGGACTTGGGGCTGCTGGTGGATGAGAGTCTGGATGTGAGCTGGCAATGAGCAAAAAACCAGCATAACTCGGGTTGCAGCAAAAGCAGCACAGCCTAAAGATCGAGGGAGGTGATTCTGCTTCTCTGCTCTGCTGAGACTCCACCTGGAGTACTGCATCCTTCTCTAGAGTCCTCAGCACAGAAAAGATATGGACCTGCAGGACCAGGTCCACAGGAGGGCCACAAAATTATCATGGGATGTAGCACCTCTCCTATTACAGACAGGCGGAGAGAGAGTTGGTGTTGTTTATTCTGGAGAAGGCTCTGGGGAGAACTTACTGCATTAAGTCAGTACTTAAGAAGGGCTTATAAGATGGGGACAGACTTTTTTTTGTAGGATCTGTTGTGACAGGGTAAGGGGTATTGGTTTTAAACTAAAAGAGTGTAGATTCAGACTAGATAGAAGGAAGATATTTTTTATGATGTGACTGGTGAGACATTGCAGCAGGTTGTCCAGAGAGGCTGTTGATATCCCTTCCCTTGAAACATTCAAGGTCAGGTTGGACAGGGCTCTGAACAGCCTGATCTAATTGAAGATAGCCCTGATCATTACAGTGGGGTTGGGCTAGATGATGTTTAAAGGTTCCCTCCAATCCAAACTATTGTATGATTCTATGACTTGAAGGTGGAAAGCCTTTCTGCAAGATGAGCACGCATTGTAGGTCTGAGCACAGAGCAAAGGCAGCAGGCAGGTGGCATTTGGGTGGCAGGGTTTCTTCTCCATGTGAAGAGAGGAGATAAATTATTATCAACTCATTTGAAGATTTATAGCACTTTAACTGGTGACTCACAGTATTTGCCTTGAAATACAGGGACAGATGCAAAGCCTTGTCACAGAATAAAGGTAATGTTCCTGTCTGGAGTGAGGAAATAGTGTGTGTAGGGGGAGATATTTTTTCTTGTGCATTAGAATATCTGAGTTTATGACTGCTGATGCCTTTAATACTTTGCACTTTGTGAAACACTTGAATTATTTTATTTGCTAGTAGTGGTGTACATAAGTGAATCTCAGAACTGGAAGTCTTCTTTAGGGTGGCTTAAATCAGTATATAACAAACAATATGTGGCTTTGCCTGTTGCTTGTTATGTGTTGGTTTTTTCCTTAAATTTCATCCTGTCCTTACTTTGCTTCCCTTCATCCAGCACCTCCCTGTGCTCACTCAGACTAAAAGCTCTATTCAATGACTGTATTTTAATGTTTCTCTCTTCTCTGGCAAAAAAAAAAAAAAAATCAATGATGGGGAAAAGTAAAACAGCAGGGAGCTGACCTGGCTGTACTTCAAACTAGTGATGTCCATGATAAGAAACTTTTGAATTGTGTTCAATCTAGCTTAAGAACATAAGTGCAAGAATGATAGATTTGTTTCATTTTAGTGTGTCCCACTAGATTCAGTCTTACCCAGAGCACCTAGGCAGGATGAAAGCACTTTATGAAGGATGTACTCTACAATATCCAAGTCCATAAATCTTCATATGAATCACTTCCATATTGTAATGGCAACATATACATGCAAATATTTGGTTAGAATTTTAAACTGTTGCAGTAAAACTAGTTCCTGTGACCAGAAGTTCTGAAATCTTAAAGCCTGTAAGATAGGGATTATGTATGCAGAGAAGTGCATGTGCTAGAATAGCTGTTAGTGAATGGGTTATATTAATCATTTGGGATGTCTGAATCCATCTGTGGTCACTGTCCTACAACTCAGACAGATATGGAACTGCTTAACTACTGCAGTTATCTTTCTACAAATTTCTACATAAGCAACTGAGATGCTGCTGCTACAGCAGGGAGTAAGCTTGGGGAGGGGGGGAATCAGGTTCAGGCCCTTGGAATCTGGTAAAGATGTCAAGTTGGTTGTTTTGTCTCTATATCCTTGCTGTAAAAATCCACCTGCAGAGTGAGGAATATTTTTGAGCTCCTCATGGTACATTCTGTGGTGAGTTTCTCCTTTTTGGAAGGAGAATCTTCTTCATCCTACTCCTTCCTCAGTAAATCATTATTTTCTAATGATGAAAGAATTCAGGTGCCATCAAGCAGTTCTTTGGTGCTGAATCAAAAGAAGCAGCTTTAAAATAGATGCTTAAGGTAAACCCTAGCATGATATGGCACAACTTGGCATAACCAAGAAGGCCAATGTCATCCTGGCCTGTATCAGGACGGCTGTACCCTGAGTACTGTGTCCAGTTCTGGGCTCCTCAGTTTAGGAGGGATACTGACATGCTGGAGTGTTCCCAAAGAAGGGCAACAAGGCTGCTGAAGGGACTGGAGCACAAGCTCTATAAGGAGTGGCTGAGGGAGTTGGGGTTGTTTAGTCTGGAGAAGGCTCAGAGGAGACCTAACCACCCTCTACAACTAGCTGAAAGGAGGTTGTAGCCAGGTGGGGGTCAGCTTCTGCTCCCGGGCAACCAGCAATACAAGAGACTACAGTTTTACGCTGTGCCAGGGGAGGTTTAGGTTAGACATTAAGAAGAAATTATTTACAGAGAGAATGATCAGACATTGCAATGGGCTGCCTGGAGAGGTTGTGGATTCACCATCCCTGGAGGTATTTAAGAAGAAACTGGATGTGGTACTCAGTGCTGCGGTCTAGTTGACAAGGCGTTGTTGTGTCATAGGTTGGACTCCATGACCTCAGAGGTCTTTTCCAACCTAGCTGATTCTGTGAGACACAGATTTCCATGACCTGAATCTTCTGCCTTTGTTTATCCAGAAATACAGAGGTTGTCATAGTACATAAGGCTGTTGAAAGATCTAAATTCATGTTATTTTTTGGGGTGTCATTCTTTCAGAAGGCTTAGAGGAAGGCAGAAGTTTTCTCATACATACTTAGGACTTGCAAACAACCCATCATATATGATTCTCACAGGGACAACGAGGCTCAAGGGATATAGTGTAATGTTCTGCTTTCCATGTCTCCAAACAGAGTTGCCAAATCTCTGGAAATCTTAAATTTGATAGACAGTCACAAATTTGATGGCTGGTCCATACAGTAAAAGTGGAGTTGCTTCCTTCAGAAATCCTGTGTCCTTTGTGATGGAAATCCCTATGTTACACTCCGTGGGGGATATTTTGCAGCCCATTCTGGAAAGGAGCCACATACTTTTTCACTGGATCGTTGGTAGGTGAAGCTAAACCCTGAAGCTGTGACTTGGCCTAACTCTTTCAGCTGACAGATAGGAATGCTGCACTGTCAAGTTTATAGTTGTAAATGACACTTGACTATTGAGGAAGGCAAAATTTATGTTTCACCTCAACAACTTTCTACTGTTTCCTTATGAATGACAACAACGTGATCTTCTGAAGATGGAAAAAGTGTTAACAGTTACCACAAGGAATTAGGGCTTGTCTGCTTTCTGCATGCTCTGCATCACTTCCCTGTGTTTCACTTTGTATGGCAGGATTTTTTCTTTTCTTAGAAAGGGTTAATTCAAATTTTGGGGATTCTGATTCAGTGGATTCTAGTCACATTCTGCATTACGTACAAAACAAAAAAGAAAATATCAATCTTCACGCAAAGGTACTTGTTATTGGATGGTCTCTTTGCTTCACCCACTTTCTAGCTGCGTGAAAGGAATTAATGAAGCACAGACGACAAGCTGATGTTTGTAGTTGTTCAAGGGCTTTTTCCCTTTGCTTAACTCAACTAAATAAGGACTACATCTCTGGTAATGTCTTGATATTAAAACTGAACTTAAAAGTATTTTCTTATTAATCTGCAACAAACCATAAAATACAATATTTTCACTGTGACTATGGTCAAAATGGCCATGAAACTTGTCAGCTTTGTCTCAAGCATATACTGTGTTGTAATAAAGGATGCTATCTTCCTAAAATGCTTCTGTTTTTTATTTAATTTGCATGCATGAATTATTACACCAATATTGGTTATCAGTAAATTAGTGAGTGTTTTATGGGGATGATGCACACAGGAGCTGAAGCTCTGTGTATCCTGCGACCTAAAAGTCATTCTGTCAGAGATGTTTAACTGTTTTCCAGCTGCCTCATTTTTACATGCAAATGACCTTTAAAAAGGTGCTGAAATGACAGGGCTGAAGAATGGAACTCTATTAATCTTTTGAGGTGACTTTATCATAGGCAAGAGATAGCAAAGGTACAGCAAGCTTCCATAGCACTGTGATGGCAGAACGTGCAAATATATCACTGGCAAAGTGTGCAAAAGGCTAATATCATCCGGGCAGGACTAGATTTAGCTGTGGGTTTAGCCAAAACTAATGTGAAGTCAAAATGCATAAAGCATTTTCCAGACTAGTAGCACACAGACCTAGCTAAGGGTGAAAGGTTTTGGGTGCCGTTCTCAGGGTAATGATGTGTCTGATCCTTAAACCTTTCCTCTTTTTGAGCTTCTGAAATGGTCTTAGTTCACTGGTTTTAAGGTAGAAAATCAAATCCACCCACACTGGTTTGAGTTTTTGGGAGATAGAGAATTGCATGTCCATTTCTGGCTTGGATAGTGCCAACACGCCACAAACATTGCTGTTCTGAAGGGGCCATGCTAGCTGGTATCTTCAATTTAAGGTCTATGTCTCTCAGAAAGAAAATGCACAGTGTGGGCTTCATCAATCATTTGAAGTAACCAGTGAGAAACTGAAACTGCTAAAGGAAATTGCCTTTTACCATTAAGATCTCTGATCACTGAAAAACACAGATGTCATCAAAGAAGTTCACAGTGCCAGGCATGTTGTCCTCTCATCCTGTTTCTTCTCACTATTTAAATGTTGGTTGACCTGAAGTGTACTAAATCAGGTGCTTCATGCTATTTGTTTTCTTCCCCTTGAGTCAGCCTGCTAGACTTTGAGGGGCTGTAAGAAGCTGCCTGTTTTCTAACTGAGCAGCGCAGGTTTAGATGATCAACCTTGACACACAAATGTTTGTATTTGATACGTGACATAGGAAAAACAATACAAAAAGTGTGTGGAAAATAAGTGCTGGGATAAGACAAAAATAAAAAAGTTTCAACAGTATAGATTTACAAAGGACATGCTGACTGAACTCAAAATTTGAGAAGAAATGTTTTTCTTCTTCCTTCTAGTTCTTGCTTGTATCATGACCCAGGAAGTAACAAAGTCATTTAGTGATAACAATTTTAGTTTAAAACATCTAACCAAAGAAATTGTACGGATTTGGAGTAACTGGAGGGCTCACCAAGGGAAGTGGACTGTGTCTGCTGCCACTGAGTTTTACCCAGGCAGCTTTAGCCAGCACTGATATTATACAGTACCTGGATGTATTTGAAGTCCTCTTCTAAGAGTCCTTTGCTGCTGGCACTTTATAAATGGATGTATACTTGTTTTTACGCAGATATCCATTTAATTCAGCTACTATACAATATTGAGAAGATCACATAGTATTTTGTACCTACATGCAACACAATTTAAAATGACAATTATAATGCTATTGAAATGTTACTTATTTAGTGATTTTGCACTTCTCAGAAGAAATTTTATGGATAGAGTACATTTTGTCTGCTTCTAACTATTTTTCTGCTATTAGCATGGTTGAGTATCATTGTTTCATGGGTTAGAGACCAGTTCTAATTCTTTAAAAGACAATGTCTTCTAGTTTCCTATGTGAGTGCACATAGTTGGATATGCAGTGGGGAAATCTGATGTATGAGGAAAGCTTGGACAATTTGGTAATGTTGAAATTGCTCAAGGAGCTCTCATGTTTAGTCTTGTGCTCCCTCCTTCTGTCTTAATTTTCTTGTTTGAATATTTTATTCCACTTCTAGTTGAAATAGCAGGATAGGAAGTAACTTGAGGGAGAAGGAAAGGTATTACTTTGTTTTATGGTTCATTGTTCTGAAGGGGGAACTTGAAAATACAAAGTAGTACATAACCCAAGAACTGAAAGCTGAGTAAAATTTTTGTTGCTTGTTTTCAACCAGAAGGATAAGCTAAAAAAGATTCATTAAACAGAAAACAGAGGAGAACTATGACAAATGTATGATGTCTTAAGTACTCTCAGAAACAGATTTGGCATTCTCTGCTGAAGAAGATGATATGTTCTTGAACAAGACTAATAAATTTGTCTTAAGCTTTTTTTTGACGGTCTTTGGCTCTCTGACAGTATTTGTGCAATGCTTACCCTGCAAAAGTCATATGTACTAATGTCTTGCTTGTTCCTTAAGAATTAAAGGAAGAGAACTTGTGCAAGTCTAGGCCAAAAGACATTTTGATTCATCATCTGTAGCAAGGTGCCCATCTCCTAAGAAAAAAATAGAAGATACTGGTGCTTAATGCTTGGAACAGATCCATGGCTGACATGATTCCCAAATGCAGTGCACTAAATGTAATGAAGGGCCTCCATCACTGATGATAAAACATTTCTATATGGTAGGTACTTTTACTAGGATTCTGACAGTTTTATTTCATGTACTCCTTTGTCTACTTTACATAACCACTGCTGCATTTCTAATATATGTTGAAATGTGCAAAAAAATATTCTCCCTTTTTTTGCATAATTCTGAGCAAAAATCCATCATTAAAAAACTTCTACTGGAAAGCTAAATATAAGGTCTTCCACATTTCCCAGGGGAAAAATACATTTATCCAGGAAAAATAAATTTTTCTCATAGCTTTTGAATGCATTAGACAAATTGAAGGTGTACCAACAAACTCAAACTAGTACAAAAAAAAATCCCTACAAATAGCAATTTTAATAGCCCAATTATATCTAGATTTTCTTTGCCTGTGAAGTAAAATGTCTGCTTTATTTCCTTGAGCAGTGAGATTAAGCAACAAGCGTTGAATTGAGTGGTGGACTATGCTGGAAGCAGTGTCTCTGTCCTGGGAAACTCTTTCAGGATTTTCAAAAATATTTCCTTAAGCTCCTTGCAGATAGAGGAGGAATGTTGCTTGCCTCTTCTCCTCCTTATCCTTGTGCAATAGCAAGCTAATCAAAGCATCTACTTGGAGTGCAGGGAACAAACCATTTAAACCAAGCAGGTAATTAGGATTTTTCTGGGAAACCATTTCTTTTGCCAGCCTCCCCGTAACCCTTTTTTTTTGTCATATCTGTCCCTCAGGTTGCTCTGCCACTCAAGAAAAAGACCCTGCTTGTTATATCTTACCAGGAACAGTGTGGCCAGTTGGACGATGGAAGTGAATCTTCCCCTGTACTCAGCACTGTTGAGGCCACACCTCGAGTACTGTGGCCAGATCTGGATCTCTCACTTCAAGAAGTGAGACACGAAGATGTTGGAGCACATCCAGAGAAGGGCAAAGAACCTGGTGAAGGGTCTGGAGCACAAGTTGTATGAGGAGCAGCTGAAGGAGTTGAGGTTGTTGAGCCTGGAGAAGAGAAGGCTTAAGGTTGACTTCATCACTCTCTACAACTACCTCAAAGGAGGTTGTATTCAGGTGGGGGTCAGCCTCTACTCCAAGGCAACTAGCAAGAGGATGAGAGGACACAGTCCTAAGATGCACAGGGGGAAATTTAAGTCGGACATTAGGAAGATGTTGTTGCTGTTGTTGTTGGGACGGACGATAAAAAACAGGTGAAGATCCCGAATAGATGAAAGTGAAAGCTTTCTTGATTATATAATTAATTATATTTTTTCACACAGCTACTTTTTTATGTATTTCCTAAGTGTACATGTCCTAACATTATTTGTGTTCATTATACACAAACAATCACCTATTGGCCACAGTTACAAACTACTGGTTTTGTACAAATTATTGTCTCTGAGGTTTCTTATCTTCTGCTTCTCGTGGGTCCTCTCAGTCTCTGTAAGTTGTTTATCTTCATGGGTATATAACAATCTGGCCAATGTCAAACTCCTCTCACTCTGTCAAGGGGCCTGCAGGCCTGCTGCAGTTTCCCACAGGAAGAATGTCAGAGAAAGGGTGATTAGACATTGGATTGGGCTGCCCGGGGAAGTTGTGGAGTCAACAGTCCCCAGAGGTATTTAAGGAAAGGCTGGACATGGCATTTAGTGCCAACACATGTTGGTGTGAGGTCATAGACTGGATTCAGTGATCTCAGATGTCTTTTTCAACCCAGTTGATTCTGTGATTCTTAATGAACAGAACCATAGAACATCTGGAGTTGGAAAGGACCCATAAGGATCATCAAGTCCATCTTCCTGTGTGAGACACTGGATTCAAATCTCACTGGATTATTTAATTATTGGGTCATAATGAACTCATGTGTGGTGGGAAGAGGGGCCAGGCTGAAGCTCACATGGCAGGGACAGAACTCACATGGCAGCCATGGAGCCCGCATGGGGCAGAGCCAGTCAAAAGGGCCACCTGGAAGCCTGCACACACCATGCCCCCTGGGGCCCCTGACCCAGCCTCTGACTGGCTGCACCACCTGTCACTCTAGCCTGGAGCTACAGAGTGGTCAGTGAGTTGGAGGTCCCACCTGAGGGGACTTGGGGCCATGCTGGCCGGACCACATAAATACAGGAACACGTGGACTCTCCTTCCTCTTTCTTCTCTGGACTATCAGTCTCTATGTAAAGGACCCTTGCCTGTAACCTACTTTTCTCATCTCTCTCACTTTACTCCTGTTTCTGCTCTTAATCTATTTTTTTTTCTTTCCTCTTTTCCTTCCTCTTTTCTTTCTTTACTCTTTTCTAGGTAACTTAAAACTGATGGTTGTATTTTACTAAGTTGTGTGGGCTAGTGTGTGCTGGGTACTTTGATGAAATGCAAAGATTTTCTTTGTTGTATGTTACTCCTTTCAACTTTTGCCCAAATGCCCATTTTCTGGCTAAATTAAATCTCTTGGGAAATGTATGCAGCATTTTATCTTATGCAATCTCAAGGTATTAAAGAACCAAAAGACTTTTTAAAATTTAGTGGGCAAAATTTTGGATCCTTAAATACAAGTAAAGTATGTAGGCAAGCACGTGGCTTGAACCTGGGGTCTTACGTTCTCCTTCTCATAGGACAACCTGAAAAAAAACCCATATGACTAAGAGCATTGTTCAGACACTCCTTCAACTCTGAAAGTCTTGATGCTGTGACCACTTCCCTGGGGAGCCTGTTACAGTGGCCAACCACCCTCTCTGTGAAGAAACTCCCTAATGTTCAATCTGAACTTTCTCTGACACAGCTTCATTCCATTTGGTCTTGTCCTATTGCTGGTCACCAGACAGAGGATAGCAGCATCACCCGCTCTGCTGCCCTGCTTGAGGAAGTTGTAGCTATGATGAGGTCACACCTCAGCCTTTTCTCCAAATTGAACAAGACAAGTGGCCTCAGACGCTTTTTGTAAGTCTTGCCCTTGACAGCCTTGACAACTTGGTTATCCTCTGACAGTGTGATATCCTTCTTATATTGAGGCATCCAGAACTGCTATCAAGGAGTGGCTGCACCAGCACAGAACAGAGTGGAACAGCCATCTCCCTTGACTAGCCAGCATTGCACCCCAATATGCAGTTGCCCCTTTTGGTTACCAGGCCCCACTGCTGACTCCAACTTGCCATTGACCAGGACCTCCAGATCTCTTTCCTGCTGTACTCCAGCCTCATCCCCCAGTCTGTATATATAACCAGGACTACCCCACTACAGGTGAAGAATCCAGCACTTGCTCTTGTTAATTTCCATACTGTTGGTGATTGCCCAGCTGTCCATGGTGTCTAGATCTCTCTGTAGACCTCTATACCCTCAGGGGAGTCCACAGCTCTTCCTAGTTTAGTATCATTGGCAAACTTACTTAACCTTTATTCAATTCCTGTGTACAGATCATTTATAAGAAAACCATTAAAGAGCATTGGTCCTAAAATTGATTCCTGGAACTCCCCACAGGTGACTGGCCACCTGTCTGATGTAACTCCCTTTGACCCAAACTACCAGCCAGTTGCTCACCCATTGAATGATGTGTTTATCCAGCTGTATGCTGGAGATTTTGTCCAGAAGGATACTGTGAGCAAAAGTATCAAAACCTTTACTTAAAAAAAAAAAAAAAAAAAATCCCCGTATGTAATGCCTTCCCTTGGTCAACTAGATGGGTGGCCTTGTCATAAAAGGAAATTAAGTTACTTAAGCAGGATTTTCCCTTCATGAATTCATGCTGGCTATGACCAGTGAAGTCCATTTCTTTTGTATAAAAGGAACTCAGTGTTTCATTAAATAGGCTCTCCTTGAGGGTTTTAGGCTTGATGCTTTGACTTGAGTTTTGCAGGACAGAGGGCAAGGTCACATAAGGTGTACCTTCAGGGTGCTGAAAAAGGTCCTTATCAGGAAGTCTCTTAACTTTTTTCATTCTTACTCAGATGATTCATGGCTAGGCTTTGTGAATGAAGATTTGCAAGGGCTCTATCCATGCTTGCTACAAGCAAGTTGGTGGCTAAAAAGATCAATGCGAGATAGGCAAGTCCTATTGCAAAAGGCACAGTGGAAAATCTCCATCTGCACTACTGGTGAGGTGCAATTCTTCCTGTGTTGCCTTTTTTCCTCAAGACTGTTTCTGCATGTGTTCTCAAAGGAAGCAGCAGCGTTATGAATGGTGTGTCTCCATTTCTCATGACTGGAGGCCAGAGTGGACCATCGATGGCAGTCAGCATGGCCGTGGCTGAGGTATTGCTTCAGGGAGTCCTTGTATCTCCTCTTCGGGGCTCCTCTCTTGCAACAGCAGATGGCAAGTTCCCCATAGAGCACAATCTTAGGGAGGCAGTGATCCTCCATCCTGGAGACGTCCCCTGCCCAGCACAGCTGCATTTTCAGCAGCATGGCCTCAATACTGGTGATCTCTGCCTGTTCAAGGACAGAAACATTAGTCACGTAATCAGACCAGTGGATGTTTAGGAATATACAGAGGCAGTGCTGATGGAAGTGTTCAAGGAGTCGCAGGTGGTGGCAGTAGATGACCCATGATTCAGACCCATATAGGAGAGTAGGCAGTACAATGGCTCTGTAGACACTAATCTTTGTGCTTTTCTTCAGGTGTTTATTGCACCAGACTCTTTTATGGAGTTTTCCAAAACTTCTGTATGCCTTTGCTAGCCTGTTGTCTATCTCTTTGTCAATCTTACGGTCTGAAGAAATGATGTTTCCCAGATAGCTGAACTGCTGGACTGACTTAAGCTCTGATTCATGTGTGGTGATGTGGGAATGATGGAAGACCTCCTGAGGTGCAGGTTGATAGAGAACTTCTGTCTTCTTCAAGCTGACTTCCAGCCCAAAGAGCTCAGCAGCCTCTGC
>JAWWEW010000078.1:67983563-68057853 GCA_035583185.1 Anabacerthia variegaticeps | reverse complement strand
CAGTGCTTGGATCGAGGATGCATCCAGGTTGTCTTCAGGCTGTCTTACTGCTGAAAGATAGTGTTGGTGATGGTGAGCTGCTGCTCTGCACAAAACTCTAGCAGGCAGCATCCGTTGTCATCGCAGTTTCCAACACCATGCTTGCCTAGTGCTCCTTTCCAGGCTTCAGAGTTCTTTCCTGCTCTGGCATTGAAGTCACCAAGGATTATGATCTTGTCATCTGCAGGAACCTTTTGGGTAAGGCAGTGCAGGTCGTTGTAGAATTTGTCTTTTTCTGCAGGAACAGCTTGGAGAGTTGGGGCATATACGCTGAAGAGAACAACATGTTGCTTGTTGTGTAGTGGGAGGCATAAGGAGATAATGTGATCGGAATGACCTGTTGGCAGATTTTCGAGTTTGGAGGCAATGGAGTTTCTAATCATGAAACCAACTCCTGAAAGGTGGCTTTCAGTTTTGGGTTTGCCTGACCAATAGAGTACATAGCTGGTGCCCTGTTCTTTAAGGCTGCCTGCCTTATGGAGACGGACTGCACTGAGAGCAGCAATATCAATGTTGAGTCGTGACAGTTTGTGGGCAATTAGAGCAGAACGACGTTCAGGAGATCCACCATCCGCAGAATTGAGCATGGTTCTGATGTTCCAACATGCAACTGTTAATTTGGACACACCTGTGGAGGCAGGTGTATGCCTTTGTCTTTTTGGGTTTGTTTTTGTTTGACCACAAGGAAGATGCCCGTTGGCCATGGCAAGCCAACCGGGTGAAGGGTGGAGATGAGCTTTGGTTAGGTCACCTTTTCTAGGCCCCTCTCCATGTGGAGCAAGCAGTGCTCTCCTTGAAAAAGGCTGCTTGGTCATTCAGGATGCTGCCAAACCAGACTGTCACCTCCGGGTCAGTCTTGAGCGACCAATGTCCTGAACCGCCTGCATGCAGGGTTGGGACTGTGGCTTCCAGTGCACCTTATCACCTGCCGTTTCACCCCTCACCTGTCACTACAGGGCTTTGAAAGTGTGGGTGAACCCTTAAAGCCTGCACAATGGATTTTTTTAGGTGAGGCACAGCATGCGCAGAACTGGCCCCACCCTTTACTCCTAAGGTTCATCTGCCAGGGCCAAGTGAGCTTGGGCAGTGGCAGAGAGATCCTCAGGATGTAGATTTGGTTAGAGTATCCTTCTCTTAGACAGATGGCCTTACAGGGCTAAGTGAGCTCCATCAGCCCAGGTTTGGAGTTAGAGTTGTCCTTCTCCTAGGATGGTTGCTGGGGAGCTAGCAAGCCCATCCTGCCCATAGACACTTTGTCTGACCCTTCAGTTGAAACCTGATTATCATGGGAGAGCCTACCGGAGGCATGTACCACCACCAGCACAGTTTCCAACCTCATAAGGGCACACAAACCTCTCCCCCGCGACAAGGGGGTGTCCATGGAGAAGACTCAGATGATTAGTCACTTGATAAACAGCTTGCAGGAAATATTTGTTGGTAGGTGCAAGGATGTTGATCTCTTCTGTGGAATTTCTGAAATTAGAGGCTGAACATTTGTCCAGTTGGGTAATGTAGACGCTACAGTTCAGTAACCGGGAAACAAACTTTCCCATTAACAGAATACTTACACAGGGGATATTAGTCTGCTTCTTTATAATGCTCATTTGTCAGAGAAAGTCTTAGCTAACTTAATTATTCATTTTTATCCATATAAGTACGTATTTACCTGTCTTTTCCATCTTCTAGAAAGTCTCTTGATGCTAGAAATAAAACTCTTCAAAGTAATGGCTATTGTAACACGAGTAAACAAATCCCTTCTCTGTAGGCACATCCTAGAGTATAACTTCAGCTGAGATTTTTGTGGATCAAAATGGCCTGAGGCATGATTATGGCCAAACCAGGAAGTTACAGTTTACTTTAAGACCTTTGTTACTGGGGGCAGTGACTGAATTTGTTCAAAATTATTCTGTCGCACAGTATTTTCTCCCAAAATGTTCAGCTGTTTGGACTGGTACACACATTGAAAATATAACAATTGCCATCACTTTCACAAAATAGTCTATAAAAACGTATCAACAACTCTATTTTTGTTGCTTGCTTTTAGGTTTTTACTTTGCATATGTTTGCACTGAAATTAAATGGACTAACATCAAAAGAATTTGGGGGTTTGGGGGGTTTTTGGTTTGGTTTGGTTTGGTTTGGTTTGGTGACACTGAGCAAAAGCTCCAAGGGTTAAAAATTAGCTTAAAACACTAACGCTGAGAACTGCCTATGAGTAATGCTTAGTTAGAAACAGAATTAAGGTCAGTATGTCCCTGAAAATGTGCACATAGACGTAAAAGTAGATAAAGAAGATGCACTAAAGAACAGAACAAGGACACCAAAAGAGATAAGAACTGAACAAAGGCCTAAGTCATGATGAAGAGGAGTAAAAATACAACCCCCAAAAGATGAAGGCAACAGGATCTCCCACCATGAAACACCTCAAAAGAGATGACCAAGCCCAGGCTCCACCTACTCTCCACCTACTATGAATATTATAATCAAATGCTGCAATATTATGAATATGCATGAAAAGATATTGTAATCCTTCACAAAAATTGTATAAATAATCTTGCTTTTCACTAAAAGCTTTGGAACTCTTTGTCCGGTGTTAACCGGGAGTTCCCCAATGTTGCAAATAAATACCTTGCTGTTTATGGACTAAAACTCTGTCTCTAAACAGTTACTAATCAGCCATTTTTCTGGCATCATTGGTTTGGATTGGTTTGGTTTGGTTTGGTAGGGTTGGGTTTTTTAGCAGTGCCTTGGTTAAAATAGACAACTGGAAGCTTTCCAGACTGTCATCAATCAGTGACCTACTAAAATTGATTTAAAGGAGAGAGGCAAGGAGAACATTGTTAATATATCATGTTATAATGATATCAAGATCACCTGCCTGACTTCTCAAGCATTTCTGACAAAGGAGTCCTAAACAAAACATCTCTTTTATTTTTCATTGAGCAAGTCTGTGAAATCCTGTTAATGTGTTGATCATAGAGTTATAGAAACACAGAACGGGCTGCAAGGAACCTTCGAGATCATCTAGTTCCAACATCCCTACCATGGTCAGGGACACCTTTCACTAGACCACATTGCTCAGAGCCCCATTCAATCTGGTGTTGAACACTTCCAGGGATGGGACTTTTCTTGGCAACATGTTCCAGTGCCTCATTGCTCTCACAGTAAAGATATTTTTTTCCCTAACAGCTGATCTAAACCTACTCTTTTTCAGTTTGAAGCCATTCCCCCTTGTCCTGTCACTTGATCCCTAGCTCTGTTCTCAGTTTGGGCATTAACATTTTTGTCCTCTGTGCTTCATATGCATTTGCAGGGAAGAGGGAGGAAAAAAAAAACACCCTAGCACAAAAAACCCCAACAACAAAACAACTGAAATCATCTTTCTATCAGGGTAACTTAATAAGCCTCCTTAGGCTGTTACTTCAACAGTAAAAGGACTACCTGTTCATTCTGTAGTCCTTCAACTATAGGATAGGACCTGAGACTTGCCTGAGCAACTGTAGCATGAAGTTCAGACCATATGGGTTTTCTATTCCAAAACAGAAAATTCTACTTCTTTCTAAAGAGAAAATGCACACTATTTTTCACTTTGAAACAAAGCATTCCTGTGCCCTTGCTTTCTCCTGTGTTTTATTACTGAAGAGTTGCTCTGATTTCTACTTGCAGATTGCCTGGGTAAACAAATGTTTTTTAAGGATGCAAACTTTTTTAAGGAGTATACTACTCTTCATTTGCAAGCTGCAAAGATAATGTAATATCCAGAAGTATTACGTTGTCTAATATATAAGCTCCAAAAAAATGGAGCATGTCCATTTAGTCTTTGATGTTAGTGATACAAAGCCAGTTCTTGATATAACGAAATAAATGTAACTTAGTCATGCTTTTAATCCAGGCACTCTTCAGTCTGTTAAGTGAGAGAGGCTTTAGCAGAAAAAGAGCTGCTATGTTCAGTGTTCAGCTTCGTCATTTAATTCATGTTCTCAAAAGTTTCTTGGTACTGATTTACTTGTATTAAAAGCCCCATATAAAAAATTATCAGGTGCAAAATATTAGATGGCTGGGGGAAAAAAAAAAAGAAGCAATTTGAAGCTTGAAATTTAATTTTTGCTATATGAGTTATCTGGCAAAGATCTCCAATGTTAGTGAGGTACAATAGCAGTTCTAGATGGTTAGGTAAAAGGATAAATCACACAGGTGTTTTTGTTTTACCCCATGCATAATAATACGAATTCTAAAAGTTTCTGTCCTAAATAGAGTCATCATTTTGAAATTACCTTGGATTAGGAAGAGGCTTCAAGGAGTCATATGCTTTGGGCCACTCTTGACAGCAGATAGAAACTATACAGATCAGTATAAATCAAACACATACTTTTCTAATTCTCCAATTCTTCTTTTCCCCTTTTGTTTCTTCAAAACACAAGAATTGCAAAGCTGTCTACCCATACTCTTTCTGTGCCTTATGGGAGGAGCCTGTTTTACACAGATACCAGCCACTTTTCAAGATATATCATCTTATAACCACTAACTCAAAAAAAAAATCATAGTTGCAGAAGGTGGCTTTCACAGGAAGATGGGCAAAAGTTGCTGTCCTCATCTTGGACTACAGAGCTTGCGCTCCGAGCTCATACAAGACAATATCATGGGGCATCTTGTTCACTATCCTCAGACCCAGATCCACATGTACACTCACTTAGGAGGAAACATAATTAAAGTCATCTCAATAGTACAGTGGAAATTAAAACATCAACCACCCTGTATACTTAACTTCTATCTGTCACTTTACAAACACAGCTGATTCTAGTGGTGAGGCATCTGACAGCTCTAGGATAGAGATAAACCTCTTAGTTACCAATAAATCTCAACGTTTTTAGGTGCCATTATGCATCTACCATTGCAAACAAAGTGATGGTCTTTTAAATTTCTCTTACGTATTCCCATAAATAGCATTGGTGTTCATGTTTTTACAAACAGACAGGTTCTTGTTTGATATATTGTATTTTCTGTATGAGCATGTATGAAAATTGGGGAGCCTGGATTTTCAGGTGAATTGCACTGTTTTCCCTTCAATAGAACTACAGATTAGTGAATCTTTTATTTCCATAAGAGAAACTGGAAACAGGTTATCCAAATTCTCCATTACTACTCTGTACACGTCCCTCAGATATTGGAAAAATTGAGACATGTTGGTTAAATACAGCAGACAAAATAATATGCACACCAATCAGTGACTGGAAACAGTGTCCAAAATGTTACTTATTGCAAGTTTTCATCAAATATGCACTATTCTAATGATCGACATATTACAAAGACAGGCACTTTGGAGAAAAAATATGTGGAAGAAGACTAAAAAGGATTGCAGTTGACTTGGTGGGGAAACGTGGTTTAATTTAAAAAATCATATAATTGTTATGGAAAGAGCAATATAAATCAAACTTGTCTATGTTGACAAGTTTTTTGTCAGGATTTCTAGTTCTCTATAGTATCCCAAATGTTACCCAGTGGGTATGTATTATAAAGTCAATTTCCAAGCTGTTGCACTAAGAATAATGATATAAGTTTTCCTTTCTCTTTTATTATTAGAAAAGTTTTATCTGATTTATGCAGATGACTGTGGTGTGAAAATGGAAAAGTGTATAAAATGGGAAGGAACAGTCCACTGTACCTATAAACTTATGTACAGTACATTGCCCTTGGCACAGTCTCAGTTTGTACAAAATTCATACAAAAATACAGTCCAAATTCCTTTACTCTCTAGTTCAATGAATAAACTGAGTGGAAGATTTCCTGATTTGGGGAGATTTTTTTTCTATGCCTTTTTTTTTTCCTACTTCTGGCATGAACAGGTAACAAAGAGCTTTAATGGAAAATAGCCACAGGTACTAGAGCAAAAAAGCCTCTCAACATCCCTTTCCATCCCAAACTCCCTGTCTCTCACAGGTGCACACAAACACATATGCACATATTACCCATTGATCCTATTTTTCTCCACTATTTTACAGTAAGTTCTGTGTGTTAATTAGTAATTATGCTTGTGGCTTGCTCTCACGTACATTTTTTCATAAATTAAGCTGTATGTATACTGGAATTCTTGTAAAATTGTCACAAATTGATGAGGGTTTGGAAGGACGAGGCTGTATTCTAGTGTCTCTGCAGACCAGTTAAAGGCTAGTCTCAGTAAATTTTGAAAAGGTAGAGAGTAGCATAATGAAAACTCAAGTCCTGCCTAAAGACTGAAGAGAAAGAAAGCCTGAAGACTTTATTATCAGCAACAGCTTCTAGTAACAGTGTAACTTAATTTTATAGAACAACTTGACAATGAAACATACCCTAGTTGTTGTTGTTATTGTTGTTGTTGTCGTTGCTTTAGCTAAGAATTTGATTCCATAGACCTAGGGACTCTCTTGTACCCAACATTTTCCAATAACACGCACAAAACAAAGTAGTAATATTGGGGAGATGACAGAGAAGAAAGAAGATAAATTTGTGGCAAATAGTACTTGCATCAGAGTGACAACCAACTCTTCTTGGAGTTTAATTTTTAAATAGAGGGCTTGTGTGCCAGTTCCCTAAAAATTAAAAATGGATCCAGAGGAAATGAGTTCCCAGAGAACAAGCCAGCCACTTTGGACAGACTGGACACAAGCCATCCACACAGCTGCCTGTGTCTCCAGCCAATTGCTGGTCTGTATGCTGCTAGGGGAGTTCTGTATCTTCCCTAGAGCAGAGAGCATATGGGCCTTTTCCACAGCTGACTTAAACACAGGAAAAGGAAAAAGTGGCAGCAAAACCCTGGGGTTTGCTTTGTTCAATTATGGCGGACAGGAGAACTTTAAAGTAAACATGTTAAAGATGTATATGAAAAAAGGCAAGAGAATATTTTTACTGGAAGGTTGATGATAATTCCTACCCCTGTAGCATGGGAACATACTTTTCACGAGGCTGTCTGATCTTACCAAATGAACATTTCAGAATGGCTTCTATTCCTATCCTCTGAGTAAACTCTAAACCACATAAGCAAGCTGCAGCAATTTGTGCAGGGCCAGCAGGAAAAGTTAGCATTCATTTTTCTTCTACTCTTACCTTTCCTGAAACTATTCAGAACTGGCAAAACAAAGCCACAGCAATATTTCATTACTGGCCCAAAATAGTTTATTGTCATGGACAGAGAAGGAAGAAGAACTTTACAAGCCTGGCATGGAGCCTATACTGTAAAGCGTTTTCTGACAGAGCTTCTCACTATAAACAAATCTAATACTGATTGAAATTAGTGTGAGATTTTTCCTTTCTCTCCTATGGTCTGGAGGGAAAGAGTACTGTAAGATGTGTCCCAGAAACCTATGATTTTTACTGCGGTATACGCAGGAAGAGGAGGAGCTACATAAATAACAAGTGTGTTTGAGTTACTCAGCCTCCTTCCAAAGGAAATATTTTGAATGGATGGCATAATTCCAAAGGCTGCATTATGGACGTATTTTGAGGCATCCATTGCAATTTGATTAAAACTATGTTGAAAATGTATGTCGTTCTCTTAAAAAAAAGAAAAAAAGAAAAAAGGTAAATGTAGATGTGTCTATAATAACAAAAACTAGATCCAGAGGGGGCTAAACCTCATTTAAAAGCTAAACAATAATAAAAGAAGTTGAAATAATAAGATCTCTTTGGAAATATGCATAATCTCTACTGACTGCTTAAACATAAGAAAGCATGTTGTAAGGCCAAACAACAGAGGTGGCTTACATAATGCTGTCTAAATATGAGAAAGAAAACAACCTAATTTTCAGCTGTTTATGTTATGCCTAGATCACATAGAAAGCTGAACATTCAGACCAATCTTTTTCATTTTGAACGATGCAATGAAGTTCCACCATCTAGTTACAGAATATAGATATTGAGCGGTTCTGGGGAAATTGGTAGGTTGGCTGGTCTTGTTCGTTTCTTGGTTTTTCCTACTAAACCTGTTCCTAATCTTTATTGTTTTACATATTGCATCTGTACGGAGAATGCAAATACTGAAGGAAGTTTTCCCCCTTTTTGTCAACAAACTGCAAACTGTTCTTGTAGAGCCCAAATCTTTAGCAAAAATGGACCTATCCCTAGGTAGACATGGATGCATAGGACAGTTAGTACGTCAGTAGAGGTACAATCACCAGATGTTAGATGCACAAATATGATTGCAATATTGCAATCTTTTATGTGTGTTTCTATAATACAGGATTTTTTCATTACAATATGACAACTACATATCTCTTTAAAAGCCTCAGCTCTCCCCTCAAAGCAGAGAAATCAGAACATAGTTCTTCATCATATTCTGGAGATACGTTACGATCTTTTTCACATAAGCAAGCTTTTCATCTTTAAAGTGGAATTAAGTATAACCATGTAAAGGATTTTATGCAATGAAAAGGAATTATAACGTATGTGATTACATATGACGAATGAGTTAGGCTTTGTAATCTAGAAATGAGGTTTGATGTAAGAATCAGTTCTTATTTTACACATTTCTACCATATCTCTGCACAGTTACTGTGCATATCTGACACCAGCCTTCCCTCTAGACTTCTTGGTGTGGTTGTTTAAAAATAGAGAGCTACTGCAACAGTCAGTATTTTCCAGTGGGAATCTTCATACTTATGGTCCCGTAAGTATGGTATTATCCATGTTTCTCCCTGGGCACGGTGCACAGAAGAAGGCTGTGTGGTAATAGGTTTTGAGGCAGTGTTGACGTGCACATAGAGGACAGAAGCTTGTGAGGCTGTTGTGCCCCATGTTTCCAATCTAGCACATGGAGTTGCAGGAAGGCAGTTGAACAAGAAGTTTGAGGAATTGCAAGGTAGCAAAGTAGAATGAAGCCAAACACTTGAATTTTACATCTACAGGAGCTGTTATTGCTGATGACAAAGTCAGGTTGAGGCTTTGTCTTTAGTGACAGAAAAAGAAGAGGAAGAAATAATGTGTTTTTTCCCAAGATAACAAGTTTTTGTTAGTTGTCTGGATGTAAAATCATATGCAAATGAGATCTCCATAGTTTCTTCCACAAATTCAAAGCAAAATTATATACCATTTCCTTATAGGTTCATCTTGCTTAGATTATGACACAAGAAAGTAAACTGCCATTGTGTTAGTTTGTCTGGGACTTTAACTGCCAGATGTGGCTTATACGCACCAACAAAATGAAAAAAATAAGGTGGTTGGTTTTTGCCTGTTTGTTTTTTATTCTTGAAGGAAGAACATGGTCTCACTACCCCCAAAAAATGTGCTATACCTCTTTTTGGGCTTCCAGTCTATCAAAAAGATCAGTTAAGTGGGCACCTTTATCCTGCCTTACTATGCTGTTTTCTGTTCTTCTTTCTACTATTTCTCCCACCTAGCTGCTAGCAAAATCTTCCTGAATTTCTTTCATCTGAAAAAGTAATGAAATGTTTTCATTATTCCTTTCTAGCCTACGTTTCAGTCCTCCCCTTCCTCCAAAACATCAGTGAATAATGACCTGTCCAGCAAGAAGTGTCTGTCTTCTTTTTGGGAAAAATATATGAGATGTGCTGTTGCCTAATGTAAAACAAATATTCAGGCACAAGCATTATAACTGTAGAAAGAAAAGACTGTCAAATATTATGTAATCACTGTAACCTTCCTTGGTACAATGAAAGATGTTGTCTGTAGGACCTTTTCTAAAACTTCAAATATTCTGATTTTTTAATTTCTCAAGCCATGGAATTTGCACAATTTCCTCTGGGAAATAACTTCTATCTTAATGGATCCTGCTTCTTTTCCTACTTAAACATAGCCTTTTCGACTGCATCTCAATGCTATTAATTTCTGTTCTCTTCCATCTTAATCATTCCCATTTGTTACACACTATTGCAATCCTGAAAATACAGAGGTTAAGAAACTCTGAGCACATTGCAGCATCTTAGCTAATTTGAATTGTGCCCACTTTCAAATCTTATCTTCTAAATACTTGTGGAAGGCTTTAGAAGCGGAAGTTCTCATTTTTTGCAGTAACTGGCACAGGATGAGCTAGGTCTAGGAAGTCTAAAACCTTTGATAAAGTCATGCTGTAAGCTTCAGTGAAGTGTCCTAAATCCAAACCCACATTAGCAAATTTGGGTCAGAACTACTCTAAGCATAGTTTATTAATGTTGAGAAATATATATTAAAATCCTCTGTATTATCCTGGCTGATTTCTACAAAGGCCTTGAATTCAAAATGCTATTATGCCAATTCTGTCCTTAATTAACCCATTAAGCTTTGTCCTCCCATCAGTGGATTATATAAATATAACCAAAAGCACATCTACTCTGCTGAAGAGAGGAAGACTTGCTTCTCTTACTACACTCATATTCTGGTTTGCTGTTCCCACAGCCATTGTTCTCCTCTGGAAGACAGTGAGCACTTCCTAGGTTTGTGGCTTTGGGCTGGATTCTTAAAGTAAGGAAAACTGTTATATAGTCTGCTGATTGCAGTTGAGATATAGACCTGATTTATAGCCTATTGGCCTTTTTGACTGGTAAATTTGGTCACAAGTGCATGCGTTGAAAAACAGTATTAAAAATTCTCCTAAACGAAGACTTGAAATAAAACTCCATCTTCCTAATCTCTTACAATGAGCAGCATAATTCCAAGTAAATGTCTCCAAAGAACTAAAAAAAGCTGTTTAAGGTTACAATTATCTTTTAATTGTGCTTTTTGTTCCTCTGGGAGAATTCCAACAAGAACAAGAACCTTGCGAGAAAGCTCAAGCAACTGATCACTTTAACCACATTGCAACTGAAGATCTCATTTTGTCCTGTTGTTCGCCCTACAAATGCTTGTGTTTAAGATGTCAAAGCTGTGCCTAGACTATAAAGGGAGAGAGGGTTCTGAGATAAAGAAGCATTTTGGAAAAGCAAAACAAAAGAGTCATTTATCTCTCAGACTGGGACAATTTGCCATGCTCCTGCTGCTATGAGAAACATTCTTCACACCAGGTCTTCTCAGGAGATTATCCACAGAGAGAGGAAAGTGGTTCCCACAGTGCCAAAAAGTAAAAAAAACATACAACGAGCATCCAAGCAACCCTCTGTGAAGCCTCTTGGAATGAATTTTTTGGGAATCCCATGATGGTGAGAATGAGGTTGGAGGCAAAAGAATGAGATTTAGAGGATATATCACTTTTTTAATTTATAATCCTCTTTCTTTGAAACATATATATATAGAATGCAGTATGTCACTCTTGCTAATGCTTACCTTTTCACTAACAAAAGAAGCCTGCTGCTTGCAACCAGGAATTTTCAAATATAAACACTATAGGCAAGCTGCTGAACAGCACTGTGTGAACAGCCTGCAGTCAGGGCTGCTGCTACTGGAACTGGTGCTCAGAGACCTCTTTAATGTGTGCCACCATCATGCTGTGCTACCTTGTGCACCTGCTCTTTTTTGTGATGGCCAGCTAACTTGAGCATCAGGAGTCTACCTGTGGGTGCATAACCTGTCATAGCTTTGTCTAAGATTCATGTTACCTTGGAAATGTTTAACTTCTGAAAACCTTTATAAGCATTATTTCAGCAGGCAAGAGGAAGTCCAGCAATTTCTGAGACACTTGGCCTACCTCACCAGTTTCCTACTTGGGCAGCTCTTGTAAAGAGGCTGTTGGTAGGTTTACATTTGCTATTTAAGTACCCACAACTGTACTGAAATTTTTACGGTCATGCAAGTGAATGAAGATTGAAATCCAGTCTTTTGATTACTCTCTCTGTGAGCTCACAAGAGCTGAAATATCTTGCTTACTTGCCATAATCTTAAAGCTCATGAAAAGAAGCTCACAGTCTGCATAAATTACATGTACAATATAGAAAAGGCTAATAAGGCCAGAGGGCTTGCTTCTCAGCTTGGAGTTCAGCCATCTGAGGTTTCCAACAGAGCTTAATATACAAGCTCTGTATCCTGTACTGCAGTATGATTGCTTGAGTATCTCTCACTTTCTCCTGAAAACTGCTTCTTTTTGCAAACGTGCTCTGATAGCTGGAAGTATTTAAGCTTTATTTACTCAGTAACAGACCTCACTATTTTGATTTGCATGTATGAATCATTTCCGGAGGACCACTGCTCTGCTTCCCAATAAAATTCCTTAAACCACGCCTTCAGTTTAGCTGGTGCCAGATGACTTAACTCCAGACTGAAGTTTATCTGAGTCCCATCCATTGATGGGCTGCTCTTTGCCAGAGGATGCTATGGTTATAAAGCCTTGATGAGAGGGAAGACCTGCAATTCTTTCTTCCAAATTATGCTTCCATGTTGCAATAAAAGATGTATGTCCAAGAGCATGTTTTTTATTCATGAAGGCTCCACAGATCAGTTATCATCTGTGCATTAAGGAAAAAAACACAAACATTACCTCTGCAAACAGTGCAGCAAAAACTTTTCTCTGTGGGGTTAAAAACCAGATTATTAATGTCAGGATGCACCAGTGATCTATCTTAAATATGTCTATGAACATGAGGTTTCTCTCATTTTTATTATACACTCAAGAAACAGAAAGGGGATTGCCCAAAAGGAAACCAATGCCTCTCCTTTCTCACCTTGCAACATCCTTGAAATGATCGGTTTGCCAGACTTTTACAATCTGAGTGCTCCGCTACAATTTCTTTTGCAGTACTGCACATTCCACCCTGCTTATTAAACTTACTACCTTATTTCACTTACTACTATAATATATATATATGTATATATATAAAAATATATAAACACACACACTTACTACTATAATATATATATATGTATATATATAAAAATATATAAACACACACACATATATATGTATATAATATATTATGTATTTGCATATTCTTTCTTGTACCAATGCTGTGTTGACCCTGGGAATCTTGCCTGACCCCTGAGTGAGCAAATGAACATTGTAATATGACTGTTAATATTCATGCAGATGCTGACTTGGTCTCAGGCAGGGCAGAGAGGTGCCCACCACCTGCTTTGTGGAATGATGTTTGTTTATTGATGCTGACAGTTGTCTGGGAGACTCAGCTGTTTCGTGGTGCCAGCTATAAAGCTGATGCTTACTCTGTTCTTCTGTTTAAAAAAAATTATCATTAACAATACTTAAGATTCATAGAACTCTATTGTAAATGTTGATAGGTCTAGTCTAGAGGCAATTTTCACTTCCTATTAATGTCAGGAATGAACCTGATGAGTTCATTAACTGGATCTATGCAGTTTGTTGCTGATGACAAGAAAAATATTAAAGTTTTCGTTAACACCTTTTTTTATGGGTACCGTACAGGCTGAGCTTTTAATTTTTTCATTTGAACTTCATGTCACTGCATGTATATACATAGATAAACATATGTATATATATATAAATATATATAAATATATATATATAAAGTTTGCCTCTGTGTGGATTTTGTGCTCTAAAAGAATAGTAACAACATTAATCTGTGTACATTTTTATTGACTTTGACTGTGAAAGGCAAAGAAGGCCTTGTAGAGTGTTTTGGCCATAGATTCCAGATGCTTTTTAGAAGAATCACAGAAAGCTTCATATCCCAGTTGTGATACCTCAAGGTATGGAAAGCACTAACAGCCAAGTACTATACATAGGGCAAAAGGATCCCCAGTAATAAAGGTTGGGTACAGGCTGATTTATGGAGCTTTTTATGGACTTTTTTACATTTACAGTGAATGACTGGAGAATTTAATTTCAGTCTTGTACTAATGAAAGAGACATCATAGAGAATACTGAGCCATACTTCCCTCAGAGGGACAGAGCAAAAGGGCAAGAAGAACCGCTTAAAAACTACAGTATAGGAAGATCCAACTGGATAAAACAGGGCTAAAGCTGGTCAGGTATTAGATCAGAGTCCAGAAAGTCATGGGATCTCCATCTTTGGAGATCTTCATAACCCAGCTGTCAAAGACCATGGAGAACTTGATCCAGTTTTGAAATTAGCCCTACTTTGAGCAGAGGGCTGGACTAGAGACTTCCAGGTGTTCCCTCAAACCTCATTTTTTCTATAATTATGTGAGTGCCCATTTTTTAAGCTATTTTTTTAGCAATTTTTTAAGTCTCTCTTTTCTGAACATGCAGATAATAACATAGATGGCTCTGGGATAAGACCCCTGGGCTATGTTAGTATTTCATCTCTCACTAGCATCACAGGTGTTGCACCAGCAACACTAAACTGGAGATCATAAGAGCAATCTCTGCCCTATGTGGCCAAGTATTCATAAAAAGGGTCTTGCCTATCAGCTACTGGTTTTATACATCCCCGAATGCTGTGTTCTCTGAGCCTGACTTTGAACTTGCAATTTGTTAAGGCAATTAACCAGGCCTCTGAGCTGTCCTCATGTACACCAAGTGTGGAAAGATAAGGAATAATAGCTTGAACTGAAATTTACTGGTTTCTATTAACGAGGCTTTTTTCTCTGCAAACCTAATGCTGTAAGCAGGGCAAAGAGACAATGACCAGCAGTTGAAACTAAAGGCAGTTTTATGTGGCCTAATCAGAGGATTAGATCAGGAGAACACGCACTGGGCATGAAAATAAAACAGCAGTTGAAGAATTTGGTCCCCAGAAAATTCCTAGCCTTCCATCTGAAACAATGCATTTTTTCATACGTGATTTCCATTATCATAAACATCTGGTGAATTGAGGCTTGCTGAAAAGTAATCAGTATGGAAAGTGCAAAGACTATCACTGGTTTATTTAAAAAAAAAAATCAGTTAAAAAAGCTATGAAGTATTATTTCATTTGAAGGAACCTCCAATTCATTTGAATCTGGGGGAAGGGAAGAAATAGTCAGTAAATTATTTCTAACCTATTTTGAAAAATTAAAGATTTTAATATTGTTTTAATTTTAAAAAATCACAAAAAAAATATTCTGGTGCTTGTTTTTTCCCAAAACACTTTTTAAAGCAAATTTTCAGTCATGTACTATCTGCAAACTCTCTTAAGAATACAAATTTTATGCCATTTAATAAAGCAATGATACAGCAATTTATTGAAATAAATTGTTTATTTACCTATAGTATCTGACAACAGAATTCACTTGGGTGAAATTTCAGTGTGATTTATCCCCTGAGCTCCAGTAAATATTGCTGCAACTGCATGCTTTAGGCTATTGAACAGCAAAGAAAAGAGAGACATTAATTGTATCTCTTAACATGGCCAAGACACACATTTACTAGATTACAGCAATCAAATAGTGTTCATGTCCTTTTCTTTTAAAAAAACCCCACAAGTCTGTCTACCAAAAAAATGTTTGTGTAGGGGATTGTGCACCATATATGTCTCTTCTCAAAGACCTGACATTCTTTATACCAGTTGTCACACTGTCAGTTCTAAGTTTGATTAATGTGCAGGAAAATAGAAGGGAAGATCAGTAACAGAAAGAAATTCTGCACCCAGGTAATGGCTCTGGGGCAGGAGAGGGGGACACGTTGGCCACAGCTACAGTGAGTGAGGATTTCAGAATGAGATGAATACTGATATGACTATGCATGCTCATTTACACCAGGAATGTGTCAAAGCAGGACTCAGACCTATTTTTCAGGAGCTAGCTGACTCAAACCAGTGGAGTTGATGTAGCCATATCTCTACCATTTCTATAGCCATTTAATTTGGGAAGGTCATACCCCAAAATATTTCTACCTCTTTGAGCTGACTTTGCCTGCTTCTAAGTCTTTCCTTTAGTCATGTCCAGATAAGGCAGTAGTGGCTGGAAGCCAGACAAAGATTTTAAATCACTTGGAACACTAATCAGTGTTCAACATCTTTAAATATATTGGCATTGCATATTCTAATAACCTTCTTGCTTTGCCATAGTACAGTCCTAGTTTTTATCATTTCCTCAGCTTTTTCCCTGATTTTCTTTATGTGTCACTTACTTTAGCAAAACAATCTGACTAATTATCTTTGCTTCTTTCTTCACTTTCACTTCAAAGGAAAATCATTAAGGAAAAGAAAAAAGACAGTTGTTTTCTTCTTTCTGTCTATGACATTGTATTTGTGTTTAAAGAAAATAGTTTCTGGATCCTTGTCTGGCCGGTGATGGTTAAATCTTTCCCAGAGAAGGAATGGCTTGACTGGTGGGACTTTATAGATATGCATCATGCAGTGCAATCTTCTGGAGGAATGGAGTTAGGGAGATCAAACACTTTTGATAGCATGCTTTCTAGAAATTATTATAACAATGGGAATTTTGGGAATGTTCTTGCAAGGTTAGAAAATAAAAACTTTATAAGCTTGATTCTGCTGTCATTATGGCACTGCATCACTGCTGACAATTCAGGGGAAAAAAACAGATGTATATTGGCCTAAGAAAGAAAAGAATCAGTTCCATGTTTGTTCCTGAAGTCCTTCCCATTGTATATCTTAAAACTTTCTCAGTGAACTAATCCTCGTGTTGACTTCTCCTTCTGTGATGCAATGAGGCACTCACCTGACATGGAAACTCCAAACACAAAAGCTAGTTTTCAACTCTCCTAACTTTTGCAGTCTACTAGGTGACAAGTCATTCAGACTTTAAGAGCACTAAACTAGATGTTAGGATGAAAAAGGATAAAATCAGGCTTACTAAGGATAAGCCTGGGGGCAGGACACCAATGTTTGAGGGATGGTGTGCTGGTGAAGTCCTTCAGTATGTCACCTGGAGGTAGGTAATGAAGATCCAGACAACAGCAAAAACAAAAGGGTTATCAATATGTTGGAAATCACAAAAGTTCCTGAGAATAGTCACATACGACCAAAAAGGTGGTGGGATAAATACCCCAACTGAAGTGACTCTACACTAATACACACTGCCTGGACAACAAAAAGAAAGAACTAGAAGTCACAGTGCGGTAGAGAAACTATGACATAGTTGCCATCACAGTGCAGTAGAAAAACCATGACATAGTTGGCATCACAGAGACATGACGGGATGAGTCACACAACTGGAGTGCTCTAACAGATGGCTATAATCTCTTCCTAAGAGATCAGCAAGGAAGGAAAGAAAACAGGATAGAACTCTACAGTAAGGAAAGTTTTGAATGTCCAGAGCTAGATGATGGTGATGCCAGGGTTCAGTGTTTACGGGTAAGAATCAGGGGAACAGCAAGCAAGACAGATGTTCAGGTGGGAGTCTATTATAGACCATCCAACCAAGATGAAGAGGCAGTTGAAATATGCAACACATAGAAATCTCACAGTCACTAGCCCTTGCTCTCGCAGAGGACTTCAACTTACCAGATGTCTGCTGAAAATACAATACATTGGAGAAGAAACAGTCTAGGAGATTCCTGGAGTGTGTGGAAGACAACTTCCTTACACAGCATGTAAGGGAGCCAAGTAAGGAAGGTGACACATTGGACCTGCTGTCTGTGGACAGAGGAGAGCTGGTGGGTGATGGGATGGTCGAGAGCTGACATGCGAAAGGCGATAATGGAATGATAGAGTTTTGAGTTCTCAGAGAAGGAGTGGGGTCAACAGAACTGCGAACTAGTGCTAACAGAGGGCAGACTGATTTCTTTAAGAGCATAGTTTACACAGACCCTTGAGAGGCAGTCCAAATGGGCAAAGGAGTTCAGAAAGCCAGGAAATTCTTCAAGATCCAAACCTTAAAGGCACGGGATAGAGGATAGGGTAACCTAAACCATAACCCTAACCCTAAACCTAGCCCTAACCCTAACCCTAACCCTAACCCTAACCCTAACCCTAAACCAAACCATAATCCTAACCTAAACTCTAACCCTAACCCTAACCCTAACCCTAATGGTACCTTAACCCTAACTTAATGGTACCCTAACCCTAACCTTAACACTCACCTTTACCCATATGCCCAAAAACAAACCATCAGGGAAGAGGTCTGTCCTGGCTGAACAGAGTTTAGAATGGAACTCAAGGAAGAAACAAAACAAACAAACAAACAAAAAAAAACCACAACAACAACAACAACAACAAAAAAAGGCAGTTGATGAACTTTGAAAGAAGGGGCAGTTGACTTGAGAGAACTACAAAGGTGAGATGAGATTATGCATGAAAAAATTAGAAGGGTCAAAGCCCAACTAGAACTTAATTTGGCTACTGCTATAAAAGGCAATTAAAATTGTTTCTATAAATATGTTAGCAATAAAAGGAGGGCTATGGAGAATCTCCTTCCTTTATTGAGTACTAGTGGGGAACATATTGACAAAGAATCAGGAAAAGGCCTTGTACTTAATGCCTGCTTTGATTCAGTCCTTAACAGTAAGAAAAATAATTCTCAGGGTACCCAGCCCCCTGAACTGAAAAACAGAGATAGGGAGGAGAATGAAGCCACTGTAATCCAAAGAGAAATGGTCAGTGACCTGATAAACCACATAGACACAGACAGGTCTATGGGATTATGGAATCCACCCAAGGGAGCTGAGGAAGCTGGTGGAAGATCTTGCCAAGCCACTTATCATTTACAATCAGTCCTCATCAACTGAGGAGTTCTCAGACGACTGGAGGTTGGCAAATGCGATGCCCATCCACAAGAAGGCCCAGAGGAAGTTTCTGGGGAACTACAGGTCTGTCAGCCTGATCTCTGTGCCAGGAAGATCATAGAGCAGATCATCCTGAGTGTCATCAAATGACACATGCAGGACAACCAGAGGATCAGACCCAGCCAGCAACACTACAGGCTTGGGGAAGAGTGGCAGGAAAGATTCCTAGTGGAAAAGAACCTGGTAGTGGTTGTTGACAGTTGGATGAACACGAGCTGAAAATTTGATCAGAAATAGTGTGACCACCAGGTCTAGGATAATGAGTGTCCTCCTGTACTTGACACTGGTGAAGCTGCACCTCAAAATCTGTATTCAGTTTTGGGGCCCTCACTTCAAGGACAATGAAATGCTGGAACATGTCCACAGAATAGCAACAAACTAAAGGGTCTGGAGAACAAGTTTTATGCGCAGCAGATGAGGTAGTTGAGGTTATTTAGCCTGGGGAAAAGGAGGCTCAAGGGACATCTTATTGCTCTCTACAACTACTGGAAAGTAGGTTAGGTGTCAGCCTCCCAGATAACAAGCAGTAGGAGAGGAAATGGCCTCAGGTTGTACCAAGGAAGGTTTAGATTGGATATTAGAAAAAATTTCTTCATGGAAAGGACTGTCAAGCATTGGAAGAGGCTGCCCAGGGAAATGGTGGAGTCACCATCCCTGGAGGTATTTAAAAGGCATATAGATATGGTATTTAGTGACATGGTTTAGTGATGGACTTGGCAGTGCTGGGTTAACAGTTCAACTAGATGATCTTAATGATTCTGTGAAAAGCATTGAGTGATTTCCATAAAAAGAACTACTTAATCGCTTAGAATTCTTAAGCCTGGAATATAGGACAGCTGGTTCAGCCTGAGACAGCTGATTAGTGTGAGAATAAATATCTATGAAATTGCAGACTGGGTGCATATGGTCGATTGCTCAGTATCTTCCAACACATGACCTAGGGGGCATTAAATAAAAACACCAAGTTCAAAACCAAAAGAAGAAGGGAATTCTCAGCGTGTCAGGTTAGCTGGGCTATTCTTTGCCACAGCAGTTGTGGTTTCTGAATGTTGGCTTGCATTCAAGAAGAGAAAAATTTACATAAGGGAAATTTTACAAATGTAAAAAACTATTCCTGTTTTCACATAATCTATATCTGCAAGTTGTTGAAGGCTGAAACAGTATTTCAGCGAGTAACATGTAGTTTCCTTATTTTTATAGTCTGTGTGCTTTCTTTCGGCCAGTGTGAGAATTATGCTGGGCCTAGGTGACCCACTGTTGTCAGGTATGCCTGTGCTAACATCCTTGTCAAGATTGTGGCCTGTTTCATTTATTACCAGTCAGATGGATATATTATAGTAGTTTTCTTATGAAGACACTGAATTGGTGCTATCATACCATTTTTCTTATCAGGTAGAGGGCATGTGAGCAAATACACAGTTGTGTTTTGCTCTCCAGTCCTACTCTAAGATATTTAACCTATTATTTAAAAAAGGTGTTTATTCATCTTTTATATACATGCCTATGTTGTATAGTAAAGAAGAAAATATATTTCCACAGACTTGATGACATTTGATGATAGGAAGTTGATAAAAGTGAAGTTCACATCACAAAAGACATATGGTTTTTTGTGTTTTTTCTTGGAGGGGTAACTAAATTACCAAATTACTAACTTTTTAGTACATTGAATCCTCTATTAAGTAAATTTTAAATGGAGACTGGACATTTTTTAAAAAGATGCAGTGCTACTCAACTGGAAGTTCAATATTTTATGTGGGGTTTTGAATGCAGACTTCCTGCATGTTAGTAGACTTTTATCAGACCATCTTTGGCTTCAAAAATCAATGAAACAAGTAAGAGGAAAAATTAGTTTCAGCTCTTAGAAAGAAAATATTGGCACAAGAAGATCAAGTGATGAATCCAAGTTTGGTTTGGGATAGACACTACCTTCCTGCTTAGTGCTTTGATGTCTAGATTAGGTATCCTCCTGTGAAGAGCTTGAGTTCTGTAAGAAACTCAACAGTAAAGGCTTGACTAGACAACTTATACTTAGCTTCTGTGAGACATTGGATTATTATATTAATTATTGTCTCAGATCAACTCATGGGGGCAGGGGGAGGAGGGGGAAGGGACAGGTCAAATTCACAGAGGTGAGGTAGTGCCTTGTCCCATACACCAACCCTTGTGAGTCTCCTTGGGCAGCCCTGGGGCAGGTGTCAGTCACTGGACACCGGGAGCACTACCTTGTATATTTTTAAGGAAAAAACCCCTTTGTTGAGCTTGTAGCTTGAGACTTGAGGTCTTATAGCTTCTCAGACAGTGCAGGTATACCATCCTCAGTAAAGATACGCAGATTTGCACCAGCCAAAGAGCTGTTTTGCAAAACCTGTCAAGGACAATGTGGGAAAAAGGCATCATTCTTAATTGTAATTGTTCTCTATGTTAATTTGTAATAAAGGAATGCACACAAGTAATCCAGCACTGAGCTGAGACACCATTATCTCAGATTTTGTAAAATAATCTCCCATCTGTAAAATATGCTTTGTTTTGATTATCTACAGGGTGCACATTTCTCAGTGAATTTGTTTTCTTTGAGTAATGGGGATATATTCAAGGAAATTAATTTTCAAACTGATACAGTTGCTGATGGATGAATGGGTTCTCTCTTTGCACTTGAGGTGTAGTGCTCTCAGTATCTGGACTGCTGGCATGCGGGGGAGTCTTTGGATTGTTCGCCAGAAATCGTCCTATAATAGTCTCAGGAAATGTATGTGACAGCTCTGTAGTCTGAGGAATAGACACAAAACCCGCTGTCTGCTCCCTCAGAATTAAATTAGTTTAAGTTAGAGGAGAGGGGAGAAATATCACATAGTAGCATGTTTCTTTTAATGCACCTGCACACTGCAGCATATGTATGACTGCCAGCAATGATTTGTCCCCATCATGCTCTTTTCATTTCAAGTCTTTCCATGGTCCTGCTGTGGAAATGCACAGCAGAGCTGGTTATGACCCAATTGGTTTTCTTTCACAGCATTGTCTCCACTGTGGTTAGTTTATGATTATAGTCTAGGCAAACTGGAAACTATGCATCTCTCACAGTCTGGGGCTGAACACAAATAGTGACCAGATATTTTGCTTCCTGAAGGAAGACATAAAAAGCTGCCTCATTATCCCAGAGAATCACACAGTTGTGACTTGTCTGCAACAACAAAAGAAAAATCAGAAGTGAAATGTAAGGGAAGAAAAAGAGTCCATTACAGTTGTAGAAAGCAGGGAAGTAATACAAAGAATCAGGTTAAAAACGTCTTTGAAAAACAAAGAACTGTATACATCTATAAGGAGAAAATAAATCTCTAAAAACACAGCATCCTGAATATCCTATATCTTATTCTTTCAAGCTCTAGCTGTTCTTTTTACTGACCTTTTTGGTCATTGCTTTACTGATGGATGTGAAGAATTGGGAATTCCATTCCTGTTTTAAGCTCTGTAGAAGTAGCATTCTTGATGCAAAACAAACAGCCCTGGCTTCTGTCAGAAGGCTCTTGTTCTTGATTAGGGCTCAGTTTTTAACTGAGGTAGAAATGAGAAAAGTTTGTCTCAAAGTAAAGGCCTGGTGGAAAACTTAAGAACAGCATTCCTCTTTCCTAGCTGAGCCACCTTAAATAAGGTATCTAGTATAAGCTAGTTAACCAAGCTCCTTCTGTGTTTGCCTCAGAGAGAAAGGCATCTCCAAAAGGCATTTTTCCCACCTTAAGATAAATGTCTCAGCAAGCAAGATGACTAATTTCCAGAAAATGCCTGTATCTATCCTCTGGCAAAAACCAGAGGCCTGACAACTAGATTAAGCTAAGTGTGTAGTAGACAACTAAGGTTACGTGAGACGAATCCCATCATTACCAGAAGCATAGAGCATAACTTGATTTATAGCTCCCTGGATATTTTTTGTTCTGTTATGCAGACAGTAGTAAAAAGGCTGTTGTGAAAGAGTGAAAACTTCTGAAATACTCATATGGGAAGTCCTTTAATTTTTGGGTTTTGTTTCAGTATCTTTTGTACAAGAGAAAATTAAAGATCTTTGAGTCTATTTGTCAGCTAGGTCAAATGCTGAGCTGATGCAAAACCATGGAGAAGTCCTGAGTGGTGACACTGAGGTGCAGAGGCACCAGGAAGAACTGTCAAGTGAGACATGTTCCACTATGCTAGGAAGCACAAATCTGAAGTGGAGAGGCCAGCTGCACACACTATGGGAATCTGGACAGACCCTTATTAAAATAGATTTCTCAAAGTCCAAACATGACAAATCCTCTCTAGTATGAACTAACAAGAGCCGGGATATAGCCTAAGCTGAACCTTTTGAGTTTCTGTGTATTTATATATACACATACATAAATGATTATTGCTGTAGTTGTCTGAAGGTAAAGAGCAAACATTAATTTCAACACTTGAAAAAAATTATTTTACCAAAAAGCATTTTATTCTATTTGGTTGGATAAAATTACCTTCCCATCTAGACTGGGGTCAATTTTTCAATTTGTATAAATCAGCGTACTTCTATGAAAGTAATTCTTGTGTCTTCTTCCTTCATTTTTCAAAATTCTTTAGTGTCATACCAGTACTGAAAAAGATTAAATGACATCTCATGTCCTTGAGAGATTTAAGGTCTTGCATTTAGCTATATCTAAAGAAGAAAATTATTCCAGAGGACCCAATTACAGTATCTTTATCCCTGCAATACAATTAAAGCATGACTCCATTTCTGTGGCGTAGAAGGGACCTAAATTCTCCCTTCAACCATGCTAAAGCCTCTTTATTCAAGGCTATAACATGGTTGGAATATGATTGAGGCTTTTTATACAGTAGAAAGGATTGTCCTTTAACTGTATTCAGGTCGTGTTTGAAGCTGCCCGCACAACAGAGACTATGACCTTCATGGGAGCACAGTGGTAGGGTAGAGATACCCTTTGATATACTGTTTTGTAATGTCATGGTTTAATTGCAAGGGTCACTTTGTTTGCCAACAAATTTAAAGACCAGTAAAGGTCCAGTAATGTTGCACTGTATGTGAGGTGACAATAAGTGTAGCTCCGTGAACTGAGTCTGTTATAAATGTCTCATAAGTGTAAAGTGAGGGACAATCAAAAAGTCTGTAAATTTATATCTAATGAACTAGAAGCCAAAAAAAGAAAAGTTTGCAGTGGAAAAGGATGTTAATTATGCAGCCAGGAGAGAACTGAAGTCTTCTATTCAGTAAAAGGCAGACCTGTACAGTTTTAGGGGAAAACAACACAGATTTTGTGATGTCAAAGACTTTCAAGGAGCTATATTTGGTGGGGTTTATCTAATTGTTCAACAGGGTGAAGAATACTTTAAAAGTATGGCAGAAAATGAAGGAACATTTTGTTCTGATGCTTTCTGAACAAACAGTATCATATTTATAAAGCTTTTTTTCATATTTTCCTTCAGTTCCATTAGAAAACTTCCAAGTGTGTTTTAAGTAGATTAATATAAAACACTGAATGTATTTCCCCAAAATTAAAGCTTTCATTTCATCTCAGTACTGTTGAATTCTGCTATTTGCACAAAAATGAATTTAAATTGTAAAATTCCCACTCTGTGTTTAAGCAAACTACTGAAAAAAACACTATTTCAACAAACCGAAAATGCACTTACTACAGTTAATTACAGTAGGCGGTAGCTACAGCTGTCACTTGAAGTACTCCTAGCCATGTTGGCCAATGTGTCAGATTGCATGCTTAATGCTATAGGAAGCTTCATCAGTTTCTGTTTCTGAAGAAAGTAGTCCCTACAGAAGAAGTTATTTTCTTGTAACACAGGTGTCACAGTATATTGATTATTTTACTTGAAACTGTGGTCCCTCTAGCTTGCTAGCAAATTTCTTAAGACTTCCCTAGTACAAGAAGATGAAGATTTAGGAGAATCAGGAAGTCGTCTCTGAATTCTCTCATACTTTCCACCGTGGTGCTGACACATCTATTCATGTACATTTGTACATCCCAGGTACACATGTAAAAAAATTTGATTTAATTGAACAAAGAAGAAAAGGCTAATCCTCTTCAGCTCCTCTCATGCACAACTTCACATTCTGTTGCAAGTTCATTCTTAAGCAAAGAACAAACAAACCTAAAAGTACAATGCTACATCTCTAAGAACAACTTAATGATATTTGACAACCTGCCAAAAGGCAAGGAAGAGGGACAGGACAACAGACTGCAAAACTGCACAATAGCTAGTGCTGATCTGCCAAAAAAATACATTCAGCTCTTCTGGGAAAAGGTTTGGCTTAGCACAAAAGTGATGCTTGTTGTGCTTTCATTGAGTTGTCTCCAGAGAGTTGGTGGGATTTGCATGTGATGAGAAATAGCCTCAGATTATCCTGCCAGAGAAGAAAAAAGGGATAGAAGACTTGGCTGGAGCATTGAAAATTAATCAGGCCCCTGTAAAAATTAATCAGTCCTGCCTCTTCATCCTGTCCCCTAACATGAGGAATAAAGTATGTTTTACTGAACTGCAGTATTGAAAACACAGGAGACCAAACAGAGCTGAGTAGTATTTAACTGCATATATCAGTCATGAAACATCATGATCAGGAGAGTTTGTCACAATGGAGAAGAGTTTTAGTAGAGCAACTTCATGAATTTTACAGTAAACGTTTATGCCAGTGCAAGCAGTATTGGTCTGAACAGGAACCCAGAATGCCAGCCTGAGCAAAGATGAGGGTCCACTGAACAGAGAAGCCCTCATTCTCATTAGTTTCACCTGTGTGAAACTAACCCCTGTAGCACCTGGCTATGTTGGTCACACCAGCCTACTGCTCTGCCTTGCCTATCCACGTGTTGCACTCACTGCCAGCAGGCAAGAAAACCCATGAGGCTGCCCTGATGGTTACAGTGATCTCTCATTTCCCATGCTGAAACATGAAGCAGATAAGAGACTTGTGTAGTGGTACAGCTTTCATCACGGGGAATGCATATACTCCTGTTCCCAAGAAAGAGAATGCTGAGTGGGGCTAGCTACTGTAAGTGAACACACATTTCTACAAAACATTTTTTGCAGTATCACTTTCCGTCAAGAAACATACAGTGAGTCTCACATGCTAACTGCTAAACTAGATTTTTAAAACAAACAAGCAAAAGCAAACAGCACCAGCACCACCCCCAACAAACAAAACCAAAACTATTCAAGCTATTTATTATTTCTCTAGGATGAGACGGGAGTGGGGGGAGGGGGAAGGGGTTGTGGGTATCTTTTTCCTTTGTTTTAAAGCACATCAAGGAATAGAGCTATTTACAATCTGAAATAAATGTGCAGCTGTGTGTAGCAGTAACTGGTAATAGACAAGAGACTATAACAGGTGATGGGCTGGGGAAGGTGATAGGGGAAAAGAGCTGGGCCTGTTGAGTGGAGAGGGATGTTTTGGGAGCCCTGGCAGAAGCAGTGGAATAAAGAGGAATTGTAGTGGAAAGGAGAGAGATGGAAAGATAATGAGAATTTGGGAAGCAAGAGGGTGGTTAAAACTGTTCAAGACAGCAAGAAGTAAAATGGAAAGTGAAAAGAAGAAATGAGATTAAAAAGCTGTCACTGATGCATGTCAAGAGAGAGCATGCAAGAAACTAGGAGGATGAAAATGAGGAAAACAAGATGATTGCATGCATTTCTGATACAACTTAATGACAAATATAAATAACTTTGCTTATACATGCATGTATGTGCATGCATGTGTTAAATAAAATAATGTTTGAAATATTTCCTTCATGGTCAGGATCCCCTTTTAGGGCTATAGATTGTGATAAGGAAAACTACATAGAATAGATACTTCATGGCTGATTCCATCCCTTCATGTCTCTCTGCAACATCTTTCATTTTGGATTATAGTTTTGGCAGATTTGCACCACCATTTGAGCTTCTGGATTTTTTATGTGCATGCCAATGCAAACCACTTTATGCTACATAGGGACAAGTGGTTCTGACAACTTCCAGGGAGAGCTTCTTCTCTCTCCATATCTGCAGTACTAGATCCCTGCTAGATGTCTACAGATGATGTGAAATTGAGTTAGATTACTTATAGAAAAACAATTCTTCCTTGGAACTATCACCCCAGAACATAGGAAATTCAGAGAAAAAAAAGGTACGAAAATTCAGGTCCCCTTTCATTTGGGTTCTACCAAGAAGAAAACAAACAGACAAGAAAATTATACTGACAAAACCAATCCTGGTTTGCTCAATCTGTATTTATTGGGTTCTGAAAATAGACAGAGCATTCCGAGCTCTCCCATGTGGGCAAAGTTCATTCACATTAGATCTTTCCCTCCTCTTCTCTGCTTTGGCCAGTATAGTGTAAAAGCCACGTATATAGAAATAAAGCTTTAAAAAGCTTTCAAAAACTCTCAGGAATATTTTAGCAACCTCCATATACCTCTCAAATCTGATTTTTTTTCCTAAGCAGTAAACAGATGTTTCTGAGTGCTATGACCAATTTCCAATACAAAAGAAAACTTATGTCTGGTACATAGAGACAGAATATTTATAGAGGTCAATGATATTTTCAGCTATATGATCAACACTGCTATTCAGAGTTCAAACATAAAACGTATACTACCATTACATCAGAAATCTAGTTGAGATAGCCCCACTCCAGTAACCTTTGCATAATTAGCTGGCTGCTCCAGTGTGTGTTCACACAGCAGCCCAACTTGACAGCCTGTTTTCTGTCACCTTACTCTAGAGTTGTTTTGGTTTTTGATTTTGTTTGTGGGTTGTTTTTTTTTTAATATATAGGCTTGTATATTTATATTTTATACACTTTGTTTAGAACCTTTGGCCACATAGTTTATTCATATGTGATCACATCTTCTTAACAGAATAAATCTGAACTGGTATGCCAGGTGCTTCTGACAGTTACACCCCCATACAAATTACTATACAGGCATAAAATTAGAATAAAGTACTGTTAGTGTTTCAAATTCACTCAAAGAGTTGAGGAGGTAAGAAAAATTACATTACACTCAACTTTATTCAGTTTTGTGAATTAACTGCAATGTGTAGGGGATATCCTTTTACATTATTACCAAGGACAGTTTTCATGGGACTCCTGCTCCGCTTGCATAAAGGTTGTGGTGTGTCCTGGAAATGAGTTGGAATTCCATAGTGAAACTGCATCTTTTCTTCCAGCATCCTTGCTCATTCATTGTGGGAAATCAGAGGTATGAGCTGAATGACATAGGGGACAAAGAAAGATGAGATAATCTTGTGAATAAGGAAGCCGGAGGGCACCTATAAATGTTAACATAGTCCCACTTCTATCCAGAGGCTCAGCATGATATTTTGATAGGAAATGTTTTTCTGTCTTGACATGTTTGGGTTTTTTGGTGGGGGTTTTTTGGTGTTTTTTATGTTGTTGTTGTTTGAGGTTTTTTTGAACAGTATTGCTTTACATTTTGGTCCTGGAATCTTATCAGTAGAAGAGCTGCTATCTGACTAAGTAGGAGTTAAGCTGCACAGCACTGCACACTTCTTACTTTGATCTCATTGAAACTCATCCTTCCACTTAGGAAATACTACTCTGTACTAACAGAAGTGCTGATAATTATTTATGAAACACTAGGGAAAAAAAAAAACACAAGCAAACCACACCTATAACAAAGCTGACATATAAAAAGGCCTCAATAATTCATTGTGAAATTACACTTTGTGTCTTGTCAAGTATGAGTTGTTCATTCATGATCTTCAAACCAAAAGTGCCAGCATCTGCAGAATCAGTGTTCTCTATGAGAAAATATCCATTACTTCAGCATCTTTCAATTGTTTCACAGGGAAAATCTAAACAATATATCCATTCAACTTTAAACTACATAATGTGGAATGCTGTCTTAAAGGAATTGTAATTTGGGGCTGCATTCGGTCCTATGCTAATAAATTAAGCAGCTGCCAGGAATGTTCCCAGATACTAAAATGTTATTGTCTGTGTCATAGAATTCTAAAAATATTTCTTGGCATGACTTTGGCCTCAGTCAATTGGCACTTTTCCCAAACAATTGTATAGGCCAGGGACCATTCCTAGTAGGCAGCCAGTGTGTGGCTATCCTGTCTTGAAGTATACAAGAGTTTAGTAACACACTTGAATGCCATTCTCTGTCTGTTGCTCTCAGTAACAGATAGTTGCCTTGGCCCAGTTAGTTTAGAAGTATAAATACAGACATAAGAACCAGGGTCCTGGGGCCAGGTTATCTATCCAAACATATTGTTCATTTTTCCTTCTAAATATGCACATTTTTGCATTATGAAATCCAATGGAGTATAGGTATATGGAGTATACCATGGAAAACATCACTTTTTCAAGGGGCATGGAAATTTAATAGCTCTCATGACACAGGAAACCAATGCAGGGTAATCAGTTTTAATGTAGGTAATATTTTTTCAAAGGGTTAAAGAAAAAGGGAGGCAAGACTATTTTGTATAAACAGCATGATTTGGACTCCAAAAAGACTTTCCAACACACTTTTGTCTCATTTTACATTATCAAGGTAAACATTGCCCGAGAATGAGAAAGGGGAGTCCAACTACCTGTCTGCACACAAAAAAAAACTGATGTTCAAGGGCACAGAAATGTTCTCCTACATGCAACCCTTGGATCAGTGCATGTAAAATAAATTTTACCCACTGAGGAAAATGCTGGGTTGGTAAAATCCAGCAAGAGGGTTCATGGTGAAGGGAGACCTCATTGCAGTCTACAACTTCCTCATGAAGGGGAGAAGAAGGGCAGGCACTCATCTCTTCTCTGTGGTGACCAGTGACAGGACCAGAGGTAATGGCCTGAGGTTGTGTCAGGGGAGGTTCAGATCAGATATGAGAAAAAGGTTCTTCACCCAGAGGGTGGTTGGGCACCAGAACAGGCTCTCCAGGGAAGTGGTCACAGCACCAACACTGATAGAGTTCAAGAAGTGTTTGGACAATACTCTCAAGGCACATATTCACACTTAGTGTCCTGTGCAGGGCTAAGGGTTGTGGGTTCTTGTGGGTCCCTTCCAACTCAGTGTATTCTGTGATTCTCTGAAACCACAGCTGAAAGAGGAAGTTTTCAGTGTCATTTCTCTTCAAACCAAAACACCAGAGAAGCTTATGCATTAATGCAAAGTAATGCCCCACGCTGGTAAACGAAGGACACAGGCAGTGTTCCTGGCTCCCGACACAAAGAAATGGTCATTACTCTCACCGGCTGTAACATACATGACAAGGAACATGGTAATAAACTTTCCTCTTCTTCCTACTTATGAAGTCCAAAGGACTTTCTTAAAGGTCTTTTCCAACCTAAATGAATCTGTGATTCTATGAATTCATCTGATAGACAAAGAGGGAGAAAGCCACGTGTGCCTCCTGGGAAGGTCTGTTCAATAACTGTAAGACATTCGTTTGAAAATCTTGCCTTATCTTCACCATTTCTGTGTGCTCAAATATTCCCATCCTTGATAAGGGATGAGTCATTCTGCTACTTGTTTTGTCTTGTTTCTTTTGGCCTCACATTCTTTCTTAGTGTGCCCTCCAAGGGAAAATTTTCCCTTGAAGCAACCCTTCAAGTTAACTTCCATTGTTGTTGTCCACCATAACAGCCATCCTCTTCCTCTCTTTTCTTCCTCGATATTTTTCCCAGCAGCTGTCGATTCAATAATGTCTTCCCTTCACTCGAGAAGAATTTTTTCACAGTTGTCCCCTGCTCTTCAGGCTCACAATCCCCTTCACCCATGCTCTGTGCTGGTCCTCCCTGTTCTCATTGCTGTGGCTGTCCTTTTCAGCTGTCTTCCTCCTGTCTTCCTCAGCACTGACTCCTCAGAGTCTCCATTATGACTATAGTCCCCCACATTTCCCTCCTTCATTGACAAGTTCATGTTCCTCAGCAGACCTCTCCCTGGAAACCAATGCAGTTTTGGAACAATCTCATCAAGCTCACTTGCCCTTTCTGGTGCCTGATACCATAATGAAAAGATGATTCCGGGTGCAGGTGGACACAAGCAGCTGCTATCAAAGCACTGTGGGCTCATCTGGAATGATAAAATATGTAATGGAAAGAAATTGTTCCTCACTGGGTAGGCATCAGCAGCCTCTTTCCTGGTTCTGTACTTCACCTGGTGCAAGCAATAGATGGGTCAAACTGAGTGAAGGCATTATTAGATGAACTTTTCTGTCTTTATTTTTCAGATGTTGTGGGCAGAATCAAAATAGATTATAAGGTATGATTCAGATTTTGTTTACTCTATGCTGTCCAGACCGGACTTATAAGTTTGTAAGTGCCTTACAATCTTTCCTTCTTTCTTTTTCCTTCCCTATCCAGCTAAGGGACAGACTGTGGGCACTGAAACAATTGCAGAAGCCATTCATGAATTATTTTTAATCTCAGTCATGCTTTCTCTAGGAGACTGTCCTGGTTATAGTGGTCAGGGCCAGTTTGTCAGTGTGTGGGTGTGGCCAGGGCTGTGTATTCTACACCCTCTATGTCACTTCTCATGAACTGTTAATAATGGATTGTTGGAAGCAGCTGTCCAGGGCACACCTGACACCTCAGGCTACAAGCTGGGTGTTAAAGAAACCTGTGAGATAGGAAAGTTTCCTGTCTTCACAACCATGACTCAGGTCTGAAAACCTCCCTTCAAGGAGTCATTAGTATATTCACACCCAGCCTGAGGGATCATGTCTGCTAGTGGGCCATCAAGGATTCCAAAAATATCCCATGACTCAAAGAGTAAATCACCCATTGTGAAACTCCTTGCCCTGGGGTGGTACTGGGCATTCCCATCTGAACCTGAGCATACATAATCTTGGGGTTTGGAGACTTCTGGTACCATTTGTCAGATGCAGAGGAGGACCAGAACCTCAACAGGACTGTGACTGCCACTCTTGACCAGCCTGTGACCATCATGATCATCAAAAGGTTGGGTTTTTTTTCCTTTTACTTTGTACTCACGGTGGGGGCCACATGGTGCTCAGCACAGGGGCTAATGAACTTCACTCTCTTCATGCCCCAGGGTGCTGGGTTATACATCTGTTTTTGTGGGTCAAAAAAACTTTTTCTCTGTATCATTGTTTTTATTGTACTCTTTTTATAAATTGTAATTCTGACTTGTAATCTCTTTGCAAGTTGGATTCATTTATCCTGCCAGTTTACCTTTAAACCAGCACAGAGACATACCGCAGACATATGTAGAAATGAGAATCTCTGCCAAAAGAATTTCATTCCTGTGAAAAAGATATATCTTCCCTCCTGTGTGCATAGGCCTATAAATTTTTCAATTACTGTTTCCAAGTTCAAAAAAATGAGATTTTTTTTAATATCTATTACTCAAAATTAGAATTTATCTTGAATTTATTCTGAACGAAAGACCTGTAAATGTCGCCTGGTTGTCTGAAACCCATGCAGCTCTCTGGCACCTTGTGCTTACTTCTCTGGTTTGGTGGGTACCTCAGCCATTGTAGTGCATCATCAGAGCCTGTCCCAGCTACGCACTGCATTGTGCCCATTGTAAAAGGTGAGACCAACTTTGTATGATCTGTCATCCAGCTGAGCTTGGCATATTTGGCCACACTGCAGAAGGGAGGTCTCAGCTGAGGAAGGTTGCCACTGAAGGAAGCCTTATGCTCAAAGAACCCTGCACTGAAGTAAAAGTCACCAACTGCAGCCAGCTGCTGTCCTGCCGGGTAACTAGACTTGTCAGGCATGTCCCTGGCACACAGTACAGTCTCACAGGTACAGTATGAAGAACTTCAGAGGTCTGCAGATAACAAACTCCAGACTGGAGACTACAAGATGTTACTGTCTCAGGCATGAGCTACAAAATAAACTTCTTCAATTAGCATCAAAGAGAGACTCTGCTAAGCAGTGTCCCATTGTCGCTGAGTGCTGCTATTAGTCAAGTGGCATGTGCTCAAATCACAGTTGGTACGGCTCCATCAGTAATTTACTATAGAACACTATTGTTCATTAAATTATCCCTTCTGTCCCCAGAGAAATAAAAGATATCTTAGATATCTTCCCCCAGAATTCCTCAGTTGTTAACGAAGGGATTTCATGCCTTTGCCAAGGCCAGCCTGAGCTTTTCTCAAAGCACTGAGCCACATTTGGAAGTTGCCTGGTCTACATGGTACAGAGTCCTTCATTTTGGGACAAGGGACAGTCCAGCACATTAGCAGAGCAACCAATACAGTCTCTGGTATTTATTTATGATAAAGAAAAGGAGCATTCTTACTAATATGCATAGGATTACAGGTATCAGCAACTTATGCTGTTTTGTGAATATTAGAACATTACTAGCTTGTGCTGCAATTTTCTAGTCTCTATCCTGGGGCTTTCATGAGTGAAGCTGTGAAAAGAAAAGATACCTTCCTATTATCCAAACTGGTATGCTTAGACATGTTTTCAGGTATCAAAATTTTCTGGTGTTATTCTCTTTTCATATTCATAAAACGAAGTACACGAGAAGAAAACTGGTGTGTTAAAAAGCCACTAGCCACCACCCAAACTGAGGTCAGTTGGCCATAAGCTCTAATTTAAAAGTTTCAAAATGAAGAAATTTTGCTTGTCCTCCCTTATTTCAGCTCAGCTGTGAGCAGGGACTTTGAGAATGGCCTCTCAGCATCACCTGCTGTTTTTCCTGTAGTAGCCTGCTCATTCAAATCAGATAAGAAAAATCCCCTCTTAGTCCAAATTATTTCTGGCATACTTAAGCTGTTTTCAGCATTTCACTTTTCCACTGCATTATTTTAATGCAGCTCTCTCACACACTAGGCAGATTCCCTACCTCTTCTTTCATAGCACTATCCCTTCAGGACTGAGGAACACCAAGGGTCCCCAACCCCAGAAAGGTCTTCAAATGTAACCTTAACTTTAATATATTGTTTCTGTCCAAGATCCTGTAAAATTGCACTTTGGCTGCAGTCACACCTCAGCGGGAATGCCATATTCAATCCATTTCAGAAAGGGCTTTGGAAGCCTTTTCCAGCCCCAAAACTGCTTTGTGAGCTGTTTCCTCTCTGCTGGAAAACCACAACCATCTCACACCTGTATCTTGGTCTGTTGGAATCCTCCACTGTTCTTGTCAGTGGGGCTGGACAACTTTGTTATGATAATTTCATATTCATATTCACTTATGTAGATCTGGTGCTGCTCGTGAAGGGTATTGACTGCCTTCTCAGTCCTGTTTTTGACTAGGGATTTGTTCATTTGAGAATGTCATCACTGTAGTTATTTAAACTCTTTGGATTGAGCATCTATTTTTCAGCCCCATGCTGTTTAATAGCTTTAAATATGCTGCTTTGGAGTGTTGTTTTCAATTGCTGTGCTTTCTTATGTCAGCACTATGTAGATACAGCTCAGTTATTGTGCCTCATACCACCACTGGAACCTCAGTGAGAGACTGTGGCCTGGGATCTCTCAGTAGAGACCTTGTAGAAGTCAGACATGAATTACAGTTGAGCATCAACAAAGGACAGATTGCTATTCTGAGTCCCCATAAATACTCACTGTGATCATATATTATCACCCACTCTATCCTTCCAAAGGACGTGAATGTACTTTCAAGCATTTATCAATTAAGCCTCAAAATATCTCATTGAGGTACTGCAAATAAGGTGATAAAGGGATCAATTTACCTAACACTGATATGCACCCACTTCAGAAATCAAATAGCATATCACAGCTATTCAAAAATGAACATTTAAATCCCTGAATAATGGACTACAGCCAAAAATGAGGAAACTAATTCCTGCACTGCAGCACTGTCTGGTTCATTTAGCAACAGCCTCAGCCAAGAGCTTTTGTATGTGAACTCTCTGGGAGAGAAAGAACCCCATTGAATAGGATTGTGAAATATGTGGGAGAAATAGGTTTATCTCTAACAGTCTTACCTCTGGTGGATGACTAGACCCCAAATCTGCCCATCAATTGGTTACCTAAAGTCTCCTCTACAAAGATTGCCTTCCTCTGTCAATATTAAGACCACAATGATGGAAAAATTGTGCTACCTTAGAATGCATAGTTCCTTCTTTGATTACTTCCTCTAAATTCAGCAGTATGATAAATTTCAACCAAAAGATAGAACTATATACAAGATACTGGGAGGTATATGTGTACTGTGTAGGGAGGTTTATAGAAGTATACACACTTTTACATTATATAAATATAGACACATATGCATGTACATATATATTATATATATATGTATATATAAATTATTTCAGATATATATTTCCTCCACAAGATAGGTAAATTTAGGTACTGTACTCTGAGTGAAGTACTCGAGTGTTTGAATTTGGCATTATTGATCTATTTTATTGATGTTTCCAGATATCAAAGGAAAATGTGGCAAGGGAAATGGTTCTGTTTATGGAGCTAGACATAAGAACCTGCTTAAACTTTAAGATGTCACTGGGGGAGGACACAGAAAGTACTCTTCAGAAAATTTAAGAGTCTGGAAGCCAGAGCTACAATGGGATGCTTTCTTTTGCTGCACTAACAAGATATTCTAGGATTCAGGTTTCTCACCGTTACTAGAAAAAAATAAAGCAAGACACCTTTTAGAGAATCTGTGAGCTCCAATAAAAGCTACAGGTAGTCTTCTCAGGACTTTCAAGCTCTGTGCAGAAAGCACAGTGACCAAACATTTATGATGTTTTCTGCACAGAAGGGCCATCCTACATTTGTAAGCTCAAGAAGCCCAGGCCTCCCAAGCAACTGTTTAGATGAGCTGGAAAAAAGGCACACCGATTTCCGTCAGAAATCCTTTATATGGCTCACTGATAGTTTGTTAAATGGCATTTCTGAGAGATTTTTTTGTTTCAAAGAATCAACAACTTCTGGTCTCATTGGAAAATTTCCAACTGCTTTTCCATTTTCTTCTTGACAATTATGATAGTGTGGCAATTTCTTCTTTTACAGCCCTGATCATCTTTTCACTAGGGTAAATCAGGAGTAATATTGGAAACTTTGGGTTTAAATTGGCAGAAAATTGTTAGGGGGAAACTGGGGTCTACTCTCACTTTAGACTCCTGGATGAATACCTATGAGGTATTGTTTCTATCATTTGGAAATATTGGTATGTATTCTCTTTAAAAAAGGATTATTTAGAGATATTTCATGTTTGGTGACCTTGGAGTCTGATTGCAACAATTCTTGCTTGATTCTCTGCTAATTTATCAGCAGATTCTTGTTTATACACAATGTAACTGAGATTTCTGGCTCAGTCTTGGCTAGCATACTGCTTTATAGCTGCATCTTGGTGACACTACTGCTTCAATTGTGTATGTGGCAAGCCACCTTTCTAAGCATCTTCCCAGCCTGACTGCATTTGTCCTAATATCCTGAACACCAGGCATAGAAGCTCCATTCTTTTTATTTCTCAGGCAGGAGAAAAAAATATGCTTTTTCTTACCTGATTGATCACTCACTGTTGCTGGTTGCAATCAGGTTATTGGCTAATGAGCACTGAAGAGCTCTTGCTTGGCACTGTCAAGGCTCCTTTGTTTTGTATTACTCAGAAGGCTCAGTGAAGCAGAGACTAGCTCCTCAGCCCAGCACACGGGATGTGGAAAGCCAAGGTGTTACACTTCTGTGCAGTAGAAAGTAGGGTAGCTCTCCCATGAGATTTCAGATTCGGGCTCCTGGAGCAGAGAACTACAGCATCATAACCCAATGACTCAAGCATTCATCTTGGAGGTTAGATGAAACCTCTGGCCCGAACCAGAATGAGCAATTATTTGTTTTGGTTCTTAAGTGTATTCATTAGCCACCAAGCTACCAACGGTTTTTTGATAAAACAAAAAATTATATCCATCATAGACAGGAAGTTTTACATTCAGTCTCAAAATTCAGACCTCTTAACACTTTTAAAAAGTCAATAATTTTTTGAGAATTTTTTTTAAACTTTATAATTTTTTAAATTTTAAAAAAGAAAAAAAATTACAACTGTTTTTTTTTTCTTTTCAATCAAAAATGTTTCTCCTCCACTCAAAGCACACACATCCAGAAAAGGTAAGGTCTGAACAATCTTCTCCCAACCCCAAAGGTGGAATCATAGAATAATCCAGGTTGGAGGAGACCTTTCAGGTCATCAAATGAATATCTCTGGCTCTGTTATATTTTCTTATGGAGTAGAAGTAATGGGTTAAGTTTTTTATATGAATCATGAGTCTCAGATGGATAGGCCTATAACAGTCTGGTCACTGTGCAGAATATTGTGGTGAAAAACCTAGTGCAATAAATCCTTCCAGAGAATTTGAAACAAATCTATTTGAAAACCCTCTAGTTCTCTTTCAGGGTTTAGGTGCAATGCAGTGCACTATAGAAGAGCATGGCAGAAGAAATAGGTTGCTTTAATCCTGTGTGAAAAATCTATTCAGAACGCATATGGGTGATCAGGTCGCTAACAATTTATTCACTGTTTGGTCTTAATATTCCAGCCTAAGATTTCTTATTGACTAATGCCAAATTCTGGAGATAAGATTTCCTCTTTCCGTTCATTTTTCACTGTGAATAGCTGATAATCTGATGCTGTACAGAAACCTGTCTGGGTCCATAACCTTGGACAGTTTTTGTGTTCCACTGTCAGTTCCTCTGAGCATTACACCTGCTATGCATGAATGATGCAATTTTACACCATGACCTGCAGACAGGGACAGAGGCAACTGGAACTTACTAGACCATGACCTTTATCTTCTGAAGACTTGCAGCTTCTGTTGAAGTTGTGAATGTAGGCAATTTCTGAAAATGAGACCCCCCTCCCCCACTTTTCTACTAGAAATTTTTGACAAAAGCCTCTGGGGTTGAAGTATTGTTTCAGGAAGGCTGATAGTTAATAAACCTTGTTAACTCTGCCTCGTTTACAAGTGTGTTTTGGTTTAGTTTTTAATCTCATCTGTTCACTCCTCTCTCTCTCTCTCTCTGCCTGTATTTTTAGCTTTATGACTGAAAGCACTTGATTGGAAATACACACACATGCATCACTTGCAAAAAAAAAAAAAAGTGAAATGTGCTTCTCCCGCTATGTTTTTAGTTTACAGTACTTATTGCTTTTTTTTCCTGGAAAGCTTTATTGTAAAGCATTACCCTGTCTTCACAAGTGGAAACCAAACCTTATTTGTTATAGAAGCAAAAATGTTTTCAAAAGCAGATTGTTTCTTTTAACAAAGAACAGGCGCACTGAATTTTGTCTAACTGCTGCACCTAAGAATGTAGCCAGTATTAGTCCTGACAAGCTGGAGGACTGCATTCTGTGTTTTAGAAAGTACACTAGCAGAAATCAATATAGCTGCAATCAATGCAATGATGTTAATTATCATTAGATGTAAATCAGTAGTCCATGTTCTCAATCTCGTTCTCTAAACCCTGGGAAATCTTACTTATATTAATCAAGTTAATGATGTAAGAAAGTAACCTGTATGTCTTTATCTGAGATCTTTATCCGAGATCGGTTTCAACTGGGTTTTATTAGTAAATGCCATAAATACAATACTTGTAAATAACAGGAAACTGCATTTACAGGCAGCAATGTACATGCTGCAGTAATAGAATCTGTAATTTTAAAATATAATAGAGAAATACGTGTAAATAACTGATTAATAAAAAGTAGTAAGATCAATGTTAGATGATTTCTTGATTGTGTGTTGCATTTTTGAGTGCATCAGACCACTGTGAGTGCTTGAGCTCCAGGACAACTCAGTGGAGTTCTTCATGATGCCTACAATAAAAGTGTGTTTCATTATCTACAGCTGCAGCAGATTTTCTTTCTACCCTTTGGCAAGCCAGCCAAAATAACAACTACTGCAAATATCCACATCATTGACATTATTTTTGGACATCTATAATCAAGCTCATGTTTTTAGACTGAATAGCAAATGAGTTTACCAGTTTCATATAGATGCTGCTAATCTGTATGCTGCTGGGCTGTTTGGTCCTGCCTGTGTGAGTCTAGTGAGTGTACACAGCCATTGTGTTATGTGACAAAATGAGCTTTCCTTGCTACCTTTATTCAAGAGTCATCATGCAGTTGGAATAAAAAGGCCATGCTAAAGTGAAAGGATCAGGCTAAATGTTCGTATAAATTATATTTTCCCTGAACAACAGGCTTAAGCCAATAAGAAGTTTCCCTAGACGTGTGTGCTTTGGTGCCACTGAAAATCAATTAATCTGTCTCTGCAAAAACAGCTGTTGATCTTCTACTCAGTTGAATAACTAGTTCATACAGATGTTGAGATGTGAAAGACAAAATTCTGAGCAGAGAAGGCAGCACAACTTGGGTAGAAAACATAGGGAGAGCTGAGGGCAATTGTGGGAAACTTGCAGAATGTTTTGTTAGAGCATGAGGCAAAAAAATGGTTTATCTTTTTACATTCACTGTTGAATGTACACAGAGACATTAAAAGATCTGATGGCTGCAATCTGCTCTAACCTTTTATCTTTGAGAAGTGATCTAATAACTTGATCTTGGCCGTAGCAGTTATGAGTTATCAATGTGTTCACCTGTGAAGATGAATGTAAATGCTCCACAGCCCTCAGTCATCTTGCATTGTGTAATCTTCTCTGTGTGTCAAGAAATAAGCTATATTATTAAATTTATAACAAAATTTGTCTTCACTAAAGTTACAGCAGGGGGTGTAGTTTTCTTTTTCTCTCTTTATTACTAAATAAGAATTTGTAGCTGCATTAATGTTAATCATAAGCCACTAAGTGCATACCCACATCCTCTCTGTATGCTGATGCAAATGAGCTCATAGGAAATTGTATATTTTAGGTTATAATCTTTTTTTGAGAAAAGTAAAAATCTATATTTCATACAGGAAACCAAACTCAATCTCAATAGCACTTCTGCAGCAAGTAGACATGAGAAACTTTTTCCTGTAAAAAATAAAACTGTTAAACAATAAAATATGTCTTTTAAGATGGTACAAGTAAACTCCAAAAAAGTGGTCATTACAGCATTTAATGACTAATTTGATATAACATTAAGATATTAGCACACTCGGAGTTTGCTTGGGATCATTAAATAACTGTGTTATTAGATGTTGATATTAACCAGTCTTACATATATTATTTGATAATATATACCTTCTGTGTATCTCATATGCAGCTAATCATAAAGGCAAGATTAAGTGAAAAACAGATCATCAAATTCTATCCATTTTCCACACTTCACAAATTGAATTTCAATGCTGTAGCAGTTCTGGTGAACACTGTAATTAGGAAGGACAATCAGTCTTCCTATACTTAAAACACATCTCTGTTCCTGGAGTTTGAAATGAAACATTAAATTACAAACACATTGCTAGTGAAGAAGTAGTCCTTTTCCCCACACCAGCATACTCCCACTGTCACTCTCACTCCAAAATAATTCACTAAAGAAGCAAAAATGTAACTCTTTTGACTATTAGCCAAAAGGTCCTCTTCCCTCAGAGAAAACACTTTTCTTCATGAGGCATGTTCTTCTTGCACAGAAATTAATTCATCTACAAGTCCAGCTCTCAGTCAAAAAGGTAATATGAGGTAACATGATTAAACAGCTCTTTGTAGCACAGGCACAGGGAGGGCGTGGGTTAGCAAGCTCAGGAATCTTCTGTAATTGCTCCTCACAGCTGAAGTCTGACCAGCTCTTCTCTTCAGCTTCATTCCCCAGCTGCTCCTGTATGGTAGACACAAGTCCCTCTTGCCATAAGGGAGGACTTTTCTATACTGTCATGATTTAACCCCAGCCAGTAACTAAGCACCACACAGCCACTTCCTCACTACACCCAGCAGGATTGGAGGGAGAGAATTGGAAAGGTAAAAGTGAGAAAACTCAAGGGTTGAGATAAGAACAATGAAATAATTTATATATAAATAATATTGATAATAAATTGTAATGAAAAAGGAAATAACAAAGAGAGAAAAATAAAACCCAAGAAGGACAAGCGATGAAAATGAGAACTATTACTCAAAACTGACCAACCAATACCTAGGCAGTCTCTGAGAAGCCATCCCCCTTGGCCAACCTTCCCCCTAGTTTCACTGCTGAGCATGATGTGATATGCTATTCAATATCCCATTAGTCAGCTGGCAGGTCAGTTTTTCCGGCTGTGTTCTCTCCCGGCTGCTTGTGCACCACAGACACCACTCCAAAGGGGTCTGGTGAGGGGCAGGAAATGCCTTTACTCTGTAAGCGCTGCTAAGCAATAACTAATACATTTTGTTTTATCAATACTGTGTTCAGCAAAAATCCAAAATACAGCCCCATACCAGCTACTGTGAAGAAAATTAAGTACCCCAGCCAAAACCAGTACAGTGTGCACACCTGGGAAAGCAGAGAGAAAGGGGTGGCTCCTTTCAAGGGGCTTTGTTTTATTCCTGCTTTCTTGAGGAGGAGGCTTTGTTTTACAAACTGCTTATACTGGATGAAGCCTGGTTGCTTCACCTCTTGATTTTTTCCCTAAGGCCCTGTTACTGCACAGTTCTTCCACAGGGTTTAGTTGCACAGCTTGTTCCACTTTCAGAGAGATGACTGATTCTGCTGGAGGCACTGGTGCATAAAATTGGAGTGCCAGGAGGACCAGTAACATCTCTAGGGTGAGAATGGACTTTTAAAGCATAAAAAGAATGATGCCTTCACTTAGCAGACAACTTTCTGCAATACCTCTACTTAACTTTTTCAAAAATATTAGGGAATTAAGCTTGAAACAAAGACTATAAATAATAGTTTCAACTGCTAAACCTTAATATTACAACAGGTGTAATAAACAAACTTAAATGTCCACGGAGTTTATGTATTTATAATCTAAAGCTGTGAAACAGAACCTGTCTTAAATGCATATGCTTTTAAACTGTCCCTATTCAATGTAGTGGCAAAGCTTTCTCTGATGGCAGTGTTACAGGATCAGGTCCTGTGTTTTAATGCAGTGGCAGCAGCAGCTAGTATTACTTTAGGATTGTTAAAAATGGCATGCAGTAGTTTTAACATAGTTTGTCAAGAGAAGAGAGCTCCTGGCATTTCCAGTGTGCTGTACTCCTCCCACTGGGTTCTCTGTTACACTGCATCTTGAGCTGGGTCAAGGTTTTTCAGAGATGTGGGGAAGATGAGTTTTGCTGTTGCAATGTGTGGGAGAAAACAGGGAGGAAGTTGGGGTTACGCTGCTGCTTCCATAAGAAGTGAGTGTGTGAAAATGTCAATGGTTTGGAGAGCTGGAACAGGAGCAAGACCTATTGCTCCCACTATGGGTGAGGGGAAAATGGGTTCCTGTGAGGAGCTGTCCTATGCCCACCAACACCCTTGACTGTCACAGCAGGATAAGCCTATTTTCTAATGCAGCAATGACCACCCTCACCAAGGGTGTTTTGCTGTTGTGGGCAATTGCCTGCTCAGCCCACTCCACAAGCTGACCCTGTATCCATATGGTTTCTGTCAAGACTGCCTTCTTTCCTTTACAATTGTCTCCCAGTATCCAGAAGTATTTAAAGCTTTAGGAATTTGGTTGTCATTTTTCTTCCAAAAGCTCTTTGATGCACAGCTGCAGTTACAGTACTCAATGTGTAGACTTCCCAAACATGCAGGGAGAAGTTAAATAAAGAGCAGCCCCATGGAAGAAATTAGTCCCTTAATTAGAAACTCAGCAAACAAAGTGGAGCCTAATTTCCCATGCTCTCAGATTTCATGGTCAGGTTCCTCAGCATCTAATAAAGTATGGGGGCCACTTGAAGATGTCTCTTCAGTGGAAGGAGACTTCCTTTCAGTCAAATGTTTCCGCCTTGTTGAATTCCTGAAATGAATAAAAGGAGAAGTTATCTTGCAAAGTTCTCCTCTGTGGGGATGCTAATAGGATCATTCTTCTCCTAGCCATCTGTTTTCATGTATCTTGTAGGAGCTTAATATCTTTGACAGCAGTTTTGACTTGATTTGACAGACCAGTGGTTTCAGAAAGTATGTTGGGGCACACATTTAGGTGAATGCATAACCTCTGCTGCCATAGGGAACCAAATAAAGTAGCAGTCTTACAATAACAAGACTATTATTGACCAAAACAAAAGTATAAGCTCCTGTAAAGCAGAATGAAACAAACACGCAGAACTTTCACCTCTTCTTACAGAACTGCTCAGAGTTGTCTCAGCATTGCACTTTTTTAATCTAGTGAAAGTTTTAGGGCTGATGAAATAGTTTTCATTGGCATGTTTAGGTTCCTTTTCTAATTTGCATCGTTATGAAATGTCTATTTTCTTATTTTTCATTTTATAAGGGAAAAGTGAAGACTGTGTTAACAACATGTTAACCAGTTCAAACTAGGTTTTGAGACTCCCTAAACACTGAGAACTTTTCAGCAGTCAAAAGCTGGAGGGGAGAGAATTTTTCAGTTTGAAGAATTTTAAAAATTAATATTTTTAATTGAAAAGAAAAATATTTGAGAGAAAATGACAGCATTTTCACAGATATGTAAAATACCTCTCTGTCAATTTTAACGTTAATACTGATTCAAACGAACAAGAGACTAGGCCTGAGCAGGTTTTCATATGGCCTCAAATGCAACTCAGGATTTTCTGGAATGGCTGTATCAGCAAAGCTGCTATGCAGAGCATAGTAAGATGTTGCTCACAGACCAGGGTTTGCAGGAGTGTAATGGGGGACATCCTGAGTGGGGGACATGAAAGAGACCAAGGTTGAGTGTGCCTTTCCAATTTGATAACACCAAACAGTTTTACATGACTTGTGGTGTGCTCAGCACTGAGTCTCCAGCGCAACAGGGCTGCAGTTTTGGTAATCAGTCATGCTGTTCTGCCATTGCTTCAAATATACGAACCACTGTTAACTCTCTGACCAGACTGGAAGTTGCATTGTTAATGGATGAAATGCTTAGATGTGTTTCCCTCTTCGACCAGCTACTGTATTTTACCTTTAGTGCACTGTGCTATGTTAGCAACGGCATTTCTATGAAGCTAATTTGGCTGTGAGTGGTTTTCACTCATACTTGTGCAGTTTGGCTAATATCTCCATGAGCTGGTCTCTGATTAATCTTGTCAAATATAGCCTGTCATCAGTGCATACCAAGTTCTCATAAAGTACTGACATACATTTGTCATCAGATTTGAGTATTTTCTGTGCACATAGGCAAAATTTGGATCTCCTAAGGTCATATTCACATTTCACAATAGAAATGTAAAAAAGCCTGTGAAGATGAAAACTGCAATTATATACCTCTTATAAAAAAAAAAAAAAAGTTGAAATATATTCTGATCTTCAGGATCTAGATTGCAGATTAAGTAAATTTAAATTTAAGTATATGAATGAAATCATCTCTACTAAAAACAATGCACTTCTCAAAAATGTAAACTGCTGGCCTGCAGAGGCAGAGCATAAAACAAGGGAGAGAAAGCAATTATGGGAATAGAATCAAAGAATCATTACAGCTGGAAAAACCTTCAAGGCAGTCATGTCCAAGTTTTGCCTGAACACCACCATGTCCAATAAACCTTACCGCTGAGTGCCACATTCAGTCTAATAGTTCCCCTTTTTTATCAAAAATGTCATCCTTACATAGAATACAGTAGAAGTTCCCACACAATTTGTGGTCAACATCAGTTCGATGCCTAAAATCCTGGAAGATAGGCACTCAGAGAAAACATCAATGGAGAAAGATAGACAATACCTTTATTGGGAGTTCGGAGGCTTTGGGCCTCCGCTGGGCCTACAAAACACGTGTTGTTTCAACAAGGATCTCTATGTCCAAAAATCCCCGCAGAACCCCGCCCTCAGAAAGGTTACAGTTTTTATACTCTTCCTAACAATTAACATATTAGATATCTATAACCAATCATCATTTCCAATTCTCTCGGGGGTCCACCCATCAGGGTCCTAGGTTATGTCCCCTGGACCACCTCCAAGGGTTTCTGGGCTCTTTTATTGTTTTGACTTCAAGTTATCTTGCAGGTGTCTCTGAAAAACATCATGACCTTCAGAAAGCCTGAGACTACGTGAGAAAATTACTTTAGTAACTTCTAACACCACTTAATATGTGAGCAACACATTAATATGTGACCTATACTTCTAAAACTCTAAAAATCTACAAAATAAATACCAAACTTTTAGGCATCAAGTTATTTCTGGACAAGGCTCAAAGCCAGCATCAGTGAACGTGGGTTCTGCCTTGCAGAAAGAGCAGTGCTGGCTGCACATCACCAAGCACATCCAGCTCATTTTCACTCAAAGCCGGATGACACCAGTAATAGATTGGGCCAGCCACTGCTTTGTCTAGCTAAGCTTTGCAGACCTTCAGCGGCAGAAATTCGCCAACCCTTTCTGCTATCCTGTTCCTCTCCTTCACTACTTTCCTGGTGGAAATGTCTTTTTATTAAGTTATCCTGATTCAACCCTCACAGCTACAGTCTTTGACTGCCACCTCTTGTTATGCCATCTGCTGACTGAGAGAAGTTTGGGTCATCTTTGCACCTTCTCTTCAAGTACACATAGGCTCCCACCACATTGCTTCTTACCCTTTTCACCAGACTTCGCACCAGTTCCTTTCACCTCTCCTTGCAGTCATGTGTCCACGGCTTGTGCCCATCAAGGCTCTCTGCAGGACCATCTCCGGTTTCTCCCCATCCCATTCAAGCTAGGAGGCCCAGGACTGGATGCAGGATGCCAGGGCAACCTCACCAATGCTGGGCAGAGGGGAATGAGAGCTTCTTCCTTGCTCTTTCTCAAGTCAGTAATTCTGTTTGAATGGGCCTCTCATCCCTGCTGCTCAGGGTGTCTGTAAATTTGAAGTGAGAGTTCCATGTAATCTCCAGGAGACAGTCTCACATAATATGTTGGCACAGTGCTCAATACAGAAAGGTCCCATAAACTGGCTTATATTTATACTCACTTATACAATGGAAAGGTTTTACCTTCTATTGATATATCATATCAACTTCAAATAAATTGTAAGTCATCTCAGAAAAAATAAGAACCTACTGTGAAGGAAGAGAATGGTAAGAGCATAAGGAACATAACAGATTCTTGTCCCATTTTGAATAGACTTAAATCTGTGTAAATGTCCAAACATTCAATAATGATGGAGTCTGTTTCATTGACCTGGAAGATAATTAATCATAGTCTAAGTTTACACTATTAAAATACTGTCTAGTGTGGTTTCTGAGCACTGAAAAGCAATGATCTCTACTCTTAAATTGTTAGGACACTGCCTTACATGCTTTTGCCCCATATCCAGTCCCCTCAAACAATTCCCAGCCAGATTTTGGGAACTGGAATTTACCAGAAGCTATTCCTAACAGGTAATTTGTGGTCACTACATCTCAGAGGCTAAGAAAATTTAGTAGCATAAATTGATGACATGACATGTAGCCTAAGCACATTCAGTGCCTAGGCACAATTCTGGGCTCATTTAATTTATTAGTAGGAACAGCCATACATGCCTGCCCTCTGTGATTGTGTGGAACTCAAGTTCTGTATTCATACAACTGTACTAATTGAGAAATAAATAATTTTTCTTTCATGACTGAAAAAAGTAAGGCCCATGTTGCTTTGAAGGAAGCACTGATGAACAAAGTTACACCAAGAAAAGTAAAACCCTGTTAAGCTGTAGCAGAAATCATACCACTTGCCATTATGCTCTTTATTCCTGTCTTCACAATTGTAAAAATGGACTCCTGTGATTCAGAAAAATGGAAATGTGCTGCTCTTTGCAAAACAGATTTTTATGTCAGTTTATTTCTTTCATCAGCCCTTCCTCAAAAAAATTTAAAAAACAAACTAAACAAAACAAAACAAAAAAAACACCTGTCTGGAAAATTTTGAGCTATTTATTGCCTTTGAATTGTGGGTATCTCTCAGTCTGACTCACTCTATGGTTCCTTCCATCCTGCTTCCTGCTTCGCCACACCAAGTCCATATCTCTGCTGCCCAGGGTGGACAGCCTTCAAGTTCTCCCTTCTGTTTCCTTTCCTGTGCTGACCATGGCTCCCTCATTGTTTCCACTATGGCATATTTTGAGGGACCGTGAAGGAAGCTGCTCCATCCTCTCTGAAGTCTGATCATCTGAATTGTAAAGGGACCAACTGTGCATTAAGTGTCACTGTAACAATGCTGGGGTTGTACAGCTTAGCCTCCTGCTGCTAACAGTGACAGGAATGAGATTTCTAGGCTCCATTATAGATTTCTGTGAGCATAGACAGACAGCTCACAAACTAGTTCACCTCACTGGATTTTCATCTCTTTTCTTCTACTAAATTTTTTTTCACCATTTTTTTCTTTCAAAGTATTCTTACAAAAAAAGCATAATAATGTGGATGACATATTGACATTTTTAAAGAGTTTATGACTCAGACAAAACCTCTACAATCACTGTTTCTTGTCTTGACAAGTCATAAGAAGGAGCTCAGTTCCTGAAAGGTGAAGAGGCATGGTGGTGTTAGCATCCAAAAAGGAATCACCTGTAGGTGGGGACATGGTGGTGTGGGCAGAGGGGAATTGAACATGAAGAGCAGGAGAAAGGAAGTGAAAGAGTCACAGTAAGACATAATCATACAGGCAGGTGCACAGATGGAGGAAAACACCATCCTGAACACAGTGTAGTGACAGCAGTTCAAGGAAAAAAATCTACAGAATTTATTCTGGCTGTGGTGTGACATGAGAGTAGTTCCAAACTGTCACCTTCAGAGTGATTTCCCCTATCGCCCTAATAGTGAACAGGGATCTGAACGGTTTTTATAGATCAAAGACATTGAATCGCAGTTACCTGATTCTACCATATGCTTAAGCCAAATTAATACGTTCTATGGAAATTCAATTAATCTCTGCACTGAAGAGCTACAGTTCCCTCTTCTGTATTCAATTTCCCCACTGTAATGAGTAAACATAACCCCTGACTGAAATGTAGTGCAGGAGATGTAGTCAAGCCAGAGACTAGTACATCCAAGAGAATAGGACTGTGTAATTTAGAGTTACAATTTGCACAAACATGTCACGATTCAGAGTTGTCACTCCATGCAAAAGCCACATTCCCAGAAATATTTAAACAAATGAAAACTTGCAGAGTTCCTCACATCCAATTGTAGTCTTTATTTTGACTTTTCATTTATAATTCAGGATGGAAATGGTCTCCATGCATTGCAATGGCCTGTAGGAAGAATTCATCCCTACTGCCTGGTGTCATCCTACATGGTGCTAGAGAGGATTAATGATGAATTTGTCATATGCATTAACTTTAGTGAAGGCATGTGTCATGTATTAGCAGTACTATTCAGTACCAGTGCCACATTCCAACTTCCTTCAGTAGGTGTTGTCAGAGCTGTACAAACATCAGCAGACAGCTTGTCAAAACAAGGATTTACTTCTAATTTTTATGATTATTATTATTATTTTTATTTGTGGTTTATCATTTTTGAAAGAGCAGTATTCACTCTTCCATCATACAAAGTTCTTTTTTTTTTTTTTTTTTCATTTTTTAGTTTCAGGAAGCTTCTTACTGGATTTTGATGACATCAGACTTTCTCCAGAGCCCTTGCATGGGTTGTGAAGGTAGAGGCTTATTCAAGAATATGCAGAGGCACAAATTCAGTTTTGATTGCTGTGTGTGTTTATAAAATACTTTTTTCAAGCACTTCTTTCATAATCTAGATGCACCAGTCAGCATAGTTTATCTGAAAAACTAATTAAGTAGGCTATCTAGTACACTTCAAGTATTAAAAACTAAGTAACAATTAATCAAAGATTCTTAGAGGAGGTTGTTTCATTCATTTTAGTCCAAAGAAAACCAATCCTATCCATGTCAAAAAATAAAATGTTTACTATTGTGTTTCAAACAAAAATAATTCATTTTTTTTGCTTGTGGGTTTTTTTTTTTTTTTTCAATAGAGCCACATAAACACTGTTGTAGGTCACCAGCTCCCAGTACACGACCCAGAATGCTACTGATGAAGTTAATGGGTCTTCAATAGACCCTCAAAGATTACCCTCTGGAGTTCACTAGATGAATTACTAAAGTTGCATAACATTTTTGAGCTGCAAATGACATGTATTTAGATAAAGTGTAATAGTTTTAAATAGTACATTATGTATGAGTACAGTACCAAAATGGAAACAGGAGGAAAAGAACCACTAGCAATAATACTTTTATATTTGGTTTGTGCTGACATCAAGTTTGGCTTTTTGAGAATGCTATGATATCTTTATTTATGAAGGTTCTCTCTGACAGTAGTGGCTAGTCTGCATTTGGCCATAGATGTGGCTGGTAGTGTCATAGCTGGTATTGAACTCATAGTGATGATTACCTGACATAAAGTTTGGCAGTGTTTTGTTCTCTGGAAATTATCTTTAGAGGTTCATGAGAAAGGTACCAATAGGAAAGCCCTAAGTATATAAAGGAAATATCAAAAATACAGTGTAAATGATGTGATGTAGGAGATGAGACATAGAAAAGAAGCACAGTAAGAAACAATGGCAATGTTGCATCCAGCATTGTTAGCAGTTACAGGAACTGAAAGGCACAAATTAATTAAGTAGTGAGTTCTTCCAACTTCTGTTAAGAAAAAACATCAATTTTTGCTCTGTTCCTTCCTGACAGTAACTTTACAGAGAAGATAACAAAGATTGCATTTGCCTTCTTTCTGCTCCTCCTCTCAAAAGTGGGTTTAGCCAAATAAATCTGGAATATAATTGCCTCCCATCAAAGCCAAAGCTTTGCTTATTGAACACCTTGGAGTGAGGTGGAGTGGGAACCTCACACCCTGTGTCTGGGCAAGTAGAGAAGGGAAGAGGCAGATGTTGCAGTGCAGCTGAGCATCAGTGACAGAGCTTGCTGGAGGGGAAAATTAAGCACTGGCCTGGGAACAAGCTGTAATTTTAAGAGACTGTTCTACTGAGTCTAACTGTCTGCCTCTAGCATAGATCTGCACGCAGCAGGCACAACACGCGTTCTGTACTTTTACTAGGATAGATGTGCAGTTTTGAAATTAAGATATGAAAATCTTGCATTGTGTCTTCAGTGAATAGGGAGAGCCTGCTTTTGCACTGAACTAACTATCCCACAAAAAGTCTCATGAAGGACAACACAAAAGTGTGGAGATAGAAGTTCATATTTCATCACTGCTATTTACATGCTATGAGGAGAAAACTATTTAGTGGTGCGTTACTGCTTATCTCTCTGGTAAAGCTGGGGCAAATTACACAAAAAGGAGGGAAAAAGCTGTAGAGGAATTCACGTAATAGGTGTTGCTCTTGAGGTTAAATTATATCTGAACTTCCTTATATTTGCAAAAGTAAAGTTGACTTTAACTTTCTAAAAACATACAGGAATGAGGTTTGAATCTAGATCTGTTGTAAAGATTTTGTTTCCACCTATCCAAATCTGCCATTCCACTTGTATGCAGCACAATGGGTTTCATAATTTTTTGTTTATTTTTCTTGAGATCTAAATTCTTCAGGAGAAACTAACATCACATAAAATATGTATCTTATGCTAGGCTAGATTCCAATGCTCTGCTTCATGTCAGTTAGAGTTTATGTGCATTTAGTTCACCAAGAAGCACAAAAATAAAATTATAAAATAATGATTAAAATCCAGTCCAAGGTGAACCCCTGATCCTTCATCACACAAAAATCACCAACACTTTCAGTATGTTCCAACAAAACTCATATGAAACATAAGTCTATTTCATTAGCTAGATAATTAAGAGACTGAAAACAGTTTCTAGAGATCTGAGGACACCAGGGACAGCTCAGCTCCCAATATTTTTCTCAACAGGTTTTGATGTGTGTGCTTTAGTGATCAATGTGTTGCAGGAAGGACATCAAGATGTTAAAATACTGCTGTATCATAGTTAATTTGTAATGCTTTTCCTTTTCTGTCAGCACAACTGAGATTACATAGTGCAGTGATTTAGTCAAGAACAAATTCTTCAGTCCTCTTCCCAGGGTTTTTTTATGTAAGGAATAATAAAAGTTCACTCATTTTATATATAAATATGACTAATTCATATTTCATAGAAAGATGTGTAAAGGCTCTGGTTCTTGGATTTCTTCTATTTTTACAAAAGAAAACATATCTATAATTAAGCTTATACCATGAAGGATTTTTATTGAATTTTCCTTTAGACATGATTGATTTCTGTATTGACTCTAGGAAATGGAAACCAGTAAGTAAAGTCTGACATAAAAGAACTATTTGGGCTCTGCAGTAACATCATTTACTACAGTAAGAGCTAAACTATAATGTGAATTGCCACCAGCTTCTTCTACATATGCAAATGCATTTTTTTCCTCTGGGTCATAGTTGAATCCTGTCTGAGGAGGGTAAGTAAGTGCAATCACTGATTCACCTGTCGCTGCAATGGGGGTGGGTGGGAGGGAATTCATAAATAATTAGGATACCTGGCACAGAATTTTGGCCTGGAAAACATTAGAGTGTAATGTGCCTGAAAACTAAAGCCTTCCTCTGCTCTTTCACGTGGAATAAACATGAGAATAACCTGCAGGTGAGTGGATTTCTGTGCCAACCTGAAATAAGCACTGGCTCTCCTCCTGTTGCTGTTATTCACTGCTCCAGATGACCAGTGATACTGATGTTGTTGTTCATCTGTGTCAAGCAGCAATACTACTGTGTGTCAGATGTGCTATAGGTCATAAAATTGCAAAGGAATAGTGGTGATGTTCCAAGTGAATTTTTACCTACTGTATAATTTCATAAAACAATAAACACAAATCTCCTGCATTCGTCCTGTAGCATAGTTAATTTGCAGATCATCAGGTGAAAAATCATTGCAAGTTGCTCACCTAATAATAATAACAGTCAGACAGAATTGCTAATAAATCAGGCTTAGACACTCTAAGACAATCTATCTAGATTATTTTTTCATTACAGGGCTTGATTTTGCATTTTATTATTCCTTTTATTATTTACTTTCTACTGATGCACACATTTTGCTCTGTTATGGCCCAAACGAGGCAGAAGGCACACATTTCTGCCCCAGGGATCCTACACCAGCTGTCACAACCAAATCCATGCTTTTTTCAGTGGTAAATCCTACACAGGGATGGAAGCTCCAGCCATCTTCCCCCACCTTGATCCTGTGAGCGCATGGCATGGGAATCACACACAGTGGTAGAAATCTGGAAGAGCAGGAACAAATGTTGCACTGCACCTGGGGGCAGCAAGGCTGCCAGTGGTGGGGCAGGAGTGTGGCCCCCAAAGACACTTCTCTGATAGACGTATCATGGCAGTGTGGCAGTAGCTGGGTTTGAATAGGCATTTTACAGCTGAGAAAATCATGGCAAGATACAGAGTAAAATGCCAGTCATTTCTGTATCTCTGAATTTATAATGTGCAGAATAAATGTTAACATGTAACATTTCACTGTTGAAAAAGATGAAAAGAGGCTGTTTTCAAATTCCCCAAATGACATGAGTTCTGCAATTAGAAGTAAAGGAACTTCAAAGTCTCCCAAAAATGCTACAATAAGTGTCGTAATGCCTCCAGGGGAGAAAAGCAATAAAGCTGTCATGAGACGCTGATCCTGCTTTGCCTTCCATTTTGTTTCAGGGCTGAGCAGCTGTCTGTACAGAAAATACGTACACATACAGTTACAGCTTGCCTCAATCTTGGGTGTCGCGGAGACCTTCCCTCTCTCTTCCTCCATCTATGACTATTGGAAATAAAATTGACATCACTGTGTTAATTAACAGCATGAGGCCTAGAAAGAAAGTGGGGAGAGACTGTGGAGGGCACAGTCTATGAGATGTCTTTGGAGCCTCACTCCCCCAACCCTTATGTGACAGTACTCAAAATCACTATTTTCCAAATGTACCTAAGCTCTTATTTTTCTGGGCTTTCTCAGCAGATAGAGTAATGCGGGGAAACCAGCAAAGGACTTTGCCGAGTGGAAGGATCAGAACACCGGAAAAAGTACAGAACCTAAGAAATCCATGTTAAAGCAAAGGTTTTATCAGCTTTGGACTCGACAGGTGCAGAGCAGACCTCAAGCTGCAGTTTAAAAGCTCTTTCGGTGTTTGTGCCGCTTCGTCACTGCCTCGCCACCCTGGTCCTGTACCCACCGGATCCCCACAGCACCAGGACTCTCCCCTCCACCTTGGGTATGGGGCCGGGGCAAGTGGGGGGTGCACGGCTGTGCCACTCCCCAGTTTCCCCTTTTATGTCGCGGTTTCTCCCCTTTTTTCCTTTTTGTGTCGCGCTCCGCCTTAACCCCTTCCTTATCTCCTCCCCAGTTCTAGAACCCTCCATCCCAACCTTATGTAAGTCCCATGCGCACCTAATAAAGTGTTCACTCCTGTTTGACCCTCAATTGGCATGGACCGTCTCCTCATTTTCCCCCCAGAGTGCGACAGAGTAAATGGAAATAATTGAGTTGTGAGGAAAGACTTTGGTGCACCAAGATGCTTGTAATAAGAACATTAGCACACATTAAAATGTCTTATTTGTTCATGCCCCGAGTTTTAGACAGGGGCATTGCATTTTCATTTTGTAAAAAAAGAAATCTAAATAAAAAGCTAATGGCAAATTTCTGAGCATGGCTGACTAGATGGGAAATGTGCTAACATTAATATATTCTCATTAGAGAAATTTTATTGTGTTTTGGCCAGCAAGGAAGACGTTTGTCCACAGATAATAGTCAGTTTCCCACTGCACTGCCAGAAGTTTCTGCTGAGAAACCTGCCTTTGTCAATCCTGGGTAAACCACTGGAGCCAAGAGACAGCATATGAGCTGTTATGCCCTACTCACGTTCCTACTGATGTTGGGGATGTGACCAGTGGTGCCCCAGCTGGCTATTGTGGCCTTCACCAGACCCATCTGGACCTTGATCTGAGCCAGTTCCCAGAGAGGGGGAAGACTCAAGGACTCTCTCACGATTTTCTCTCATCTTCATGTCACACTGTTGTGAGCTGTGGGGTCCTGCCTTAGGATGCCACCCATGGCCAGATGTATCAGTGAACAACATAATGCAGTGCTCTCACTTGGAGCTTGCAGCCCAACCACTTTCTCCAGACTTTCTCTTTGTGGATTAATTGGGTGACTGGAATGTCTCCACAGCCCTTGTGTGAGAAAAAACAAGTTAAAATGCATTGGCAGCCTGGCTTGTAGCTAAGCAGAGGGCCCTACTGCTTATTAGTGGGTTTCCATGAGGACTCAGCATGTAATGCTTAGCTCCAGGGGACCAAGGCAGTGTGACCTAGATGATACATTGCAGTTTTAAGTCAGGCAGGAGCCAATAATTGGGTGCACCCTCCTCTTGAGTGAGACAGCTGCAAAGATCCACACCTTGAAGTTATAGCAGCTTTTCCGCAGTTAGCAGAGATTATATAAACTCTGATCCAAAACCTCCAACATCTCTTTTATTTTGAACTGAAGGCTGAGATCCGAATGGTGAATTCCATAAATCCGCAAGATCTGATTCAAGTGTGCTCCCCTGTAAAATAACAACATAAAAAGTTCCTCACATATGCATGCACATTTCTAATTAAACCATCCAGAACAGAAAGAAGAAAGGCAGTCCTGAGCCACTGAAAGACATTTTGGCACTCGAACCTCCTCCTTCCAGTTGGGCTGCTGCTGCGGGCTTTGAGACACTCTCCTTGGTGGAGAAAGGAGGGCAGCTGGTCTCTGCTCTTGGGGCATGTGTGCCATCTTTGGGGCGCCTCCTCTCCAATTCTTCTGTACCATGGTCCATGCAGCAGTCCCTCTGCCTGCCTGTGCCATGGCCCAGTTCAAGGGAAAGGGCCGTGCCAGTTAAGTTTCTGTTCAAAGTTAAGCTTGCGACTCATTTCTTTGTAAACTGGAAACTCACAGTTTTGTGTACAAATAATTACACGATAGCTTTATGCTTTGCATGGCCTCTAAGCACTTCCATAATTAAAATAAATCTGTTGATGTATTTACTGTACATGTTGAAAATCTGCAAAGTAAAAATAAAATAATGGTGAACTTAATGTACTTCATAAATTTGAAAATACGTCCCTTCATGTCAAAGTATAAATAAAACCATCTATGTAAAGTGCAAATACTATCGGAAATTCTAAGCAATGATGTTCAGATATAGCTGAACAGCAGTTTAAATTATATTATTTGCAGAAAGTGTTTCCCCTAGCATCAAGAAAAGAAATGTAAACCCATCAAGGAAACCATAAATATTTGGAGTTTGCATCTAGTAAATCATGATAGAGATGAAATATTGTAACAGTTTCTCACAATGCATGATTTACTTTCTTGGAAATAAAATAATTTTTGCCAAGTTGTTTATGCTAGGCAGCTGTTTTGGAAAGTTGCTGAGAAACTAAAGGTTATGTTATCTTTTACTTGTTTTACAGTTTGAGAAGAAATTTGTTCCAAATACCCCTCCTGTCTAATGTGTCTATATTCAGTATTGGAGTATAAAAGCTAAAAAGGAAGCAGAAAAACTTGAGAGAAGTTCTGCAAACTGCAAGGGGAAGAATTTCCCCAAGATAATCACAGATATCTGCAGAAAACCCTTTCAGATGTTTATTACCCTTTTTTGCAGGGACTGCGATGTGTCTATGCATTTCTGTGTAACACTTCATTTGATATGTCTAAAGTGCTTCAGCTGCCATTACTTGTCAGGCTTCATTTACCTCAGTGGAGTTAAGCCAGTCTGCATCATACAGGGATCTGGCACATGGTTCTCAGAGTTGTTTAGGAAATCCATAGCCCTTTTTTGTGGATTTAGTAGAAGCAGAAAAAATCCCTAAGGATGGCACGTTATGTACTTCTGTTGACAAACCATCACATAAGTATTTAAGTAACTGTTGGCATAAAACACTAAAAAAAACCAACCAAACAAACAAAAACACAAACAGAAGAACCCCAACCAAACCCAAACAGATATACAGGCATAGACATGAACACAGATTCAAAGAAAAAGAACCTGACATATAAAGTATACAAAACTTGGGCAAACAGAAACATCGATGAAACATCTGTCCTCCAAATTGACAGAGAAGAATGACTTTATCTCATGATACCAGAAGTATGATGGACATTGGGCTGTAAACAGAAAATGTTGCAGGTGTATGGTATTTGTGCCCTTCCCGTTCCTATCTTTTGCTGTGAGGAAACTAAAGTCTAGCATTTGATACATGGAGTTTTATAGTAGCTCTTTTAGTTTTTTTTTCTATTGCACGGTTGTGAAAGCTAGCAAGGGGGAAAAAAAGTGCTGATGTTGATGATGATAACTTATAAAAAAGGGAAACATATTAACATTTCAAACATATTAAATGAAGGAAAAACAAAGCCACAAAGACCTCTGGGTAAATCCACAGCTGGTGCTAAGCAGCGAAGTGTCACTGAGGTGCATGACGTCTTCTTTTAGTTCAAAGAGAAATTAATTCAGTGAGGCTCTGTAGTTTTATGTCATGTAGGTCAGACTGGATGAGCACTGTGGTACCCTGTGGTTTTATACATAGATTGCAGAAAGTGGCCAAGCTTATACCCTTTCTCTAAGTAACATCATGCATTTTCACCACTGAAACAGAATCCTGGGCTGAACAGACCATTGATCTGACCCAGTAAGATATTCCTTATGTTTGTATAACCTTACCTGTAAATTTTCACCAACTGATACAGGAAAAGTTCTAGCTTCTGCTTATGTTATGAAATACTTACCAAAATTTCTACCTAGACTGCAACCTTCCTTTTGTATTCCACTTCTTCCTTTGCTTATACTTATTTCTTCTGTTCTTCAGTTAAGTTATAGGTTCCCTAAAGAAGGGTGTATCTTCCATGTGCTTCTTGCAGTGTGACTAATATACTTTTGAGAAATAAAAAAGGGTAATAAAGGTATTCCATTTTCCAGGGCCACCTATTTTACTTCCCATATTGCAGAATTGCCTAATCCTGAGTCAAGGAAACCACTAGGGAAAAGTATGTGTCAGAAGAAGCAAATGCAGACAGCATAACCCTAGCAGTTGTGCTAGGGGGTGATTTGGCAGACTGTTGCCTGTAGCTCCAACAGGTCAGGGCCTAAAACTCTCTTTTCTCTCTAAAAGGCAAAATCAGAAGGTGCCTGTCTCTAGTTGATGGAAAACATGATAATCAACAGGTTTTGCCTATACTAAAGTCAATATGGCTTTGAAATGATCCAAGCCTACTTGGCAGACAGTCTATGTGCAATAGCCAGCTGGAGAAAACTCCAGCCTAGACCACTGACAGAAAACACCCAAAATACTGCATCTCTATCACTGGCATTACCAACATTTATATGCTGTTAACAGAGGCTCAAACACGCACCAAATAGAGAAGGAATGGAGCAGTTAACTAACAAGGCAGAGTTATATTTAATGACCTGTGTAAGCCCTAGATTTTCTGGACTAGAAAAACAATGAAAATTGATCAAAAAATAGGAACACTCTTATAGAGCTTTTCCTGCAAATATCTTAAAGCTTGTCTTGATTATATAGGCAATGTTCTGCCAGCAGCATATTGCTGTTATGACTTGCACTGCTTGAGCATGACCGAACTCGTGTTGCCCCTGAGAATCTTCCCAGCAGGGCACTGCACAATTACAAAGCACCAATTCACAGAGGCAGCAACTTGCTTGTGTGGGAGATACAAGTGTGCCCGACAAGGTGGGCTGTCAAAATGGAGCTGAAAGAGAGAATGCTGGATGTTGGGTGAGCTATGGATGACATTTCACTGCTGTGAATGTCACTATTCCAGTCTTGCTATCTCTGGAACACAGCACATCCATAATAAGCAGAGTCATTCCCTGCACATCTGTGCCATGCAGGCAATACAATGGCCACAATTCACTGGTCTTTGGCTTAGACATGACTTACAAACCTCAGCAATTATCTCAAATTAGGGTTTGACGTTGAGACCTTCCTAAAGGAAGCATGCTGAGTTACAGAACCTGAAAAGGTCCTACAGCCAAGCTCCTCAGGAACAGTGTGAGATGTGACTCCCCACTCCCCATTTCCCACCTGCCTTCCACAACATGTTAGAAGGATGGTAGAATAATAGGCAAAGGGCTGCCCGTCACAGTCTAGCATAACAGCTCAGAAGACCAAGTTTTTGTTAATGAGGTTTGGGCTGAGAAATCATTAAGTGAAGAGGTGCAGCTGGTACACCAGTACACATCTGATGCAGCAGGAGAGCAGGAGCCTCTGGTAGAAAGAGTCTGGGTAATAATCCTTCAAAGCACTCCAGCTTAGTTTGCAGGAGTTCACCTGTCAGAATCCCAAACACCATCTGCTTTCTGCAGTGCCTAATATTTGCTGAACCAAGTCAAGTATGTGCAGTAGAGTTCTGCGAGCCACAATTTCTCCTGAGGTTTTAAAAATTGATAATCCAATATTAGATAGGATAGCATTCAATTAGGGAAATACAATCTCATGCTTCAGGGCATGTGCAAAGTTAGAGTCAGAACAGATAGGTAGGAAGTAGCTGAGCTGTAAGCATGTTAAGCCAAAAATTTCACATACCTTTCTCCTAAAAACATTTAGTACTGGGTGTTGTCTGAGACTGAAAGCTGGTTGAGAGATTAATTCTGGTGTGATAGCTATTTTTCTAATTGTTTTTACACCAGTCATGATGTTAGACTAGAACTTTTTTGCTGTTTCAGACTTCTTAAAGGTTATTTAGAATTATGCAAACAATTGCACTATACTCTGATAAAAATGCAACATAAGACATAATCATGCAAGAGGTTCAAGAAAGAGCCTTTTAGTGATATGCTGGCAAACTACTGTGCATCTGACTGCTCCCACAGCAAACACAACGTTTGGCACTTGCAGCTATTGCAATGCTAATCTGTATCCCTAGGTAATTAGAATATGCCCAAAAAGGTGCTGTACAAACTCATTTTGATCCTCATTCATCCTGAATGCCAAAATAGCTTTGTGTCTGAAAGTAGTGTGAAGAAAGAGGAACGAAGGACTTCCAAGTAAGTATAAATGAGGATCTTTTTATGTCCAGTTTCCTAGTTAGCTGAAAGGGCCTTGTCATAAAATACAGCACTGAATTTCTCCTATGGTTCCTGCTGTAATAGTACCCATGAGCTGTGCGCATCTATATATGTATATGATTCAGGGAACATTCTTTGAATGTAATGTGGGTTTTGCCCCTTGGTGATGCAACACATAGGAAAGAGCTTCACAATTCAAAAACAGCTCAAAGGCTATTCAGCACATATTACTTCCTTCATTTCTATGTAACACTTCTTTCTGACAAAATTAAGGCAATCAATCTATTTTTTCCTGGAGTATTCTAAAATTATAGGAGGTTTTTGCAATCTGTACTTTCTCCCCCCACCTCTTGCTGTTCAGTTGTTGAGGTGAACAGATAAACAAAACTTAAATGGATCTCAGCTATGCTGATTTTCTACAAACATCACAGTAAGGAAACTAGTTACCTGAGCAAGTGTCCAAAAACTGTGATGTTATACATTTACTGCAGAAATAGTTTTCTTCAAAAGTGTTTAAAAACCTACACAATATTTTCACAGACACTTAAGAGCTGGAATAAATACACAGCTTTACTCCAAGTTAGTTCAAGTCTCACGTAACTATGTTAACAAGACACTGAACCTAAATTTGATCACTAGGGTTGAACTCAACAAATGTATATGTGACTTGCATATAGAAATAGCTCACTTTTGCCATGCCTGGAGCAAACACAGTTTTTTTGCACCTCTGTAAATTTACTCTTTGTCCAAACATCAATGAATTTAATGCTCTAAGATCACTTGTGATGATAAGGATACAGATGTTAATTTTGCCTTTTAAGTGCATCAAGTCACTTACTTGGAAAGAACTTCCAATAATCAAGCTGTAACTAAAGTGCGAGTTTCTACTCCAGCAAAAGCACATGTGCTTTAGGAAGGTCCTGCCATCTCCCTTCTTCTTATTCCTTTCTTCTCACTTCTTCTGTTGTGCTAAACACCTAATACAGTAATTCTCTGAAAGACAGAGTAATGTGTACAGGGTCTGCAAGAAAGAACACTAAGCGTTTAATAAAACTTGTAGTAAATCAAGCGCAAACTCCTAAATTCAAGTTAAGTTTGCACTGGGTACTGGAATTAAAAAAGTAGTCAAGTAGTTTTTTACCCCAAAGCGCTACCCAATTAAAAGAAAAGGAAGAAAAAAAGGAAGGAAGGAAGAAAAGGGAGGGAAGGAGGGAGGAAGGAAGGAAGGAAGGAAGGAAGGAAGGAAGGAAGGAAGGAAGGAAGGAAGGAAAGAAGGAAGGAAGGAAGGAAGGAAGGAAGACAAGTCCAAAAAGAGTTCTCCATACCCTTTTTTTATTTTTTTTTCCCATATAAAGGGAAACAAGCTTATCCAAAAGAGTGTAAGCCAAATTTCTGCAGAACTTCATAGCTTTAATAAGTAATCTTCCTTTAAATTAAATACAGAACCTATGTAGTGATATGATTTTAGTATTACAATATAATATAATAGCTGAGATACTACCATTCACAGCTTTCCTTGACACCAGAGGTCATGTTTATGAAATATTTTACTCCCACTCTCCTTTTACCTGATCCACATTTCTCAGTTTTGCTTTGTGAGACTTGGAGAAAATGCATTACAAGGAACATCTGATATCTTGGTGCAGATTAGATGATTTTTGTCTCCAAATAAAAAGTGTTAGCTAATAAAATCTGCTTTCATATCCCTCAAGAACTGTCTTCCATTATTCATTGGGAAAAGAAAAAGTGTTGAATGACTTCATGTCCACATGAAATAGAAAACCTTTTTGTCCAGTGGCAGAATGACTGTCTCCTGATGATTGAACTCAGTGAAACAGTTTTTCTATGCTGAGGAAATGTTTCCTCTGTTGCATTACTACAAAATTTCAAAAAGTGACATCACCCATAACTAAAAAGTCCAATAACATTTTGAAATCAAATTATTTATTTTTTAATGTCGTGAAATGCTTAGGTTGGTTTTGACCTTTTTGAAGTAGCTTCTATGTTTGGCTGCCCTTTTACATAAATTATCTTCCATTTCAAATTGAGGACATTTTGAACAAAATGGTAGAATGTATCACTAAGACAGTGTTGAAACAGATATAACATTAAATGGCCAATTCACTTATCCACTCACTCACTTGCTTTGGCTCTGAAAAACCAAAAGTGAATTGACAAACATTTTCATTGAAAATCCCCTTTATTTAAAGGTTCTATATGCGTAACTAATGTATAAATTAATTTGATGTTTCAATTCAGATACCGATTGACCTGTCCATAGTTGTTAAGGAACTCTGAAATGGAAAACTTAAGTTTCATATATCTGGCTACACAAAATTCCTAATGCTGAGAGATCACCCCAATAAATCCAATACACTGCAGTTTCTACTTCCACTGTCTTATGTCTCATGCTGTGAATCTGTCATTTTGATATGATTACCAAAAAAAAGTTACAAAGTTGAAGATATTTACTTTATTCATTTCACTAAAACCTGTGACAACTTATGTCTTTACATTACTATTGCTGTCATCTTCATCTGTCATTCCCATAATCAAGTAAACCCCAAACTCTCTTCAAATATTAATTTATGCTTATTTAGACACCAGTTCTTTGGCCAGTGGGACTACTTATAAGGCAGAAACAGTTTACAAATACTTTATAAATCCTTTGCAGAATCAAGGTGTCAGCCTGTAAATAAGTAGTGGCTATATACTGTGAAAAGTGTCCTAGGTTGTATAGCATTAAGTAAAATGAAGTTTTTGCCCTTTGAGAGGCTGAGACTTACACATATCAATTCATAAAGTACAAAGAATACTAATAAAGTGATGTTAAAGAGCACAAGCAAAATTCTGGTTCTTTAGAAAGGTAGGATTCATTTCTATGTTGAAGCTAACTGTGTGAGACTCATTAAAATATTCAAAATGGAGTTTACCAAATTTCATCCTTGTTTGTTTCTATCAAAGTCCATACTCCTTCTGATTGACAATCCAGTAATATATGAGAACAGTGTTCATTCTGTGTCTGTGACAATTTTAGCAGTCTTCAGAACGTATGATCTTATTCCTGTAGTAATTCTTTTCCCGTTTAACCACACAACATTTCTTTTGTTTCTTTTGCTCTTTCCACATTTTTAGGGCCTGGTTCACAAAAACCTTTTGGTAGTTGATTTTTCAGAGTAATATTTAACCTGTTGATTTCAGCTGAGGATTTTGGTCTTTATTGCCCCAGATACAGAAAATAATTAATCTACAGTTGGAACTGGCTACTGTTCAAGACTGAAAGGGTTTTTTTGTTCTTCAACATACTAGGGCCTTTCTGAATACTTTGAAACATATTATTCCTTGTACTTAAGTTACACTATTAGCATTACAAACTAATTAACTCTTTCATAATAATTTAGTTACAATAGTAACAATAGTTAAAAATTTGAAGCGTGTGTGTGAAATTAATAGTGTCAAAAACAGGGAAAGGCATATGGTTGATTATTATTTCTTTAAATCGAAATCAAAGCTTTAATACTTCATTTCTGAAAGAAGATGCCAGACCAAAGGAATGCCCTCTGCTCGTTACCTTGATAGTCAGGAGACATGAATAACATTACTGATGTGTAAACACAAAGGGCTGGAGGCTTGTAACTCTGTTTCTGTGTGATTAAAAACCTGCAGCAGGTACTTGGTGGCAACAGACACCTCGTGTTTATGATAAAAGGAAGTAGAAATGACAACTGACCTTTCCTTGCAACATGAGACTGCAACAACTTTGGGGTTCAACTTCCCTGCAACTTCATCTTTTGTCTTCCCGCCCCACAATTCCGTCCTTTTGGATGCTTTGTTTCATGTTACTGTGCCAAAGTCAGAGTGTATATTTTAATCACTGAAATTTTTAACCTCCCATGAGAAACCTAACCTTTTATTTCTGCCAACAATCCTTCTGATAAAGATTATGTGGCTTCCTCTATTCCTCCCTTTCCTTTCCCTCAGAGATCAGTATTATGCAAGTGAGCAGGTTTAGTCCTACCACCCCCATCCCTGCTCCCAGGGTTTCCTGAATGTCAAAAGAGCCTGGAAGTGACAACTTGGAAGCCTCGGATATCTGCATTTTCCGCACAGCCATCAAAGTAGCCCTGCTGGCATCTAGAAAAGCCTGGGTATGAATCACCCAGACGGCTGCTGAGCTGGTAGCAACAACAGTGCTGTAGCCTGGGACAACCCCAGATATCACTAAATCTTTAATCACAAATAATCACTAAAAGTTGCCACCAGAATGCCAGAATGAGAAAAATTCCAAACAAATTATTTGGCTGCAAATTACCACACACAAATATCCTATACACTTTCTGAGATTAAAGAAAGTCAACTAGCACTTGAGTTCTCTGCAGAAAATGACTGAAGAGTAATAATTTTCTTAGACAGGGGTGCTGTGATAGGACACAAAACTAAAGTCTTTATTTTTCCTTGACACTGTTTTTATTTGTCCTTGTTCCTTTTGCTCTTCACAAATTGCACAAAATGGTAACAGTAATGCTCACTGGTAAAGTATTTCAAGGATTAATGGTGCTGAGTATTGCCATCATTTAATAACGGGGCAGGCCAGGATATGTCAGCTATGATACAGCAGAGTAATTGTGCCACAGACACCTTTAAACTCCCCTGTCTTTAGTCTGTATTTTGCTCCTAACCTCCAAAGTGTAGTGCAATGACTGGAGTCATCCAATTTCTATTTCATGTAATGTCACTGCTCAATGCATAAACAACTGTATCAAATAAGAGACCCTGGTATAGTTGCTCTACCGTAGTAATTTAACCTTTCTCTTACACAAATATTTCAAAGTGACAGTAAAAGTACCCTCATTCCTATGCCCTTAACCATCTCTTTTTTTATCTCTTTTGATTTTCTTTCTGTGGTAAGGCTGACATCAAAAACCTTCCACTTATGAACCCCAATCTGAAGTGCTCCATAGGTTGTCTTGATAAAGATGCTGGGTCACTGCTTTGATCATTTCATTTGTTCCAAGAAATGAAAGCCTTGTAAATCTTTGGTGGTATAATCACCATCTTGCAGCATGTGATGGCCACAGGTTGTACCCCACTTAATTGCCTTTGCACTTCACCATTGGTCATTGCAGAGGAAGATAATGGATGTTTTGCAAAATAAAGCAAAAATTCCCAAATTGAAACTTTTATATTCCATTCCTGCTGGACTGCAAAGGCAGCAACATTCCCTGAGATGAATAGCAGAAGATAGTGTAACAAATTAATACAAATGAAGTCATTCCTGAGCAACTCCATCTGCTTTGGAAATGAGGCTCGGACTTTCCAAAACATGGCCATGATCCAGATAATTAGGCTTAACTCCAAATGAAGCCACGCAGGTAACTTATAGCTTCATTAACTCTCTTCGGGAAGGCAGGCATCCAAAAACTAACCTTAATAGAGCAGCATATGATCCACTGACAATCTGTTTGACATGAAAATATGAACTTTGTTTTTACTATTTTACTTGAGTATTAAGCCAATAACATATGCAGAAAAAAATGTTAGAGATTGGACATGTTCTCATATCTTGCATTACACACCAGTTACTACATCCAGAGAACTAGGATCATAATATTCTGTTTACAAAGTTTAATCAAAATACATTAATAATCTACAAAACCTAAGCAAAGCATATAAGGTGTCTATAAGTGTCTTTCTTCTGTAATCAACAGGAGGACTATTAGGTAATAACAAACGTTATTCATCTTCATAATGGCTAAATGACAGCCTGCTTAAAAATAACAAATGACTACTCTTCATCAACTATTACAGGGTGAATATGACCTTCACGTACTTTAAGCAAAACAAGTCGTCTTTTCAAAGACTTCCCTAGTTCTTTAATTGATAATGATGAGATGCTTTATCTGTGCTGAGAAAAAAAAAAGAGCTCTAGTTATACCATTTATTTTAGGCTTGGAGGCAAGTTATATAGCCCTCTGTCAGAAAAGATGCTGAGATATAATACCAATTTTTTCATCAATAATAAATAAATACATAATTAAAGTGGTTAGTGAGGTGCATAATGAACTCCTGTGAGATGTTTCCCTTAGTGTTTATCAGTCTTCTGTGTGATTTTTTTCTGCAGACATGATGCTGCTTTAATGCAACAGAACTGGAGACAATTGGGCTGAAAGAAATGTCAAGAAGTTTTCTTGTACATCTGTCTGTTTCATACCTGGCAAAAGTCTGACTTACTGCTTCTTGAAAACCTTCCTGAGAATTCCTCCCCAGAAAAATTGGTTTCAACCATTGCTGTTAAAGGCACTTTCATAACATCTAATCTGAATCTGCCTTATTGCTATTTAAGCCCAAGTGTGTTGCAGGATAGGCCCTGGAGTTTCCAAACTGAAGCTCTTCTACAGATTTAATCTTATCTTCTAACGAAGTTTCTTTGAGCCCGAAAAGACTAAAGTATATGCAACAGCCTACATAGTCAGACTGATTAGGATGGAAGGCTAAACAAGTGCTACCCAATATAATAAAAACAGTCATTCTGCCTAGCAAAATCTTTGTACAAACACTTTTTTTTTCTTTTCTTTTTTTGCATTTAGGTAGTTCTGTCAATTTAGGTTGCTCTGATCCCTGCTAATGATGGTTTACAAGAGTTCTGGCCTTTTACAGATCCTGACACCATAAATGTATCTCTGTCTCCTGCTAAAGTAATGCACAGTGGCTATACCTTCCAGTAAGGTAAATTCACTCTTTCATGAACACTATTTATAGACAAGGCAAAAAAACACAGTAACCATGCTTGCTTTTGCAGCTTGAAAGATGCTGCCTTTGCCAAGTCATAGCCATATTTAACTCATTTGCCATACAATTTACACCCACAGAAATTGAATTGAGGTGGAATTAACAGTTTTCTCCTACCTCTTGTTTCTCTCACAGTACAATGGGTGTTGCAAACAAAATGTGATTTGCCAAATATGCTCAAAGCAGAAGAAAAAGTGATACTAACATTGATGGAGATCATTTTAGCAATCTTAGACAATTATTTGCAGTGAAGAGTGCTATGCATTAGAAGAAACATATTAATAATGATCCACAAAAAGCAATCCAATAGTGAAACAAGTGTAGTATTAGTTTTGCTTAGTTTCATATTAATTATAGCAGAGCATAATGCTCTGTGTTAAAATCTTTGTTGTTCATTTTAAGGGAGAACTGTGATCCAGATCATTCCAAATTGGTCTGGGATGCTCCAGTATCTGGCTTTTCCTGCAAATCAGGGTGTAATTACTCGTCATGGACTTTTCTTTATTCAGGCACAAAATGCAAGCATTCATTTTTATTTTTTAACATGCTTATTTAATTATCTCCATAAATCACCTAATAGTTGAATAAAAACTGTCACAACCAACAGTAAATTGTATCTTTTTATTTTCCAGGACTACAACTATGCCAAAATGCATACCTATGTTAGAGATGTGCACAAACACAAGAATAGCAAGTTTCTTATAAATACACACATTATAAATTTATTCTGATCATCTTTCTTTTTGACAAAAGGAATATATGACAAAAATTAACTGAAGACCATTCATTAGATGTTATTGATAACTAACATCTAATAGCTAACTAGGCATGGCAAAGGCAGGCAGATGGTTTGATATTCTCAGACAACACAGGGTCAAATTCTCACTACTATTTGCTGTATAAGAAGCATACCAGTTGTGCCTTCAGCCTTAAAGAGATGATTTAATGAAGCTATCAGAATCACATCCTAGAATATCCATGCTTTCCTATATGTGCCATATTTGAGAAAATCTGGAGACTGAGGAAGAACAAGGTGAAAGAGAACATCATGAGAAGATTTTCCCTTTTGGTCTTTCTTCTTCCAACTCGCTCCCCTTTTCAAGAATATTTGCCATTTGATGTTTTCCATACTTCTTGCCTGTTTCACGATTTTATGCCCATTAGTATTCAATATGAAATTATAGAATTATTGGTGTGTTTTTAATCTGATTACTCTGCCTTTCCTGTAATAATTGTGATTACAGTGTGGCAGGTAATACTGAACAGGAGTCAATTTTCCTAATCTTTCTCCAAGCCCAGTCATTTGCTAAATAAACTGATAATAGTATAAATTTAATGCTGTTCACCTCTCCACGTATTATTTATTGGATTCAAGATGACCATAGGACAAGGACTGCAACAACATTCGATTATTGAAACATGTAGCAAAAACAGGGTCACAAGCTGAGGTGTAGCACACCAGACTTCATTTACTGATTTGCGCAGAGGGTTCCATATTTTGAAGACCTGTAACAGAGCCAGAGGTTTGTATTCCTGGTGACCATCCAGGGTCTGGAGAGATTGCAACACCATGGATAGCCAATATGTGGGGAGTTCCTGGTCTGCATAAGTGGACAGGAGAGGTAGTTTCCTTGGGGCTCTTTCCAGCAGGACACAGACAGTTACAGGATGCTGTATGACCTTGTCGTGGCTGCAGGCTGAGCAGTGATGCACCCAGTGTGATGGATGGGGAAGTGAAGGGGCAACACAATTTCAGGAAGCAGGAGAGTCTCAGCTTCATCCACCAGCTTCACAGAGATGAGATACACAGTGCTGGGAGAGGAGTGGCACATGTTAATGCAGAAACACAATGGGTAGGAGCCAAGAACACCGTCTTTGTCTTTCTGCAACTCGAGTTTGCTCCCATTTATTTCTGTTTTGCATAGGGCTGGTGACAGTCTCATTTGAGCTATCAACAGACAAATAATTCTGCTCAGTGTTTCCTGCCCCAATATTTTTTCCTGGTGCTCTGTGGCCAGCTAAGGAAGGACCAGTTTTCTCACCAGGAAGAGCTGCATTTTTGGTAAAGGAATGTCTTGTGTGTTGTAATTGGAAATCAGTGATGCACTGGGAAGTGAGGAAATGGCACTACATAAATCAGTCAGATATCCATATTATGTTTGTTGCTTAATACCATAATTTAAAAAGAAAGCTGTCTGCAGACATTTACCTTTAGTGTCTAGGTAATTATTTAAAAGTGAAGGTTGTAAGAGGGCTTGAGCTTTTCAAGATCACCTGAGTAGTCCTCAGCATTTTTTACAAGGCTTATAGAGGCAAGCAGGGAAGTATTTGTTCCTTTATTTTAGGAGCTGGGGTTAATCCAAAATTTTGTATTATAGAACAGTTTTTCCATATTGTAAGGCAGAGGGGTTCAAGCAATTTCTGCGGCTAGATGGCAAATCATGTTTGGACCTAGCAAGAAAGAAAACATAGGTCCAAGTACAACTAAGTCACAAGAATTTGAGCAGAGTTTGATGGGTACCTTCTATATGAAAAGCCATATGTAGATATTATAATGCAAATATCGTAATTAATTGCATTTCTTAACAGAAGTACTTAAATGAGCACAGAAAGATACTGAAAAGATTCCTAGTCTCATTGAACTAAATCTTCATTATAGGTATTTTTGATTCAGTCCTTTGGGAGCATTTTCAAAATCAACCCTACATAAATATGTCAGTGTATTGTTTACTTCCAGTCAAAAAAGTTACAGAAGCTATAGATTTTGTCCCCAGACATACCTAACATTTTAAAAAAGGAAGAAAACACAAGTCCTTACCCAGTGCATGTAATATAAACTGCAAGACAGGATTTAGTTGACTAGCAGCCTTCCTAGAGCTAATCAGCTTGAGAGATCTATAGCACTTAGAACTCATTTTAAAAAACATCTATTAAAAAGTATTTTTAAAATCAGTGAAAAAGTATTATATTTCCAATGTACCTTCCTTGTTACTTATGGACCTGTATTATCCCAGCACAGTAAGTTGTGCAAGCAAATGTCTGCTTTTAGATGTCTGCGTTTAAATGGCTGATTTGTCAACACAGTAGTTTGCACAGTTCTTCTACAAATCAGGTACCTGTTATCCTTATTTATGCCTACCATTTAAAGACAATTCAGAAAATGAGGCCCATCTGCAAGTTTTCTCTTTGTTTACATACCTTACAGTCTTTTCTATGTCTTTCCATAGACATGGGACCAGTGCAAGGAGCTAAAACCTAATGATCTGGTCATAGTCATAGAATTATACGATGATTTGGGTTGGAGGGGACACCTTAAAGATCATCTCGTTCCAACCCCCCTGTTGTGGGAAGGGACACCTTTCACTAGACTGAGTTTCTCAGGGCTCCGTCCAACCTGGCCTTGAACATTTCCAAATCAAACTCAAGATGTAAGTGGAAATGTAGAGATTATGGTTATATCAGGCAATGATGACTGGCAGTACAAAATGTACCACAGATCTTTTAAAAGCTTCCAGACAGGGGGATTTGAGGGTGTTATCTAAAGATTTAAAATAATTATAATAATAATAATAATAATAAAGTCTTTTGGTCTGCCCATTCCCTATGAATTATCTAAGGAAGTGTTATTCACACTGCAGATAGTCTGTGCTCCTCTAGTCTATGTAAGCTAGGTCTGGAAGAACTATTAAGAAGACCAAGTGGATTAACCTGCTTAAGTCATTGACAGCCTAAAGATCTCTGTCCTCAATGGCAATGTCACTATCCTATCTTGTTTCTCTTGTTACTTCATTGTATACCTCTGAAACCTTACTTCCACTGAAATTGTCCAGGCTTTTGCTTTTTCCAAGTTAACACACTCCCACTTTTCCTCCTGTATTAGCCTGAATAGTGAGGATGTACCTCAGACACCTTCAAATGTCACAGAAAAAACACCAGATGCTGGACATTATTTGGGCAAATCAAAGAATGTTTCTTTCAGGCCAAAGACAAAACACTCCATTCTAATGTCTGTATGAAATAATTTGACCTTTTATTCTGGAAAACAAACTCTATGACATTGAAATAATAGCTAAAGGATTTTCACATCAATCTCACAACAGAACAGTAACTCTACAAGACCAAGTAGTACACAATTGACTTTTGCTTCTCTTGCAGGGAAACAGTACCCTCGATGTCATTCTTCCCTCCTTCCCCCCAACTGCAAAAAGCATTTGCTGATTGTGTGACCAGAATGTGGCAGTCCTCTATGATCTTTCTCCATCAAGTCTTGGATCTCTGCCCAACACTGGGGGAAATGTAGCACTAGAAATACCGTACCAGTTCTGGCTGTACCCAGCCTGTTCACCCACGTGAACTATGGAAGAGCACTCAGAGCTTTCTTAGGGCTCAGGGCAAGAATGAAGTGATCAAATCTCTCCTTATATATATCCCATAACTATGTGTACATCCATCACCTTTCAAAATGCGGTTTGGACAAACAATGTCATCTGATTTCTTTTTTTAAAACAGTGTTGATGAACCTAGAGCTATGCATGGTTTAGAACTAGACTTGTTCAACCTGCTTGTAAAATGTCATCTTGTTTTCTGGAGAGTGACCCAGATGACCCTAACTAAGATGTTCTAGCCAGATACACAGTCAGTAGAAGTTGTCCTCAGCTCAACTGAGGCAATGACCTTTGATTCTTGCAATCAAAGCTCAGGTTTTTTTGATGGTTGTGTAGTCCTTTCTATTCAGGAACTAGCAGACTCCTGGTAGAATAGGTCAGGTGGTCAAAGAGGATCTAAGGAGGATGCCTATGACTACATAAAATTCCAGGGAAGCCAAGAGACAGCAGGCAGGGGCAAATGTTTGTGCATATGAAGCATTCATTTGCTCATCCCCACTAATGCAAGTCTTCACAGTGTTCCACCATGGGGCTCAGAGGCCATTAACCTTGTGTTCTGCTATGTCTGATGAGGAAGGAGACAAACTGTGGACAATAGCTGATCTATTACGCCATAGTGTGTCGCAAGGTTTTGCCTCCTGTCTAGTCAATGGTTTTACCATAGGGGCTCAAGCCAAACCCCATTTGCATAAGGAAAAGTCATCCCAGGATCCCAGGGAATGCTGCATGAGATACTGGAATGGGTGTTGTGCTATTTCTCAATAAAAAAATAAGAAGTTTGGGATTCAGTCACTTTTAAAAAACATTTTTAAATACAACATTCTAAAAGTCCGTAATGAGCTGGGGGGGGAAGGCAAAACTAATTAAATTAAATTGCAGCACTTTTTTTTCTCCCTCAAAGTACTTGTTTAATATTAAATGAGCTATTTAAAAATAAGCAGGGACAACAAATAGACAAAAAAAAAATAAAAAAGATAGATTAGGTGGACTGAAAATTAGAAGTGAAACTTAAATATTAATGGAGTTTTCCCTCAGTGCTAGAGTTGGTCAGAAACTTTTTTCTGACCAACATTTCCTTTCAGAGAATGGTATTTCATGAGAACAAAACAATCTCTGTGGGCATATGACAAAATGGGGGGGAGGGCCAGAAAATGACTCCTTTTAATGATATCAAAACATTATATTTTGAAGTGTTGCTAGACTTTATCAGCATGATGCTTTTTTAATTATAATAATTTTATAGTCTGGTTTAAAAGTGAAGGTTAAAATAAAACATTCAAGCATTATAAAACAGGTCTTTCCATCCTTTCTAGAAATATCTTTGAAAATTTTATTTTATTTCACATTCTTTGTCTTCAAAATTACATTTTGGAAAATTATGTCATAATTTAGGACAAAAATGTCTCAGCTCATATTCTCAAAGGAGTGAAGTTTCAAATTTCACAGAGCTTATTTAACATCTGTTCATATCTTTTGCCTTATTATTTATTTTACGTGGCTTCACACTTGTCTAAGGAGATGACATAAAGGAGAATAAAATGTTGTGTATGAATTTGAAAAGTTCATCTTTGAAAGGGAACTTCTTCATTTAAGATATTTCCTCCCCTTACTTTCTCACTGATTCCACACTTCTGCACCATTCTTAGCTCACCTGCCCGTTGTAATTTAAATCAGAGTAAAAAAAAATAATTTGGTGGCTTAACCAGAACACAAAAGCTGGGGAAGAAGGAGATTTTAAGTCTATTTCTTAAAAATAGTCTTTTTTAATGCAGATCATTTTGATAATTTGGATTGTAATATAACCATAAAAGAGGTGTCAGTGCAAGCTGTCAGTCCCTGCAGGAGAGGCACAGAGAGTGTTGGCAGGTAGGTAGGAGCAAAAGCAGTGAAGAAGGAGAAGGGAACCAGACAACTCTTCTGCCAACCTCATTACTACAGTAAACATGTTGTAGACTTCTGCAAAGGTTCAGATCCATTCATGATGATCCATGGAGTGAATATTTTGACCAACTTGTTTAAAACTAAATAATCTCATTAGGTACACACAGGCATTAGTGGAGTAATTTCATCTGCTGTAGTGATTTATCTATGCACTGGATGTAACAGTGAAATTGCTTAAACTCTGAAGGTTCCTGGCTGTAGTTTAAATTTCCAGTATTTCCAAGACATCTGTATACACTGTTTACAAATAAAATATACCCCCACACTACATGTGACATCAATATCATGGTTAAAAATAGTTACGCTGTCTCTTTTTACCGATGATTAAATAGACACTTAAGTGGGTTGGGATTTAGTTATGAGGACTCTCATCTCAGAGGTTAAGGGTTCAAATCAATATTATTAGTTAGTATTCAAAATCAATACTAACTGAGAGTTATTACCTTTGGGTGGCCTATGTAAACTGAATAGTGGTTCTAGTCTAATTTCTACTTGACAGATGCCTGTGCCATCAAAAAAATCCCATCATTACTTTTGGCATTCTTGCATAAGCCTCAACATAGAAGCCAAAGCCAGACTGGGCACAGAGGTGGAACTAATCACTCATGAAAGAGACCTACAGCTGATCCTTCCAAAACAGAGATAAAACAGATTATTGAGGCAGGTTGAGGAATACTGAAATGCTGAAGTGTTAGTTCTTGCAGTTGGCTCCTCCCTGTGAATAAAGAGAGGGCAGAACTGTCATATATTTTTGATCCAGCATTTTTTCACAAGCACCAAATTGGCTTTTGTGGGGGAAAGATAAAAGAGGCTTATTTGTGCTACCAATTTGAGATTGTGTCACCATTTCTCACCAAGCCATAAAAATTTAATCTGGGCTAAAAGTTGGCAGAGTCATTCTCAAACCTGAAGTATGTTTTAAACCCCATTAACAAATATGTGTCAGGCCACTTATAAGCTAAAATACTCAAGGCTAAATAACAACAATAAAAAGTCCTTTCATCAAAGGGTGGAATGCAAAGAGGAAATCAAATGTCAAATATTACATGGTTTCAAAAATATTACTGTGTTTGTGCATCAAATGAGGAAGCTTTGACAAGTCTTTCTGATTAAGTCTGAAGATACTTGAGTGGTTCTTTTTGCTTGAACCATAGGGAATATGCTATCAGCAGGTCCTGAAGACAGACCACAGAGAACTTTAAAAAATGTGATAACATTTTGAAATAACTGCAGAACTTTACTGTCATGAAGAGAAAATATGTAGATTTGGCTTACTCCCAATGGGAAGGTGAGCTGCATAGTTTTGTGCAGCTTGAAGGCGTTAAATTTGCTTGGTGGGAAGACCAGTTAAAAGAGAATTACAGCAGTTTAAGCATAAAGAATAAGAGCATGCTGCACATCAGCACGCTCAGTTCGCAGGCAGATATTGTGAACCTTAATTCTCAACTGAAAAAGAAGGAAAATTGATGATTTGAAGGAAAATAAAATATTGTCATATTTGTGCATGAAAAAACCCACAGGTTTTTTTTAACATTCAGGTGTCCCCTTCATCCTTCAAGATATCATGAGCCTGAAAAGGGGTAGATCTTATCCTCAAAAAGCTTATCAGCTAAATGCTTTTGAATGGTATGTAGAGTGCTGGATCCTAAGTCAATCCAGGCTACTCTAAGCTCTGGACCCTGTGATGCCACTCATTTGCTGTGGTCCTTTGGTCCTATGCCTTGATGCCAGAAAAATGGGTGCAAATATGAACCAAGCTGGAAAGGAAACACAGGCATACAGCAAGCTGCTGCCTTGTCTAAATTCATCACAGGATAAGCAAATAGGAATGCAGGAACCCTGAGCTTGATGTGGACAGCATCTCACCAACCATTTAGGTTTTGCTATAAGTGAATGGACATCGAGCCATACAACTCAGGAAAAGGTACATCTTATCAAAACCATTAAACTGCCCATAAGTTCCAAAAATGCTTCTATTTTGTGTATGTTTAAAGAGAAAAAAAATCTCATATAAGATACTTCAGGGAGCCATCACACATTTATAGGAAGTGTACTGGATAAACTAATATAATTTTTTTCTATCTCTAAATATGGTGGACCTAAACTGTTGCTAAAAATAACAATCTGAGAATGTGGGGTGTAGATAGGAGAGTTAGTGCAGAAAGACCTATGTTCCACTCACATTTTCCAGAAAGCATCCACTCTTAAATAACAATTGATAACCCCAAACCAGATTTAAGTGAATGTCTGTAGTGGATCAAATAATCTCTGGATGAGCTACCCAAGTAGTCAGTAAAAAGAAGGGTACTTCATACTGATTTCGCTTTGAGAGGCCTTTTCCACAGTGATTGCACAGTGAAATGGGCATGATTGCTCTGATGCCTGGTTGGTGAGATCTGGGGTCTGGCCGAGGATTGCTCAAAGAAGGATTGGTGGGGAGGAAGGAAACAATGACTCTTTTCTCCCTAAGCAAAGGGTTTACAGAGAAAAAACAGCTTTTTTGGAGTCACATAATTAAGCCAATGTGTGATATACATACACACTGCACACATATATTTTATATGTGGGGGGAAACATTTAGAACCTCTGTACTGGGTGCAGGTATACTGGTGCCTGTAGGAATACAAAACTGAAAAATATCAGAATGCAGAAAGCTTCCCAAAAGAGTCTGACTGGGATGTCTGGGAAGCCCTGGGCAGATACCAAAACACAGGATG
>JAWWEW010000078.1:67971104-67983463 GCA_035583185.1 Anabacerthia variegaticeps | reverse complement strand
CCCCAGATTACGTGAAGGAAATGGTGTGGAATACTTCCTTAGTTATAACTTGGTTACCAAGGAAGGCCTGAACCAAAACCAAGAAAACTAAACCACCACACCTGCAGACACTGATCCATCTCCGGACCTAAAGACTCTATTTGCATTTGACAAGATTTGCAGTTTTGTGTATTCCCTGTCCCCTGCCGAAACTCACCTGACCACATGTATTGGTCCCCCTACCCTTGTGTTCAAGAATAATGGATTAACTCTAGATACCTGCTTCCCCCCTTAGTTAACATAATGTATTCTCTTCATTACCGTGTTCCATCCCCTGCTTAGCATAACCCAGCCTCTTAATTGTAATAACCCTATATACGTTGAAATGTGCTTGCAATAAACGATTTTGTTTTACCCCCGAAACAGGGTCCGTGTAACTGACCACCACAGGTGCCGGCAGAGAAGCCCCTGCGGCCCCAGGAGAGAGCCCAGCGGGACAGGTGGACATGCCTTGAGGGAAGCTGCAGCCCACGGAGAGCCCACACTGGAGCAGGTTTATCCCGAAGAACTGCAGCTGGTGGGAAAACCTCAGGCTGGAGCAAGTGTGAGGAGGAAGGAGCAGCAGAGAGGAGCTGTTATGGACTAACTGCAGACCCCCAAACCATTGCACAGCTTGAAGGGAGGAGGTAGAGAAGTTGGAGGCAAAGAGTGAAGTTCAGCCTGGAAAAATGGGAGGGTGCTTTAGTGCTTTTTTGTTTTGTTTGTCAACCCAACTTTATTTTAATGGCAACAAATTAAATTTTCCCAGGTGGAGTCCCTTTTGCCCATGACAGTACTTGGTAAGGCTCTGACCCAGAGTTTTTCCATCTCATTTTCTCTGTTGGGGAGGGGGGAGTGAGAGAGCAGGTGGGTGGGCATCTGGCAGCTGGCCAAGGTCAACCCACCACAATCTCACAGCAGTAAACGAATTGCAGGGGTCCAGTGCGTACCTTGTTGACTGCGGTATTTAACCACAGAAGGGAATGCTTACTGTCTCAAATCACCTATGAAAACTTGATTATGGTACAACATTCAGCATTTATTATTTATGATTTCCAGAATATCAACCATGAAAAGAGAGCTCTTCAGAAACATGCCAGATAACATGGGAGAAAACAGGAAGGCTCTTGCCTGATACTGTCACAGAGACACTGCACTGAGGAGGCAGTTCCTCCAACCCAGAGTGAGAGATACCAAGTCAAGACTTGCTCTTGTCCCTGTGTGAGTGCCCTCAAGAACACAGCTACTAAAAAGCTGTTCTAGCCCTGCAGGCTACAGAGTCCAGTACCACATCCACTGGGCAAGAAGAATATTCTTCTCTGACAGGGTGGAAACTCTACCACGAAGTATGTATAATGTTTATACTTTATTTTTAGCAAATACAACAATTTGCCAGCATTTAGTGTTCTAGTTTTAAAGTGTCATGATGTGCAGTTAATGGCATGTATCTCTCTCCTCCTCCCATTCTTCTTCTATATTGTGACGGCGCAAGGAGGTTCCCTTCGCCAGACTCCTGGTCTCTTAAGACATCATGGATAAAAGAAGAATTGTGTAGTAGAGTCTTATACTTCTCTTCTACAGGGAATGCATTCTTTGAATTTATCTCCACCCAAGGAAAATCTTTTTTTATTTTTTTTAAAGAAAACTTGGTCTGATACGTTGCCTAGTCCAACTGAAGCTTGTAATATCCATGCTAAGATAATAGAACCTGTGCACCTTGTGTTCACTCTGACTGCTGCTGAGAAACCGAAAAAAACACCTCATTCTCCCCATCCCTAAGTAATGCAATTGCCTATTGCAGGTTTTTTTATAAAGTGTTGATGCAGCATGGTGTTTAACTGTGTGTCAGTTAGTTTCCAGTTACAGTGGCTCAACTGAAGAGAAGATCAAAAAAAAAAGAAAAACAAAAAAACACTTTCAAAATCTGTATTGCTCATCTGCTCATAATGCTTATAACTCAAAATGGAGGCCCAGCTCCATTTTGCTTCTCTGAGACACCTCTAGAAGTGTGAAGAAGCAAAGTTCCTCCTGAAGCTGTTTCACCTAAGCAGGATGAATCCAGTAAGCCTGAGCCAGGAATGCATACACTTCTCCCGATATCACGATCAACCTAAAGGCTGGAGCCAATCATCCTGAAGCAGTTTGAGCACTATGTTAGCTCTGGGAGCCCAGTGATTCCAGAAGTAAAAGGCAAAATATATGTTGTACTGCGAGGAAGAAGCAAAAAATAGGAGTGCTGAAATTGCCTGCAATTGCGGAAAACACGAAGAAAGTGAGATGGCTTTGGAATGTTATCTGCAAATAGTATCCACAGGTGCATTAAGAAGGAAGACAATCAGAAGGTAACCAGTTTTGACAGTGGCTAGTCCGTAGGCATAACATTTTGTTCTGCTGAAAACAAGAATGCCCGGGCTGTTAGGAACAGATGCCAGAGACTCAGGGAAATTACATATATGCAGAGTGACAGGCAAAACAACCCTCCTCAACGATGTGACTTGGGGGCCCCAGGGCCACTGCTACTTCGCAAAAAGAGACTGTACCTACCCATGTCAGTAAATACTGGCTGCGAATTGCCGTGGTATCACCAAGTGGTGGTTATCTGCAGTTGTCTGAAATTGTCAACCCAGACAGTAGAGTCACCTTCTCAGACTCTGAGAGGAGAGAGGCTGGGGCTGCCTGAGGTCAGTCAGCTCCCTCTTGAGGGATCTTCTGCCAGCCAGTGAGCCCAACACGCTGAGACAAAGGGGACTTCCAGGATACAGATGTCAGAGCCATATCATAAGGTTTACTGCCTCCCTGGGCAAGTGACATTGAACCTGGAGGGGAAGTCTGTGAGCTTGAGAACCGTGTTAACACAGTGTCTGTCTGAGCCCCTGGTGCAGGTGTTGGTCTAGCTGCAGTTGCATGTTGCAAGTTGTTAAAAGTATCATAGCTGGGCATTTTAATGGTAAGCCCTTCTGTTGTATGGGGAAAAAAGCTGGGCAGTGTGCTCAGCTCCCAAAACAGATCTTGTGCAAAGTACTGAGGATCTGATCAAATTATGCAGAGCTCTTTGGTTCTGGCCACAGACCCAAACCCAGGAGTTAACTCTCTCAGAAGCCTTAAACCCTGAATATCTAGTGAACATCTCACCTTGGAAGCACGTGGTGGGCCAGAGTGCTCCCTTCATCTCTGCAGAGCATTCTAGGCAGCACTCAGACACAGGGGACTCTGATGAGTGCAGGAATGGAGAGGCAAATGAAGAGCAGCATGTAAACACACACATAAGGAGATTCTGGGCTACTGTTCGGGGACTGAATGGAAAAAATGTGCAAGTATACCTGACCATCAGATTTTAAAGATACTGAACGTGAATCAAGAGCCAAAGGGAGACCAAAGTTATCTCAACTGAGAAGATATAGAGGCGATTGCAAATGGCAAAGGCCAGGGAGCAGAACTTCAGTAAAACAGGTGCTACCTAACAAGTCATATCATTTTAGACACTGTCTCTCACTTCTTTTCATCAAATTTGCCCTTAAGTCACTGGCTGGTGCAAAGAAAAACGGGCTCTCAAAGGTAACCACCAGCAGTTTTCCCTGTTTGGTTTGTTTCTGGGGGTTTTTGTTTGTTTGTTTACTATAACTCACTGGATGATTTTTACAAATAAGGTAGCAGCTCTGAGGTTCAGTGATGAAAAGGCGAAGTTTAAGACCATCATGTCCATGAAGTGAGTAATGGGAAAGAGATGTAACAAAGGCACAAATTCAGTGAAACAGAATATGACATTTTCACTGAGGAGACAATCAGCTTAACATTGTGAGATTCAGACAGGAAGGGAATAATTGAAAGTTTTGCCATTTAGATTAAGAAGTGTTTGAGCCATCAGCAACACTGGCAGCGTGGTCTGTTAGAAATCTCTCCTTTTCAGTATATTCAGGTAACTGCAACTGCATTCTTATTAACGTAAAGTACCAGTCAGATGCTGTTCTCAGCCCACTTGATATACACCTGAAGTAACTACGTTGACATGCAAGATCGGATCTGGCCTTAGTTCCAGCATAGCTGATAGCACTGGACTGTGTTTTCACCTGCTAGTGACAATGGCAGAAGCATCTTCAATGGGCAGCCTTCTGGCTGCACAAGGCCCCAAATGTGGATGTTAAGACAATCAGTTCTAGTTTGCCTTCTGCTTAGCAGTGACTTTAGATAGATATCATTAGCACTGTTGGAGGGGAGAGTGCTCTGGTTCTGATACTGGGGAGATTATGTAGGTTTCCTCTCTTATCTCATCAAGGTTACATGCAGCCTCACTATATCTCAGTTTGGGAATATTATAGAGTCCAGCAGTAATTTATGTCATACAGTTCTCTTTCTATCATTCAAGGGTCATAAAACCTGTATTTGTCTTCTGTATTTTGTGTCTATTTGGCTATGTCTTTATATAGCATGGGTTAAAGCAGTCTGCCTCCCCAGAAAGTACATGGGATGCAGTTTTGTGTGTTTATATCAAGCCTACCTGTTGTGCTTGGCACAGTTTAGATCCTGCAGAAATCTATTGTTTGGTTTATGATCCAAAGGCTGTTGAATATAGGCTCAGTGTAAAGAGCCCCACTGTCTCTGAATCAGGCCCTCATGCTGCCCTTTACACTCAAGCAACAGCAGAGTCCTTCAAGATAACTGGGTATGAGAATACAAAAGAGAATGTTCTTTGTGGAGATCTCAATACAAATTTGAATAAACTAATCCTAGCTAGAGGTAAACATTCAGATAATAATGATTAAAACAGGGGAAAAAGCCTCTACTAGACTCTGGATAGATGAATCCTAGAAAACCTATGGGTCATAGCGGCCAGCTGACTCTGCTGAATGAGAAACCTCAGCCCAAATATAATCTTAGAAGGGGTGGGAAAAAAACCCAAACCAAAACAAAAAAAACACACACAAAAAACCCACACACAACGCCCCCCCAAAAAACACTAACCAAACAAACCAACAAAAAACCCATAAACCAAAACTGAAAACTGCAGTAAGAAATCTCAGGAGAATAAACCTGAGAATACTTTAGTGATGTTGTAGATATTGGTAACATGTTGTCACTCTTGGTATTATCTCTGGTTCTGGTGGTCTCCACCTCAGAAATGATATGACCAAGCACTTCAGTTCCAATGTAGCTATTAGAGTGACATGTTTTAATACACCTATTAAATTTCATTTATATCAGAGATTCCAGAAGTTTCAGTTATCCTCTGCTGATGAGGTTTTATGCCAGTCAACAGCAAGGCTCTAGCAGCAGAAATAAATGTAAATGGGACTTTCTTTCTGATTTTTACAATATCTGTCCCATGCACTGAGCTTTAAATCTCATCTTTACTCAGAATATTATTTGAACGTCTGTTTGTGCTCCAGGGAATGACTAAGAGCATTTTTATTTTCTCCTCTTTCTGCGCTACATTTTTTTAAGGTTTTATTTCCTCTTGCAGTCTATCAGCCAAATCCAAATGGTTTACAAGCTGGAATATTTCAGGCAGCTCTCACATCTTCAGAAGTGTATGTTAGTATATCATATTTAGACAGGGGGTCACAGCCTGTCCTTACTTACAGCCTACAAAGCTGACGTGCTCAGTGTTAAGTCCCAATTTCTGCCGTCCTCATGAAACACCTTGGCCTTGACCAGATCTACCCTCTCTGAGATAAGCTGCGAGGGGCAGGCATGTTCTGTCTTGTACTGCATGGACCCCATCTCCCTACCATCCACACCATGTGATTGCATCTGGATGCCAGACCAACACAGCAACTTGAGACCTATACCATAAAACTCACATATGACCCTGAATTTGTTTTCAGCATTAAAATTAATCAAGTAAGGCCTCATAGTATGGATCTCTGACTTTCAGATTTCTTTTGATTCCTTACATTGAAAAACAATTGGTCTCTAAGGTGCTTCTGCATTAGTGTTCCAATTCAGTTAAGGTGAGGAATAAGTTTTTCAAGCAAATTTCTCAGTGGTCACTCTTACTCATTTCATATTTGTATTGAAAACATGCTAACTTCTGGATGAAAATAAACTAAAACATGTAATCTGAGTGCACACTGATATGCTCCAAATACTACCAGGCATTCAGTTTACAGGATCAGACTAGACCCAGTCTAAATTAAAATGTGTACAGTGTTCAAGTCAGATCCTCTGTATCAGCTGCTTCACTATACAGATCCCCTCCTTTTGTGCAGCACTATTTGCTAATGTAGATCCAGTCTAAGAGGATGTTAATGCAAAGCTATTCCAGGTTACAGTAAACTGTCTTAGACAAGTGGGATGTATTTGGCAACTGAAGGGTGTAATAATGTAGTATGATAAATGCTCTGGAGTTATGTAAATTCTGGTATTTAATTTTCTGGTCCTTTATTTCAAAACAATCTGGATGTGGACAGTATCAACATAATTGTAGTGATGTGTGTGAATACTACTAATAATAGGAAAACCTAGCATCCTGTAACATAGTAAACATTCTGATTTAGAGTCTCCTGTTTCATGTTCTTATATATGCTATTTAAAGGACTTGTCCCCAAAAAATTATCATGAAGCACTTTTCAGAGAGCTTTGTCCTGCCCTCAGAAATGTGCAACAATACATCTCTGTGGCATCCCATTTGAGCCCAGGACCTCTGAGAGCAGAGGTGTCCACCACCTACTGCTCACCACAGAAGCAGACAGGGACCTCACTCCTCAGACACAGGGACTGTAACACCTGCTGGTGTCCTCACCTCTTTTACACAGCTTTTCAGCCCTCTCAGTACCCAAATCCATGGGGGAGTTTTCATGAGGGGAAACACAATGTTCTTCCACAGATCCCTGGGAGCACTCTACCAGTGAAATGACTCAGTCTTTCACACACATGTACTATATACTGAAGCACATTCAGACCCCACAGATCTCAGTGTTCACTAAACTCTGTGCAAAGAATAGAAGTTCTTGAGTCCTTGTTTTGCACTAGCCTGATAAGGGTAACTGGTCAAAAACCCACAGAATGGGTTGGGTTGGAAGGGATCTTAAGGGTCATATAGTCCAATCCTTCTGCCATGGGCAGGTACACCTTTCACTAGACCAGGTTGCTCAAAACTCCATCTAATCTGGCCTTGATACAGAGAAGCCTTCCTTTCAGTTGGTAGACTTTTGAATCAGTGATGTTTAGGACGAAATAAATTTAAACCATCATAGACAGAAGAGCTGGGGAGAGACAATATGAGGCTCATACTGTGGAAGTGACAGAGAAGGGACATGATAACCAGAAGAGGGGGGGAGGGAAATCACAGTAAAAACACAGGTACTTCTTTTTAAGTCACACATGTTCACCTAGGGGCAACTGTTTGACCCATAAGACCTTCAAAATTTGAAGCTACATTTATAGGTGTCTTGCTTGCTCCTCAGGATGCCAGGTATAAATGTGATGTGGAGGGCAGCAATCTATCTGCTCTTAAGTTTCATGGGGTGAGTGAAAGAACATGTAGAGACCCAATTCCTCAGTGCATTTACTCAGAACTTGAAATTAACAGAAACTTCAGGAATGGAGATTTATTTTTGCTTATTCCTATTCAGAGATTAGAGAACTCAGAGGAGAATGTGGCTTCTCTATATCAATTTCCTTCTATGATATTGTGGCAGCCACCATAGCTACAAACAAAAGCAGAACTTGATGAGGAATTGAGCTAAAATGAGAGCAAGCAAAAAAAAAGTTTATTCTGCAATAGCCTTGGCCGGGTGGCTGTTTCCCGTGGAAAGACTGAACAGCTGGGAGCACTGTTCAGCTGACGATGGCCAAGGACAACTCTTCAGTCAAGGATGACTTAATTTGTCCTTCTAGTGAGACACATTGCAATCAGCAGAGGATGAGAGCAGACATTAGTGAATTCTTATGATGTTCCTCCTGCCTATTCTTGCAAAAAAATCCAGAAATCATCAGAGATGTGTTAATTGCAGGAGCCTCAAAGCAAAACTAGATAATATTTCCCAAGGGATGAGCATGCCATCAAACCATGAATAATGTTTACTGCATGGGAATTGGTATACAATAAATTACCCTTGTCTTTTGTATGTTTACATCAGTACATGAAGGCAGTGGATTGCAGACAAAATTTCTCTGGAAGTGAGAATCATTGATCATTAAGGAAGGTATAAAAATACTGAATTTTCCTGCCTTTTGCATGTCACTTTCTCCCTACAGTCTCCCACGTCCTATTTGTGAACAGAGAAGCACACCCTGGCAAGGACGGTTGGGACACATTGAGTGGTGCCTATAAGATTTAAAAAGAGAAAAAACAAAAGACAACACAACAACCCAGATACCAAATAAAATTATTCTTATAAGCCATTGAAAACCACATTTTTCTTAGTTGTGCAAAAGGAAAAAGGATAATTTGGAATGCCTGTTGAGAATCAAATCCTACAAATTGGCACCTACCTGCAAACTGGTTTCTACAAAAGAATGCTACATTATGCTGCCTTTTTTTTTTTTGTTTTGTTTTGTTTTTTTTTAATGAAAGGGACAGTAACACTTCCTAGAAGCTCTAATTTGCAAAAATTTCTTCAAGTGCACACGTAAAAAGGCTGATGTATATACTGGCATAATTTATTTTTGTTCATCATGAGGAAGGGAAAACAATATTCCAGTTCCAAAGGCAAAGAAGTTTCTCGTTAAAGCCTACATGTAGCAGATCAGGTGAAGCAGAAATTTTGTGTGGCAGGTATGAAAAATATTGGACGTTTCAGTCTTTTTATGGTAGACTAGATCATAAATGGTACAAGCCCTTTGGCCTACCTGGCTGCTTAGCAAGGCAAGCAAGCAGGCAAGCAGGAATGAAGATGGGCAGAAAGGAGGGGAAGTAAAGAGGGAGGGGCTGATCTCTTCCTCTCTGTTATCTAGTGATAGGACACATGGGAATGGTTCAAAGCTGTGCCAGGGGAGATTTAGACTGGACATTAGGAAACATTTCTTTATCAAGAAGGTTAAACACTGGAACAGGCTTCCTGGACAGGTGATAGATGCACCAAGCCTGTCACCGTTAGAGAGGCACATCGACAATGCCCTTAATAGCGTGCTTCAGCTTGGTCAGTCCTGAATTGGTGAGGCAGGTGGACTAGATGATCATTGTAGATCCCTTCCAACTGAAATAGTCTACTTTAAGGGAAGGAAGGGAAGGAAGGGAAGGAAGAGAAGGGAGGAAGGAAGAGAAGGGAGGAAGGAAGGGAGGGAAGGAAGGAGGGAGGAAAGAAGGAAGGAAAGAAGGAAGGGAGGGAGGGAGGAAGGAAGGAAGAAAGGACGGAAGGAAGGAAGGAAGGGGGGGATCGAGAGAGCAATGAAGGAGGAGGACAGAGTAAAAATCTTACTTTCACTTTGCTGTATCAAGTGAATTGTATAAATTTTCTTCACATTCATACATCTTCACTTGTGTAATATTTAGCTGCCTAGCTCGATTTAATCTGCAGCTTTTAGTATCCTTAATAAACTTTATTATTGCAGCAAAAAATCCCAACTGCCAATGTCATAGACTCCTGATGGCCATTAATTCATATCCCAGCTAAATGAAATGCTTGTGTTCAGGAAGTCAGTCTAAACCCATAGTTAGGTTAAGTCGTGAGCTATTTGAGGCATGAAATAACATGAGAAATTAATAAGAACTCCTGTTCCTATGAAGTGGTTCTTGTGAACTAAAATATGGTTTTGATGTCTGTACTAGATCTGTTTGCAACTGCAGTAGTGTAAATACATTAATGACATTTTTGTCTAGTACATTCAGTCTGGCACCGTTTGTCAAAACAGAACTCAAAACACTTGTGTCAGCCAAAACAGGTGTTTGGTTTTTAATGGAGCTGAAGCAAAAGTTTGAACATTGTGTAGGATGAAAGATGGGCTTGAGGAAAGTACAGAGTACATTTCAGTGCATAAATATTCCAGGTCTGTGTTGCTTCTCAATGTTACCTGATTCAAGAAAAAATACAAAGACAAGCTTCTGGTAGTCTCCAATCTCATGTCTTCCTTTCTGTCTATCTCCAGGACTAAATGTAGGCAAATAGAGAAGGCCAATATAGTAGGCAGATAGTAGGCATATCTATTACTAGCCAATGTGCTGTTGTAACTCAACTGGAGCGCAATTTGCTGAATTTCCTTTTCCACTTCCAAGAACTGCCTGCCATAATCTCCTTCCCCTCCTTTTCCATCAGCAATGCCCATCCTGCAGGCTGGCAGTCAAATGTGGTGTCAGGAAAGAAATAGGGAAGTTCCCAGCAGGTGTCTAGGATCCAGCGCTCTCTTCAGGAATAGCTTTATTTTATATACATTTTGGGTACCTCATCTGGTAGAAAACAAGTGAAAACTGAGTAATTTATTCTGATTTGACAAAATTCAAAGTATTTCTTGGATGAATTTAAGACAAAATACGCATAATACCCACCCAGAATAAATTAAAACATATCCACTAGTGCATCCTTTTGACACTAAGAAGTCCTTATTCTTCAGTCTTTATGGTTCTCTGATTGCCCCTGCTCTGATTCTTAATACCTCCTCCTGAGTCTTAGTACCAGGAATTAACTGCAATAATTCTGTTTCAGTTACAGCCAATTGTCAATAATCTGAGCCTCTGATATGCTTCATATAAAATTATTGTCAGACCGGTACATTTAGTCTGTGTTTGTGTACCTTTCTCTTAGGGGGAAAAAAAAAAATGAACCAGAAGACTTTTATTTGCAAATTCACAAATTATGCAAGTTTTTTCCATAATCACCAAGGCAAATTAAAAGAAAAAAAACCACATAATGTTATAGTTTCAAAACCCAGTTGGAATTCCTTCCAAAGAAGCTTGGAGGCAACGCTTTAGTATCACTAAAGATGGTTAACAAAAGGCACAATGGATACGCATATCCTGTTAACAGCTCTAGCCAGAGCCTTTGTTCTAATCTCTCCCCAGACCAAAGGGGGAGGGAAGACTGGCTGGGGGGAAGGGGTCAGCATTTCTGTGCTTTCTGCGCAAGTCAGCAGCTCAGCAGGTGGGCGCAGAGGAGGTAGGACAGGACACACACACCAGGTCCGGCATCGCTTGGAGACCAGGATGGTGTCCCTTGCTCTCTGGCTTTGCCAATCACCTTTGGATATCACGGATTACTACTGTGGGAAAGGAAAAACCTGCCTGTTTCTTCTGCAGAGGCTGTGTTTCTGCTGCCTTTTGTTCTTTGCCACCAAACCCACGGGAGCTCACCCAGCATCTGCTCCTGCCGCTTCCCCCCGTCCCGAGAGAGAGGAGAGACCAGCCAGCTGGGCACATCACCACCTGCTGTCTGTAAATATAACTGCAACCCCTGAGAGCGAGCAGCCAGCGGTTGAGGTGCAACATCGCTACCTGCTGTCTGTAGATATAATTGCATCTTCTCCCCTTTTGGGCACAGCCAAAAGACATTTAACTGTTTGCTTTGCTGTTTGGGGGTGGAAGGGTTTATTACAAATTGTTGTTGTTTGGTTCTTTCTGGATATAGATATATATAGAGATATATGTGTATATCTGTGTATTGTGGTTAAGAATTGTTATCCTTTCATATATATATGTATACATATTTTCCTAATTAAAGTTCTGTTTGTCTAAATTTAAGGAGAGGGATTATTTCTTGGCCAACATAGATATCTTAGTTCTCCCCTCGAACTAAGACATTCATATAAAATTATTGTCAGACTGGTACATTTAGTCTGTGTTTGTGTACCTTTCTCTTAGGGGAAAAAAGAAAAAAAACAAACCAGAAGACTTTTATTTGCAAATTCACAAATTATGCAAGTTTTTCCATAATCACCAAGGCAAATTAAAAGCAAAAAAAACCACATAATGTACAACAGTAGTCTGCATAGGATACTGCTGAATTTGTCAAAATGAGATAAAACCTTGGAGTGCTATCTGAATCACCAACTAAGCTTGAATGATCAGCTAGTGCCAGTGATTACAAAACACCCCCCACTACACACACACACCCTCCACACAAGCTGTAAGTCAGCTTCAGATTTCAAGGAAACGCTGATCCTTTCTCATGAGTGTGTTTTTGGCTCCTATGAATCAGATTAGGTACTTACCAGTTCCCAACTGGGTTAACAAAATTCCCTGTACCTAAAAATATGCATCAGCTCCAGCTCCAGCCATCTTTCTGCTGCCTCCAGAGCCTGACTACTGTCTAGAAATAATACCAAATCTCTTTGCTAAGGTAAGTTTTTCTATTATAGTGACATAGTAAATGTTGTATGACATCAACTGCAGCCGTCTTAGTTTGAGAGAGAAACTAAGATGTAAATGTTGGCTAAGAAATAAAATAATCCCTCTCCTTAAATTTTGGAAA
>JAWWEW010000078.1:67893920-67971004 GCA_035583185.1 Anabacerthia variegaticeps | reverse complement strand
GAATAGAGGGGGTAGAATACATAGCTTTGATCACCCCCACACAGTGATAACTGGTCCCACCTGCTGAACTAGGACAGCAACCTTCATTATTGTAGGTTAATCTACAGGAGTTGTATTGAAAGAGCCATAGTTATCAAAACAGCAGTTCAAAACCCCAAAACCAATAGTGAATATCTACAGGTCAGAGTAAGGATACATGGGTCTGAGAAGAAATTTACCTCTGTCAAATTTGGAGGTATCAGCATTTTAATTCTGTCTCCCTTTCTCCTGTTAAAAAGGGCCTTAGGACATGAGTGAGCTCACATCCCTCCCAGTTCTACAGAAGGAAAACTCTTGCATCCACATAGTCATGGCTTGGAAAGAGCATCAACTGGAAAACTGTTTTCAAGAAACTTCAACATTTCTAGATATGGGATCAAGCTACAATCAGATCACACAAAAATACATCAACAGCTTGCTAGATTCTTTTGCTCTGTAGCAGACATCCGAGCCCCAGCTGCATTAGCCTCTGTGGGAGGCTGTTGCATTTGTGACAAGGGAGGCAGGGAGCCCAGCATGCACAGAGCCTCAGCCATCACTAGTCACAGTTCTGCATTATTATCAGAAGTCAAAGAAGAAAGCAGATTTGTCTAACATGCCAGAGTGTGACGTGAGACAACTGAGATACAGTTACATTTTTTGCTGCCCTCTGAAGTCTTCTGTCATAGGCAGTTGCCTGCATTGCCTCTTGGGCAGCGACAGCCCTGACATAAAGTGCAGAAAGAAAGGGTCTGGAAAAGAAACTATAACAATTCTGAACAATTCAGAACTATAAGCCTGGGTGGTTTGAGTGGTTTGTTGTTTTGGTTTTTTGGGGTTTTTTTTCTGTGAAGGAGACAGGATCAGGATCTGTATCGTTCTGCACTGAAAAAATTTATAAATATATAAAGTATTTTTTCTTAGAAATACGTATGTTATAGAATAAAAGGAATTACATCTTACATTGCAATCTTTTGTGTATATATATGTCTACTGTCTCTACTGCCTGATTTTACTGGTTATCTTCCACACCATGACTATTACTTATAGCATATAACCTTGACATTTTGGTAATGTGTCCAAGGCAACCCTACTTCTGTATGTGTAATATGGAGGCACTTTACGTATGTGTAAGAAGTCTAGCCAATCTGTGCAGTTGTAGAGCTGTTGTACATGCACTGCTGGAACAACACAACTCCCCCTCAGCCCACTGCCATGCTACTGTTTTCAGAGGTACACACACTGACGGCGACATACGAACATAAATACCATGAAAGCAAAAATTAAGGGGCTGTGGGACCTGTGCTGTCTGAACAAATATAAGAGCCCCCAAGTTTCAAATTAAATGGAGTGACACAGTCCTCTAAAAAAATACCATCAGGGAGAGAGAGAATTATATTAGGATGCTTGTAGGTCATTGTTAATTAAAAAAGCATCTGATTATCATTAACATAAATTGTCACTGAAGGAAACAGGGCCTTCATTGCAGGAGACACACTGGCTGAGTTAGCTTAAATTGCCTGGAGTACATGTACCATATGATGGAACTAGTGAAGAAATTGAAAGCAAATTATAAATTTACATGTAAGTAACTGATTCAGAAAACAGTTATGCTGATGTTGAACTTCAGTGTTTTGTTCGATTGTAACAGAACTAGCATAAGTAAGGTTTGAACTAAAGTTGTAGAAGCAGCAGCAAATTTACTATAGCTGAAAACAACATCCCTGCATTTCCAAAAGCCAACAAATGAAAAAGAGCAATGTAAAAAGTCAGAAATTCTTTATATTTAAAGGTATACCTCAAGAAAATAAAATCCTGTCACCTAGATTAAGTTGTATCTCTCCACTTGCCAGACAGTTCTCCGCCAAGCACTATGATAGTTTGATTTATTAATCCTTTCCTACAAATGATTCCACCTAGTTAGACTTTGACTTGGTCTTCTTCTTGCTCCAGAATTCATTCTGCTTTGCTCTTGGATTGCCAGTGGCTATACCAAGAATAACCCTGTGACTGACACTGCCTCCAAAGCACTTGGAAGATTGTATCTGAAACTCCACATTTTGTAGAGCTTTAGAAGTGAAAATGTCTTTCATTCTGTTTCCTTATTGTGTGGAAGAAAGACATTGGGAAAATCATCTGAGAGAGGGAAAAATACTAAATCAAGCAAGAAAAGCTGTAAGTGCTACTTAGATCTTTAGTTTCTGTGATATATTCAATGTTTGCAATGCTGTACAACTGAAGGTGATCTGTCTTGGTACTGTGAGAAACAGTCTCAACTGAAATAAATTTTGAGTACAAAGGTTTGTTTATATGGTAAAAGCAATACCGAGCCCGGACATGAGAGGGGAGTCTTCACTCCACCGACTCGTGCACCAGGTACAGCATGTGTCTGGCTTTTATCCAGCCACTTCATACATATTCATTACATTGTATACATATGCATTTCACATAATTTTCCTTATATGACTACAGCTAAGTCATTGTGTGAGTTATTTTTACAACGGGTTAATTACTACACTACAATTCGTGTATTCCTTGATACAGGGTGAGAGAGGAATTTTAGGAGTAATCACAGAATTTAGTGACTGGACAGCTTCCCTATCATATTTCAGGTACTCCTTGATAAAGGTCCAGGAAACTGATGACCTTACAACAGTTTGTTTTATTTCTTTATGGGGGTGCAATAAAAACAGTTGTTTCCGTACTGACACGAATCATATACATACCTATTACAGTATGAAGCTTTTGAATAATTTTGAATTTGCTTTTCCTATGTCTACAGGCAGTTTAGCAGCTGGAGTTTTGGGGTTACTTTACTAAGATACCTTATTAAGTAATGCTATTGAGTACTCTGCATTTTCTTACATTCTCTTCATTTTATCTAGTGTGATTGTTGCTACCTAACTTAGCAACTAGTACACCAGTGAGGTTTGCCTTCAGAGTACAAAGCACTGAAGGGGAGCACTGCAAAAAATGTAGTTTAAAAGTACTTGTCTCAAGCAATGTAATTCAGCAATTCCATAAAGTCAGTTTGTATCATCAGAAAACAAAAATAGCTACCAAGACATATACACGCACAGATGTATGAGATAAGCACTAAGATAATATGTTACTTATAATATCCTTTGCAGGTAGTAAACTTGTGGAAATCAAAATCACTCTCTTGATTTTGTTGGAGATAAAAGGATTTGCATGAACCACACATTTGCCCCATCTCCCATAAATGAATTTATCAGGGTATCATATCCCTTTTCTAAAGTGGTGTGTTTGGAGATCAGTTCCTGTGGAGAGTGCTGTGTCATTAAACATTAATTAAACCATTTATATTATGATAAATTAATAGCTGGTAGATTTTAGTAAAGAGTGATATCTCTTTTACAGATACTTTAAAAATAAATGTCTTATTTCATTTAGAAGTTTTTGAGGATATTTTTTAATCTTTTAATTTTCTTTTATTTTCAAACAAACACAAATCTTACCTCCAAATATGCAGTGCTGTTTTGGACTGGGGACTCTTTCAGCATTTCTGAAACCACTTGAAAATGTCCAGACCTGTCTGCTCTATATTGTTGATAAAAATGTCTGCTGAATTTGAAAGTAGGTTGAGCTCTCTAGAAACTCTTTCCTTTTTATAACTTTTCAGCTAGGCTCTGATGATGCCAACCAGTAAGGTGCTTCCTGAAAATGTTCTCTTTGCTCCTCTTATCTCTGGCAGGTACCCTTCCTTTGCAGAATGTGACTGGACTCTTTTCTTAATCTCTTGGATCAAAAGGGGCTATTGAGGGTGAAACGCTCTGTGCCATTGTCAGTTTAACATGGTTTGTTTACCTTAAAACTCTTAAGTTGGAGTTCATCGTAGGGAGGTAGCCAAACGTGTAAATTGAAGTTGTCTTTCCCAGGAAACAGACCACAGCTGGATTTATGGCCCAAGGACATAAAGTTTTTGACAGAACAAACCCTGCTTTGGGCAGGGTTCTAAAAAAAGCACACAAGATACAGGTTTATTGACCAACAGTTACTATTTTGAAACCTTTGGACATTAAATGCATGCTTCTCATAGGAAAAATACTGCTTCAACGGAAAAAATATTCTGAGTGGTTAATGCTCCTGTGTCTGAGCATTGTGACTTGTGTCTAAAGGAATTTGGTCTTCAAACAGTTCTCTCTACTCCCCTAGAAAACTCAGACCCTTCCTAGATATTCCAAAATTAAAAAACTCCTAAATTTAAAGGAGGGCATTTTTTATTTTTCGTTCCCAATGTCTTGATCCCTGAGTTAAATAAAAATACCTATTTTGTTTTTGTTGCAGATATTCAATGATACTAAAATATGCATGTACAAAAAAGTCTCAGTTGTGTACAAGTTCTTTGGGGAAAATGTTTGTTGACATCAACAAGATTTTTTGCTTGAGTAGGGTCCACAGGATTTGGTCTGATAGGTGTCTTCAGGTTTTCTGCCTGAATTGTGCTGTGATGACAGCTACAGTGACAGTAGGACACTAGTAGCAGATCAAACTTTTTTTTTTTTAATGCCTGTAAAACCAGCTCACACAGGAGCATACTGGAAAGCCCACTTCTTACCCTGGGCAGGTACATTTACATATGCAAAACAAAGTTTTATCTGCCTTTAAGCATGTAAATTAGCCTCTTATGTGTCTGCTTGTGAACACATACATGCCTGGGAATTAGCCAACATGCCCTGAACACAGAGTTTTACTGTATTCCAGAGAAAGCAATGGAAAAAGGAAAATAAAGAAAAACATTTTGTTGACTTTGCTCTTACGCTATCTATACCAGGAAAACTGAGGACATATTTCATTTATGAAAAGCTACTTCAGCCAGCTTAGCAATCAAGTTAGTCACCTCAACAGTAACATACTGCCTTTGTCATTTTTCATATATTTCTATATTTTATGTACTGCACTGATATGGAGCTCTTCTTGGAGAGTTTGCTTTTGAATCACTGAGTAGTTGAATAGACTGTCACTAGAAAATGCTTTGGAACTTTTATGAGCATACTTTTATTGTAAATATTAATTTACTGTAGAGCTATTTCAGTACCAGAGTCTGAAAAACAGTGCCATGAAGATTTTTAGCTAAAATAATCTGTATTTTCTGGGATTTATTTAGTAAAATGTTCACTTGCAGATGGCAAATTTTAATCAGAATTAACAAACATATAAGTATGTTGATTTGCAGTATTATTTTAGTCTGTTTGCCTTTTCTACATAAAGAAAAATGTTTGAAAACCTCAAGATTTATCACTGTCTTTTAGAAAAAAAACATAATTACAGTACAAAATTAGTTCTCTTTCACTCCGTCTGTTGAGATCTCAGTGCATTTCCAGCTAATATGCAAATTAGTGTTTTCCTCATTAACTTGTCCCCCTCCTTGAAGAGAGGAATAGCATGCCAGAAGACCATAAAAGATGCTGTGGTGAAATACACTGTCCCAGTCCTGAGTTGCAGCTCTGGTCTGTCTTTGAGCTCCACCTATGCCCACTAAAACTGTGCTCTGGCATGGTGTGGTCCAAATCATTCCCTAAATTTTGCTTAGAGGGACATACAGGTCTGTTCATGGGGATGGCCCAACTCTGCCACCCTGCTGACTGCAATGGCAATTGATGGCTGTGCCTCTCTCTGTGCTGTACCCATCTACTGCCCCATTCAGAGGGGTGAGCTCAAGGCTCAGGGCCCAATGCCTTTGTCTTTCTTCTTTCTTCTGCAAGCTTCCCCTTTTTATTAGGCTTGAGATGTGGTAACTGAAATTTATTAGCCTAAACTGGACTGACGAGATTTGCAGTGACATATAGAAGAAATCCTGAGTTAGAGAAAACAGATGAAAAATTGAAATGATAAAGTTTTATTGGTAGCTTGTTCAGGTAATTAAAAAGCCTTGTTATGTTTTATTGTGATGGGTTCAAATAAGATGTAAGTACAATTTGTTTAAATCCTGCCTGTAGCACACAAAATAGATGCCTCTCTTCTAGAGTTAAGGACATGTTCAATTTCTGACTGTCAGTGGGGATTGTGAAGAGGAGAGATGAGACTAAAACTTCTCCTTATTGATGTAGTTGACAGTCTGGCATTTTTCCCACCACATTGCTTGTAGGAGGTCAGTGAGTGTTCTTCAAAGCACCCAGGGGCATTTCTTCAGAGAAGTCTAATGCACACATTTTTGTCCCCCAGCAATCTCCCATGCTCTGTTTCCCTGCTCAGAGAAAACTGACCAGCTCTGGTGCAGAGTTTTGCCCTCAGAGCCACCACTGAGGCTCATGAGGCACCAAGGGATGTCTGCACTCTTCACTGACCTGTATCCACACTGGGAGACCATTTGCCCTCAGCTGGATAGGACTTCACTCAATAGATCCCAAGATCTTTGCCTCTGATTGTCAGCAGAACCAAAGCCAGAAGCAACATGCATGAAAAAAACGGTAGGAGCACAGTTAATGAGATTCCTCTAAACTGCAATGAAATTACTTAAGAGTTATTAAGTAGATTTTAGGACAAAAAAAAGATGCTATATGTCACTAAAAATGAGTTGGATTTCTGAAGCTCAAGGCAATCACCCATTGAAAATCATAAATACTACCTTTCATCTTATCTTTCATTTATTCCCTATTTAGTTTTAAGTCCACTCAGAAGACTGCAAGCCATTCCCAGCAACAGCAGTGATCCCAAGGAAATAAAAGGTGGCAAATCACCTACTAATCCTTTTTGTTACCTGTGGAAGACACAGAAGAGACCAGGTATACCTACCACAAGTCCAAGGGTAGTTTGCTTTCTACCATACTACTTCTAGCACCCCCACCCGGTGGCTGAAAATTGCTTTCCATGAACTTCCTCCCCACTTTTAGACTGCAATTTGATTATTTCAGGTAGTCAGGAGAAGATTTGGCCTAAATGTATTCCCTGTACAGTAGTGAAAACATGTCAGGCACTATTAATAATGCAGAGGAGTAACCAGGTTCTCAGATAGATGTTTTATAATTACATAAGTAGCAGCATTGTAATAGTCATGGCGATCTAAGATTGTAACAGAAGCTAAGTTTGCAAGGAGAAGTAACATCTTTTATGAAGCCAGATTGAGTACCTAGGGAAAAAAAGCAGACCACTTTTTCCTCAGTAAAGGGCTTCTGTGCCTGATCCATCTTTTCATTTTAATCAGTTGGTCTAATGAAAAATATTACTTGTGTCTACAAACCTTGCCTTGCAAATATATGTGACTTGAATCAACAAATAAATCTTTTTTGCACAATAGATAATCATATGATAATTCAGTGCCAGAAAGTTTGTCAGTAGTGGCACGTAAGCTGCACACAAGATCTTTTTAAATATAACCATACTAAATGTATTTTGAAAAATATGTTCTGTTGGGGGATATAAAAAAACTAAAAAAAAAAAAAAAAAAATGAATGAAACCTGTAATGTGCTTGTGCAGTGGAATTCATCTTTCTCTGTCAGTGTAGTATCTTTCTCTCTTTCTCCATAATGCCCTTCATTCTCTGCTTTGTGTTAAGGATATGTATTGACTTTGCAGAATCGCTGTAACAAGCTGTAAATTATGTATTCAAAGAAAAATCCCTGCCCAGTTCCCACAGAGAGAACACGAAGAGTACTGGGCAATTAGAGTTATGCTGCATTTTGTATTGTGACATTTAGTGCAAGCAGGAAAAGCAGTCCAAGCACACACATCACTGCCTTAAGTCCTGACAATAGAAACCTGTTCCTTTTAATATTCATATTGAGACATCTGAAGGGTTTTTCTTTCTTCACTTTATTTCTTTTCTATTAGCCCCTGTCATCACACATGGGGAGAAGACAATCCTTTATAACTTACAGTTCTCTCACTGAAGACAAGGGTGCAGCTATTAATTTGACAATCACTTGTTTACCAGCCACCATAGTACCTGTGGTTTGTCCATAGTAAACACATTAAATCCTGTGGTACAGGTACCACAGCAGACAATTCACTCCTTTTGCCCAACTGGTGCAGTTGCACATATTCAGAATTGTTTTACTAAATGACTGGAAGAGCAGAAAATCTGCAAATCAGCATTCCATAAGAAATGTTGTGGGAGAAAAATTGTTAGTAGTTGTAAAGTTGTAATAATACAGTTGTGTGTATTTTGCTTTTGGAAATTCCACAGGCTATATAATAAAAATAAGCAAACTGAAATGGTGCAGTCAGGGAGAAGAAGTTCCTTGGCAGTTCCCTCTGAAACGTTCCGCCATGAAAGCCTCCTGACGCCCTCCACCTGGAATGAAATTTTCAGATGAAAATAGGACTCTGTGAACTTTTTTCTGCTGTCTTGAAACTAAATCAGGTTTCAATTTAAACTAATAAAGTCCAGAGCTTTAAAGATGGCTCCTACTCTTGGGATTCCCTGGCACTGCTGAGGAGTTTTAAAGCCTCAGTGTGAAGGAAAAGCTGATGCATCGGTCAGCAGGAGAAAGGATGGTTTTCCTCAGTGACTCCGGACCACAAATTACTCTCCTGAAGATACTGATGGAGTAGACCATGCTCTGGTCTTTTTAGCAGAAATAGAAGTCTGTGTTCAACTTGGTGTGCTCCTTATGAACAGATGTTGAGGAAGAAGATACTGAATTCTACAGACCTTCCATGAAACAATAGACTAAAACAACACTAAAATGATAAACTGGTAATTATGTTTAAGAAGAGGTGGAAGAGAAACAAAGTGCAGGAGATCGATCTTTATTTTAAAGAGCAATAGATCGACCAAAACAAGGCTGTGCTTCCAGATGGCCACTAGGTTTGAATATATGTTTGAATAAGGTTTTCTTTAATCAATATAGAAGAAAAGGTGACTAAGAAGAAAGCCCTGTGAGACTGGCCTTCCCATACCCTACATAAGCAATGCAGAAGATAAATCATTGTCTTAATTAACAAGTAAGGCAAAACAACGAAAGAAGCAGAGCGAAGAGGGAGGAAATCCCTCTTTTCTGTGGGAGGAGACCTTTACAAATTTTTTCTGACAGCAGTAAGCTCAGGTAACCCCTTGAGAAGGATTAAAATCAGGCCATAATCTTGAGTAAGGCCTGGGGACCCATCACTGGTTACTTGGAAGAAAATGAGAGTGAAGGCCAAAAGAAAGGCATGTCTTGGAGAAGGTCATGTCTTGGAGCCTGTTGAATGACTGTACACGTGTATCTGTATACATGTGACAGAACAGGTACAGTCATATACACATGTATTTGTGTGCTGTGCTGTTGTCATTTTAAGTTTTCCACTGGATTTTGTGTGCACACAAGTTTTTTAAACAGACTGTACAGCACTGAGGAGTTTCACCATTGTGGCACATGACATTCTAGGCTTTCTTAGACACAAGTAGAGCTATATTCTTCCGTGTGGACATGACAACTTGAAAGCTATTCCTATTACTGGTTTAGTAACATTTTACAAAGATGGATGTGATTTCATGACAGCACATATTCCTGTCACCATTCTTGTTATATATGCATTGCCTTGCTATGTCAGTTCTTCAAAAATGTGCAGTTGTGTTTTATTGCTTTGGAAACTTACTGCTTTTGGATGATAGCCTCATTTTATCATTTGGGATATGGAATTCTGTTTTATTAATATTCACTTCTTCCTGTTCTCAAATAGATTTTGTAGCACCCGTAAAAATTGTTGCATTTTGAAAAGTTGTAATTTATTGCACAATAAAAACCAATATACTTTAGGTTGTGAATAACTATAACAGCAAATGAATGGTTAAATGAACACCCGCTATTTGAAAAAGCCACAGAGGTGCTACAAAAACTACATCATATCTATTCCTGCAACATTTCCTGGTGCAAATATCCCATTCTAGTGTTTGTAAAAAAGTAGTGTTTCCTGTTAGTGGTGTCTAAAGTGATACCACAACATAGTTCACATCTGCAAAATCTGAAAACTTTCTATTTGTCAGAAGAAAAATGAACAGAGCTGGATAAAGTGAGGCAGGGGTATGAGATAGAAATATAAAAGCTGTTGTTTGACATTCAAAGACAACATAAAAGTTTTCCACCTTTCCCCTCTCTTGTTCTTTCACCTCTGTCATTTAGGTAACTTATCATTCATTTCTTGTTTCAGTCCTGGAGGACAGAAAAATATATGAACACATAAGCAATATCCATATATAATGCTTTGTCTTCCAAGTCTTTCTTGTAGGAGAACAGTAAAAATAGCTTGCAGCATACAAAAATCTCTTGTTCAAACAGTGATAGCGAAATGCTTCTTTCATTTCTTGGAATGTTTCTAAATTTTAAAACTACTCGGCATACTGCCTTCTTTAGTATTTTTTTTATTCTGTTTGCATGGGTTTAGAGTCATATATAGTATGGTGACAGGGAGAACATCAAGTATTGGAGAGGAAAGATTCACTTCTTTCATGTCAGTACATTTAATCACAACTGTGCCTAATAAAATGCTCTAGATTCAAGAACTGATTTTTATGCTTCCTGTAAGTTTGAGAGTTCAGTTTCTTAAATTTAAAATTGTAATTTTATTTTGTGGTTTGGAGGAAGGAGGTGAGATACGTCTTCATTCACCTGTTCTGTATGTGCACTCTGCATGTGAATGTCTAAACTTTGCCTCATTTTTCCTGAAAAAGCCTGGTAGTTGAAAACATGTAATGTTGAGATGGGTGAGTTGATGAACACATTCTTTGCAACATACTCTCAGCTCTTATTTCAGAGGCACAGAAGAGCACTCTTAAGATTGTGTGATTCAGCTGTGTACTGGAGAGGGGAGCATGCAACAGTGATAATGTAAATTCACCCTATTTTACTGTATATCACAGAACAGGTCTTAGAACAGATAAGTCACAGGCACATTACTGAATCATGTCCCTGTGATGGAGCACATGAGGCAGAATTTAGAGTATGTAGCCAAAATCAGCTTTAGTAAACACAATGATTGAATAACCCACTAGGCTGTATATGTGAAACTGAGACTTTCATGTATTAAATGTTTTTTTTCTGCCGCTTACTTTGTATGCCATAGAATTCTCTTGGTTTTTCTGCGTCATATATGAGTGATGCATTATGTACTATATATTAATCCTAAATTATAAACGTAAACAATAGACACTCTCTGCATTTTATTTTCATAGTTCTGTAGTATATACAATAATCAAAGAGCATCCACTGTAGTTGCAATTCCATTGAAGCTGTCACATATATTTTATTCTGGTATTTTTCCCCTTACTGCAGTCCATCTTGGGGAAAAAAACACTCACAGACTACACTCAAATGCAAACTTTTCAAGTGGCATCTGTTTAGCTTATAAAATTATAATCAGACTTATTCTGAGTATACTATATTAAAGCAGAGGAATGGACATGTGTGCATGTACTACAAAAAGCAGGTGCATTGATTCAGCAACCAGCTCAATTCTAGGAAAAGGTCGTTGCTCTTGCAATCAGACTCCCAGCAGTAATTGTGTACTGATAACTTTCTAGGGGGTTATTACAAATATTCTGTCCCAGCATTAGGGAGAAGTGGTACGAAGGGACATGTTTTGCCTTATCATTATCAGAAGTGGGCGGAGTCTCTTAAGCTGACCAGTGATGCTGATGAAGGCCATTTCTGCCTCTTGAGACTGTTACACTAAAAATGCTCAATCAGCCAGAGGAGCCCAAAGATGATCACACAATGGAGGAAACTGTGAGAATGTCATATGGCTTTCCAACACACCCAAATAGTAATTTATCATAGCTGTAATTCATCATTTATTTGGGGCATTTTGCCAGCATACAAACTACTCTCCAGAGATCTGACTGCCCTTTTTCTTTTGTAATGCTGAAATTACTATGTTACGATCAATATGGAAAATGTGGGGCCAGAAAACTAGCCAGTGAAACCTTAGTTCTGCAAATAATAATTTATGCAAATCTGAAAACAAAACAAAACAAACAAACAACAAAAACAAGCAAACAAAAACCCCACACATATTCAAAACAAACAAAAAAAATAAATAAAAAAAAAACCACAAATGAAAACCCCCAAACAAATCTTAATGGTATAATCTGAATCTTCATCTCAAGATCTAATTGTTGGGACTGGCAGTGTCCCAGGTAATCAATAATGAAATTTAGAGACTCCTCTTGCTAGTCACTGGTTTGGCCACAGCTCTGCTCTGATCTTAGTGGATTTGCTTGAGATTTACCAGTTTAACTGAGACAGGGAATGGGTGCTGGAAACAAAAAGGAGTTATTACTACAGGGAGCTATTAGAGAGGTAATAATCTTCTCATACCCAAGTGGACAAATTTCCCTATCTTTTTGACAGACACATGCCATCAAAGTTGGTAGAAATTTGCTGCTTTCCCAGTCTATGCAGAAAGATGAAGGCTGGCACAGGGACAGTGTAAGAAATACCTGCCCTCCTAGTTGCTTCAGGTCAAGATTCTGGCGAACTGGTGAGCAGAAAAGATGCCTTGTCCTGCCTTCACTGCTGTTCTTCTGTGGATGGGGAATATTTCAGCAAGTCTGGCACTTTTTATGAACACTAAAATGATCTTTAAAAGTGGATGTGAAGCCCCTTTATTATTTGGTTGTTTTTACAGTCTTACACAAACCCTTCAGGAAACGGTACTGTCTGCCCTCATAAAAGTAGCTCTGACATTAGTCTCAGGATGTTTATCAACTAAAATCGCGTCTTCTAAAGATACTCAGCTTTCATCTCTGCACCCTTTTTTCTTAAATAAAGGAACGCTTGGTCTCTCCTGTGTGACTCTTGGTCTACCTCAGCAGTCCATTCTCTCGCAGCCCGTTTGGTGATCCTGCCGAGATGTAAGCATCCCTGCGGAAGGGAGACACGGCGCTGCTCTTCCATAGCCGGGGAGCTGCGTGGGGCCCAGGGGCAGCAGCTGGGGAGGAGGGGGGTTCCCCGGACAGCAGGGCGGGAGGTGGGGCGGCGCAGGAGGGCGCCGGACCCCGGCACCAATCCCCTCCTGCCGGTCCCCGCTGTGGCGTTCGACCCGCCGCGACATCGAAGGGCAGCCGAGCCAGGGGCAGAGGCGGACACTTCCAGCGGGGGCAAATCGGGGGAGCGGGGCGGCCGCGGGGCTCCCTCCTTGTCCTCCTCCTCCGCCTCTTCCTCCTCCTTCTCCTCCTGCCGCGCAGCCCCCACCCCAGCCTCCCTCCGCCGCCAGAGGCAGGAGCGAGAGGCGCCTCCCTCCGCGGCAGCGGAACAAGGCGCGGTGATGTGAGGAGCGCACCCGGCGGAGGAGGGAAGTCCCGTCGCCAGGAAGGCAGCCGGGAGCTTCTCCATACTGCAAGGTAACCCGACCCCTCCTTCGCGGACTTTTCCTTCTGCTTTTTTTCCCTTTCCCCTCTTTTCTCCCCCCTTTTTCTCTTTACTTTTATTTCTTTTATTTCTTTCTTTCTTTTTCCCTTTTCTGTTTTTTTTTTTTTTGTTCTCCATTACTTTTTCTTCATAGGGTTTTGGATTTTTTTTTTTTTAATTTTAGTTGTTCCTTTTTTTTTTTTCTCCTTTCCCCGACCCCCTAGCCGTCCAGACTCCTCAGTCAGAGGGCGAGTAGGAGGAGGCAGGGAACGGAGCGACCCCACACCGGGTCGCTCTGGAGTTTGCCTGGGACAGTCTTCCCCTTCTCTGCAGGTGGACTGCCGTGCGGGTAGGGCCGGGCAGCTCCGGACAGGGCAGAGCGGGTCACGGAGCGGCCCGGGGGGAGCGGCTGTCCGTCGGGAGAGAAAGCATAGAAGGAGCCGCCTCGGGCAGGGTCGGCTCCCTCCAACTTTCCTGAGGTGGGGACGCCGGAGAGCCGCCTTCGGGGATTTCTGCAGAACGAGAAAAACCTACGGAAAAAGGTGTGCGTATGTGGATGTGTGTGGATGCTGTACAGCAGGAGCTGGAAACTATTCCCCCCGCCCCTTCGCCGGGGTTCCCGAGGAAGAAGCACCCCCTCCCCCCGGTCCTGCCCCCCCAAATCCTGGGGGTGTCCGGGGGCTCCGGGGCTCGGCGGGCGCTGCAGGAACGGCGCGGAGGGGGTGCGGGGTAAAGGATACATGGCAAAAGATACGGAAGGAAGAGACCCAGTGGCTGGGACATAAATCAGGCAGACTATATGGGGAGTTGATGAGAATAGTTCTTTTCACCCTTAAAAGAAAAAATAGCCACTTTGGAAGAAAAAGAGGAGGCTGATTATTGGCATCCAGCTCTGAAACCCAGGCAGCTGATGCTAAAGGGAGCCAAAGGGAGCAGTTCTTCTTGGTTTAAAAACAGCAAGACAGTCTCTGCCAAAGATTGCTGTAAACACTGAATAAAGATTTCATTGTAGCATGGTGTGACTGGAATAATTAGTCAGTTAATTGTTCATTCTGATCTTAAAGTGCAGTAGTCAGTAGTGCACAGTAGGAAAAATGCGAAGGAAAGGGAGGAAGAATAGCAATGGGGAAATGAGAGGAAAATGTATCACTTTTTCTTCTTCCACAATCTCTTTTCTTGTGGGTTGCATTTCTGTTTTTGTGTTTGTGTGTGTGTGTGTGTCTGTGTGTGTGTGTGTGTGTGTGTGTGTGTGTGTGTGAGTGAGTGTGACTGGGAGCACGTGGGTCCTGGTATATTTAGACAGAGAACACCTTTGTAAACCTGGGCTGTAATTGTGCTTTTGCTGCCACTGTGTCAACATCATTTTGGGCTGGACAAAATCAAATTATGAGACTTAAAGAAATCCTATTTTATGGAAATTAAATCTGAAGATGCCTGGAGAACGAACATCTTAACTAGATTGACTAATACCAATTAATGCATTTTACTTATGTGTGCACTTTATTGCCAGCTCAGCAGGGATGAAAGCTAATGCTAATGCCAGCTTTTGTGCTGCTCTAAGACATTTCTCAAGCAGGCACACAAGGCTTTAATGGTAAACTGATTTGAGTTTGTAAGACTATGATTGTGTCCCTGTTCAGCATAAGTTTCTTGCAGCGGTGACTCTTGTGGCAATCTAATGAAATGATCTCTTGTTACACTGTGTTAGCTATTCCCTGTGACACAGCAGGAAGATACAACCTGTGTGTGTTTGTACTGGAGTCAGTGATAAGTTGTTGAGAAAGATACACTTAGAAGCAATAGAATATGACTTACTGATATTAACTGGAAGATGGCACCTTAGGCACAAAATGTTTTGCTTTCCTATATAGCATGTTTTTCCATATGTATATACATTCTGATTAAAGAAGTATTATTGTGAATTAAGTCTCAGAAAGAATGGAAGTATGTTATGTTTAAAAAGAAAAAGGCAACTTAGAAAGGAGTCCATAGTCATTTAAGCAAAGTAAAAAAATTGCTCAGTCAAATTGTAAAGGAAACAGTCTCACCCTTTATATAACTTCCTTGACTTTAGGTATGTAAAAGATTTATTTGGCTTGTAGACATCTGTGTAGCCTGCCCATTCATCATAAATATGTAAATAAAAATACTGGAATTGGGCAAGGTTTTAAAACTAATTCAGTTAATTTCTGTTACTGCAGGTGCAGAAATCTAGGAGCTACCCATCAAATTAAAAAAGGGGAGGGGGGGAAGTTTCATTCAACTCAGAAAAGCAAAGTGACTTGTCATGTTGTTGAAGCTGTGTTTGTTGGAGGTGTTGACCTGCACTTTTGAGATTTTTGTGGACAGACAAGTGGAGAAAATATGAGGCATACTGTCTAACAGTAAAAAACTCGCATAAAACACTGCAGTCTTTGCTCAGGTCATAGAGTTTAGAAGAGCAAGGACAGAATGATGGCTCCAGAATTCTGTCAAAACTGATGGTAAAAACATCTCTTAACAAATGGGTATGAAACAGCCAATGGTAAGATGCACTTTACAAGCATTTTTATTAAGCTGTTAAATATTAAGCTGTGCTTTGTCTTACTACGGTGATAGTATTCTGTGTGCAAAGAGTGTGCCTTGATTTAATAGCAAACTGCACTGAAAGAGTGTCTTCAAGACATTGACTTACTGGTACAGTCTAGTGGGGGATGCTGGTAACTTTACTTTCATGTGTGTACTCCAAGAAACCTAAGAATGCTCTGCATTTCTTACAGCAATCCAGAAAGTGTAGTGACAATCGATCACATAAGATACTCCGCTCAAGTTTCTGCTTGCAATGTTCTATCAGAGAATGTTTCTAAAATTTGCATAGTGTACCCCATGCACAAATACCACATTAAACTGTGAAATAATTTGAAGAGCAACAGAAAGATTTTGAGAGGAGTCTGAAGTGCAAGTGTCTCCTCATTTCTGTAATAAAATGCATTGAAAACATACTTTGGTCATCAAAAGTAAGTTTGGTAAGAGGTCTTTCTTGCATTGTTATATTTAGCAAAATACACAGAGGATTATACAATTTTCAAGGAATATATTTTCCATCAAATTGTAGTTAAATTCTGAATACTATCCTTATACCTAAAAGTTGTTTGAAATGCATAATACATCTTCATAATAAAATTGCATTGTCACAGACATAGTTGTTATTCATGACAAGTAGTCTCACAGATTCCATTCCTTTAAGTATTGAGTCTCAGTCAGGCCAATTATGACTAAATGACTGCGTGTTCTCTGCTATATCAACTAATTAAAGGGTAATTAATAAAATGATAATTTCATTCCATTGCAATGTCTACATCTGGTTGTCATAGCAGAGATTGTTTGACATATGGTTAAATGGTCAGACACTACATTGTATGAATGCAACATTTGCACAGAACACCTGGCAAGCCAGAGGAACTTTAACCCCTAAAACATGAATTTCAAGAATATGTGTCAATGAGCTATTAGATGGTTTGCTTGTTCTCTCCACCTAGTCTTCTTACACCTTTAAGAAAATTTAGTTCTCCAACTTAATTTAAGTAACTCTCCTGGGATAGTGGAAGAGTGGGTAGATGACTTGAGATATTAGAATGGAAATGAAAGATAAAATAATACTGACTTGTCTGTGGGAAATAAAATAGGTTGTTCTAAATTAACTTCTGAGAAGAGACACTCCATTGGTCCTTGTATTACTGGGAGCTTCCTTTCTAAGAAAAATCAGGCTGAAATTAGCATGGTGACAAATTATTTTTTTTTTTCCTAGATATGTCAGGATTAAGACTGAGATTGTAGTCGCAATAACATGTAAAAATCTGCATTGCAGCCTTCCCTCACTGTACTTGTCATGTGTAAATAAAACAAAACTTACCTCCTCAAGGACAGTGACATAAAATTCACACATGCTAAAGAAATGAAACAATACTCTATTGAGTCAACAGATTATATGAATGAGCAATTCTTCTATAAGTAGCTGATGTACAAAATAAAATAACATGAACATGCTCTGAAGTATCAGTGGTCGAAATTTTCAGGGCAGCCCATACATAAGATTTTATACATAGCTTAAAGGAATATACTTTAAGCCTCAAAAATTGCCTTGAGAAATTTCAACCACTGCTGTTTCAAAGTATGCAACAGACAGTATTTCTGTCCTTTAAAATCTTCAATTGTAAGTAGTGATACTTTCACATGAGTTAAATGACAGTTTCTTATCTATACTGGATCAAGCTGAATCCCTCATAAACTAAGAACAAGAAGTAACAGGCATAGTGTTTTCCTTCTCTTTAGGACAAAAATTGCTTAAAAGGGGGAAAATAGCTATGCTTTTTCACGAATAGTAAAAAAGTAAAAAGGATGTAGTAAACTGCAGGAAGACATGAAAGTCTCTCATTTCCCATGCTAACGATCCTTAATGAACAGTTCCCCTACTGAATAGTCAGGGTCGCTCATCACCTCACGTGGTCAGGTGCAGAGCGTGGCCAGTGGTGCTTATAAAGCGCTGTTTGTCCATCTCTCTGAGAGCCTGAGTCCTGCTTCTTGAGAATTTACAAATGCATGGATCCATCTCATTTTCATTCTACTCATGTAACTCATTAACACCTGGAAAATCTTTTATAGCATTTAACTACATCAGATGCGCTGTCCAGCACATGTTTTCTTAATAGGGCTTTCACTGTGGTATTGTCAAAGAGACCTTATGTCACAGCTGGGAACATGAATCTGTCATGTCAGTACTGTACCTCGGTTTAGACAGTAATAGTGTATGAGTGTGTTTTATGGAGGATCCAAACATGCCCATATACTGTGTTAGCTGGGAAGAATGTGAAGCTTGTTCTCCTAAATAAAGATTCAGGCTGGTGCTAGTAGAGTACTTTGTACCATTTAAACACTGCTGCCTCTAAGGCATTGCACTTAAGGAAATGGAAGTTTGAGGCAAGCAAGACATGTCTTATTATTTTAGTGGTGTGATGCTGCTAGTTAACGATATGTCATCATTTACATTTCCGTAGGAAAAAATTGCCAGAGGTTTCTAACTCAACAGAAACAACCAGAAGTTGATATGAAAGTCCTTACCCTGGGAATATTTGTTTTTAAAACAAGTTTGATTTAAATATATTTGGCAATATAAGAAAAAGGGGAAGAGAAGTAAATGTTTTCTAATTCCATATGGTTTTTGTGCCCATTAGAGCACTGTAAAACTCAGCTTTAAATAGATTACTTTGTAGCTCTGTAATCAGAATGCCTTGGGTAATTAAAAAAAGGATAGAGCTATGAAAACTGACAGCAACACATGTATAAGACCTACTTTTTTCAGAGGAATTTTTAACATACATACATTTGATCTGCAAGTTAAACACTTAAAATTCACCAGCTACCACACTACCTAGCGTGTCATGATGGCATTCCAAAAGATAGAAACCCCATTTAAAAAGTGTTTGCAGACTTCAGAAACCTTAACTATCATAAAAGAGTTGAATGGGGTTCTCATTTAAAGACTGAATGGATGAAAGGAACATTTCATGAAGTTACAGGAGGTTCCAATATTTGAACTACTTCTTTTGCTTTGAAAAGCATAATTATAATTCATATGCTAAGAAATAAATTCAAGGTACACTACCATATGCATTTGATATGTTTGAAGTGTTTGTCTGTGATGATTTTTGTAGTGGCTTTTCAAAAGCCTGAGCATGCAATAGTTCATACCCCAAACTGTAACCAATCCAAACTTAAGCTGGAATCAGTGAAACACAGAGGTGTTTGGGTTACAGGACTGCCTTCTCAGTTTCCCTCTTGATTTTCTCCTTTTTGCTGTTTGTGTCGTCTCCTGATTTTTCAAACAGTGACAGCATTGAGCTGTTCTTGTGGGTCTGTGCCATTAGTTCACATCCATGTCCTCAGCAAAGAAGGAAGGAATAGAGATGGGTAGGGCTGCCAGGGGGCCCTTGGAGAGAGCACATGGATTTGTTTCTCAGTAAGACCTTTCTGTAAATTACTTTTTTTTTTTTCAGAAGGACTGATGCCCTTCATGCTTTTGTGCAGATACCTAATGGAATAAGCACTCACTGAATGGTGGAGGGTTTGCTCTGCTGAACTATGCAGCGCTTGACAGCATAGCCCAAGAGGTGCTAAGAGTTTTCAAGTTGAGAGCACAACTGTGCCTGAATTCTTCTACATGATTCCTTTTAACAAATCAAAGGTAAAAACTGAGTCTTTGTATTTGTGGTTGTGTTGACCCTGGCTGGACTCAGGTGCCCACCAAAGCCACTCTATCCCTCCCCTCAGCTGAACAGGGGAGAGAAAATACAATAAAAATACAGGTCAAGGTAAGGACAGGGGATATTGCTCACCAATTACCACCTCAAGAGACTCACCTTGGGAAAATTAGTTTAATTTATTACACAGCTCTTTTCCCCAGACTCAATTTCACTCCCAATTTCTCTACCTCCCAGTGGCACAGAGGGATGGAGAACTGGATCTCCAGTCAGTTCATCACGTTGTCTCTGCTGCTCCTTCCTCAGGGGGAGGACTCCTCACACTCTTCGCCTGCTTCAGCATGGGGTTCCTCCCACAGAAGACAGTCCTCCATGAACCTCTTCAACATGGGTCTTTCCCATGGGCTGCAGTTCTTCATGAACTGCTCCAGGGTGGTCCCCTGCAGGATTAAAAGTCCTGCCAGCATGGGCTGCCTTCAGCACGGCTTTGTCTCTCCACAGGTCCACAGGTCCTGCCAGGAATCTGCTCCAGTATGGGCTTCCCACTGAGGTCAAAACCTCCTTCAGGCATCCACTTGCTCTAGTGCGGGGTGCTGCAGGGGCTGGGGGTGGATCTCTGCTCCACCCTGGACCTCCACAGGCTGCAGGGGCAGCCTGCTTCACCATGGTCTTCACCACAGGCTAGGGGGACATGTGGGAATCTCTGCTCTGGTGCTTGGAGTACTTCCTCCCCTCCTTCCTCACTGACCTTGGTGTCAGCAGGGCTGGTTCTCTACTGTATTCTCACTCCCTTCTCTGGCTGCAGTTGCACAGGGCTTTTTCCTCCCCTTCCTATGTTATTCCAGAGGTGCTGCCATCATTGCTTATGGGCTTACCCTTTACCACCAGTGTGTCCTTTCTGGAGCTGGCTGGTATTGCTTCTGTTGGACATGGGGGAAGCTTCTGGCAGCTTCTTACATAAAGCAGCCCTTGTAGCCCCCCTGCCAGCAAAACTTTGTCACACAAACCCAATAGAGTAATTAACCTTTGTACATGCGTAGGTATTGTGAGACACAGTTAAGAGCTCTTGCAGTATGTCACTTTGTGACAGCAAAGAAGGTTAAGGATTGAGGGAAAGGCTTAACTATACATTTTTTTGCCTGTATGACTTTAATTTAGAATTGCAGTCACGATGTAACATAAATTAAAATAGCAGTAGTAGATCACTAGTTGGCAAATCTCTTAAGAATAATAGAGCTACTTCACTAGATTATGGAGTACCTTCTGTGTGCTTAGCCCATTGCTGAAATTAGTCTATTTTTTAATTTGAAGATACTTTTGAAGAGAAGTGCTTTAACAGGTGAAGTTCTGATGATTCTCTGTGAGAACTAGGAGACTGGCTTCTGGAAAGAGGAGTTTCCTTAATAAAAAGAAGCATTTCTCTTCAAATAAAATCTGAAGTTTTGCCCCAAGCATCCTCCAATCCATGCAGTATCTGGAGGGCATTTACCATTCACATAAAAATTAGGTATTGCTTGACCTGCACATATAATATATTAAGGCTCCAGAGCAAAAATATGTTTTTAAGGAAGAGTGGAGAAATCAGTAAGAAATTGGCAGGCCTCATCAAGTACTTGTGAAGGGCAGACAAATGCCTTCCCACAAAGGGAACTATGGGAAGACTGTATCAGTGGTCTTTGTCTGTCTTAGTTGGACACTCAGTTTCTTGCAGTGTCAGAGGAGGGCTGCATCCATCAGCCCACTAGTGTGTCTCCTGAGAGAGTCACTGCACTGTCTGCTTCAGAAAGTGATAAGGAAATGGATGGTTACCATGCAAACAATTAGGGGTGCCTGCTTCTTATGATCCTCTCTCCAAGGCAAGGAGGAGTGAGCACAAGCTGGTGAATTTATTCTGATAGCAAGCCTAAACATCATCTTTTCTGGACACCCAGAGGAAATTCTGTCAAATGACTAGTGTATGCCCTTGATAATGACAAGAGCTACCAGGCCTACTGGAAAGGTAGCAGTTAACAGTTGTCATTATCAAACTTAGTACTATGGCCCACAGATCTGCACATCCTGATAAGCCTCCTCAGGAGAAAGGGCCACGAGAAGAGACTCTAGTAGAACAATCTCCACACTAAACACTTGCAGCAGAGGAGGCGCATAAGCACAGTGCTGTAAGGAAGAGCTGAAATCAGCCTTCAAACAGATGACAAGAGAGGATCCGTCAAACCAGCCTTCAAGAGGACAGAGAGCATGCTGAGAGAAAATGATGATAATAGCAACAAAACCTTGCAGAGACTGAACAGAGAAGGAAGCTGCAGGAGAGAAAAAAACCAGAGGATTTGTATAGTGAAGCAGACAGAAGGAAATAACAAATGTCTTCATAAAATAACAAAGACAAAAAAGGACATACCTGATTGGTAGCAAGTGTAGAATTTGGCTCTGTCTTGAAAACATACTAATACAAAAAGAAGGCAAATAACTGTTCCACAGGGTTGTAAATGAGCATGGCAGAAAGTGGAGGAGTCTGATAACAGCATCTGGATCCCACAAAAAATATCTGAGGTGAGTAGAGGACAGTGCAAGGGGATTGTAAAAAAAAATCAGATTCCTATATTTTCATGTGGTTTCAGGTTATAGCTCGTCCATATGCCAAGAGAAAGGTGTCTGTCAGCAATGCGTTTTGAGATACCAGGGCTATATACCAAATGGAACTATTGTACAGAAATGTTGGACTAAATCATGGTTAAACCTTTTTTTTGTATAGCACAGACTTGGAAAAGGTTGATACTCATAAGGGTGAGTTCAGTGGCACCACTAAGGGCACTGTTAAATACGCTTTGGTTGAGGATCCACTCATTTAGGTGGGCTAGTGCTGACTGTTACCCATGGTACATCTCAGCATGAAGTGCAGGACTAAGGAACTGGATGCTGGATTCAAATGTGTAGAAGAGATAATGGCAACAAAGGAAAAAAAAAATTAAAGGAGTGGGTCAACACTGAGCTGTCAGCCTTTGCCTGTCTGTTTTCCTTGCCTGTTTGACCCACGTAGCTCTTCAAGTGCCCTCTTGCTTGCTGTCCTGCTGCTCCGGGCAATGGAAGAAGCTCCCATTAAAGACTCGTTTGTGTTACAACATGCTAAATATGTGCATATAAGTGAGGCAATAAATCAACCATGGCTAACAGCAGTGATAGCTAGTATAGCTAATAACTTTTCCCTGCTACAATTTGCTATATCCACCGCATTCTTATGTTTCTCACCTTTGGGAGAAAGCCCTCTATTGTATTACCTCTGCAATCCCTTACTGGGTTGAATAGGTGTTTATATGTAACAAACATGTTTAATGATGTGTGACATATAGGTGTTACTACAAATTCCTAGCCTCAAAAATGCATTCTGATTAAAATCTGTCACCACTTTAATCCTGTTGCAGATCAACCCTTTGACTATGAAGCCCTTGTTTTGTTCAAACATCAATAATGATAGTATCAAAAATAAGGTGTTCGTTTTTCTTCTCCATGTGACAATTTAGTAAAATATCAGTAAAATGCTCATAGATAACCATTTGACATTGGGTTTTTATGCAATTTGTTCTTTTTCTTTTCTGAGTGTTTCAGTGTTAGTACCTGTGTAGTGGGCAAAAAGTAATTGTCCCTGGAATGAATGGATGAGAGTTTAGTAACTACTGTGGGATCTGGACACTTAAGTTCCTATTATTTTTAATGATCACTGAGCATCTAAATTCCCCATATTGTTACAGTTACGTCCCAAATTGTCCTTAAAGAGTTGGTGGACCAACACTGTTTTTCTTCTGAGATGAAATACCTTTTTTCTCCAGGAACTTATCAAGTTATTTATTGAAGAGGCGATTACCAAATGCCATAACATATTTTACTTACTGGCTGTAAACATCCAGTCTATCAACCATTACCTGCGTTTAAAAGAAATTTTTAAGTCTATTTGTCTTTCTTTGGCCTCTTCAGGAACAATGTAGAGGCGACAGAGCCGCCTAACTTCTGATTTAAAATATCTCCCTATGCAGGATGATTGCTTTATTGGAAGAACCTCTGCATTGCCAGGCTCCAGTAGAGTTAGAAGAAAGTCTGTTTTCTCTGTTGAAGATTAGTGTCTTCTCTGGCTAAAGAGATCTCTTCCGTTCTGTATGCTCATGGGCTATTCAGACACATGTCTGAAATCATTGCTTTGATGAACTTCTTTCTGTGATAATTTACTCATCAGGGTACCATTTCACAACATCAGTCTGTTAGTTGAAGAACATTTACATGATGTAGTGAAGCAGAATACAAATTAGAGATGTATTTTATAAAGAAATTTTTCTTTTCTGCTTTGCTTTACTGTGTAGATTTAAACTAGTCAAAAAGCATCCCCTGCTGCATCACCCTACCTCTGAGAGTAACTTCAGTGACAATCGTACAGTTTTCCTTTAATGCCAGCCCTCTCCATAAGGATGAGAAACACAGGTTAATATAATGCTGCATAATTAAATGTACAGCATTAGAAAATTTCTTATCAATGAAAGAAGGGTAGAAAGTTGTTATTTTTGAAAGCTTAATATTAGATGAAAGTATTTAGAATGGAGATAATATCAGCAAACTTCAAAGGAGGCTACGTTTGCAAATTCTGTCCATATTGACCAATAAACAATTTATGGAGAGAACACAAACAAACCGTTAGAATATTTTAAGATCATAGCTTCTGACAAGTATATTTTATTTATGACTTTGCAGTACATTCTTCTTCAGTAGTGTTTACAGGAAGTAAAAAGGGAAAGGGGGAATAGGTGATGTTCACAGTGTTTTATCCTCTTGTTCTCTGCCATTTGTGGGGTATTGTCAGCATCAGTTAGATAACATCAATATTCTTACCTCAAGAAAAAATGGAACTAGAAAAATCACAGATGTGACATTACATGTTTAAGGAAAAGGACTACAAAGAATGGTGCTGCTTTACTTGAAACTTGGGCAGAGCTGCTGCCAATAGATGAGAGTCACAGGCACAGCCAAGTGAGTGAGTGAAAAAGGAAGCAGAGATGGTGTAGAAGTGTCCAGCTTTAGCACAACTTCTGCTACTGTTAGACACTCTGCTGGCAAAGCCAAAGGTTCACAAACTGATGGGATTATATGTCTAGATAAGAGCAGTGTTTGAGTTTAGCACCAAATCTCCTGGTGAGAACTGGGATTCTGTATCTTTTGTCCACACAGTTGATCTGAGGGCCCGAGGAAATACACTGGGTTTAGACTTCTGAGACTGAGGCACTAGAAAAAGGCAAAACTTCTATTACAGATATAGTTTGTGTTTTAGAGGTGCCTGCAAGTGCTAGGTAATATGCAGATCCCTACGTGATACAAACATGTAGGGCATAGTGGTGCATTGAAGTGCTTGCAATCCAAATATCAGAGCTGGGAGATCACACTTCTGTTTTGTGAAAGCTTAGATTTCAAAATTATAATGTTTTAGAAGGAAACCAAAGCCTTTAGGAAATGCTCAGGCAAAAGAGACGTCAGAGTGATCACATTTAGGAACGAAGAGGTTGAGATTTTCATTTGTGTCTCTCAAAGTCACAAGAAAGAGGCTTGATGTGATAAATCTTTTTCTGAAAAATTTTGAAGTTCATATGTTTCTGGTGGAAAAAAAAAAAAAAAAAACCTTTTTTACTTGAAGGAGAATGTATCTAGAAAACCAGAATTTTCCTGAACACATTTTGACCAGCGGGCTAAAAACACAAGGCAGAGTCGAACAAACCCAGAGAAGAGTGGGCCATCAAGGAGGATTGTGGAAAAGAAGCGAAATATCAGAGTCAGCCCTCTGCTTCCCAACCCTGTACCACAAATTTGCTGTCCTATTTCACCAGCCATTTTTCTCTTTGCAGCCTAGGCCAGAGTTTCTTAGACATGGGCTGCAATCCCAAGGGTTGGGAGGACAGCAGCCCTCTTTGCTTTGAACACCCACCAGGGATGCCATGTGCACTTAGAAGTGCAAGCATAAACCTTGCTGTAACAGGCATCCCACTGGACATCTCAACATCTTCATATGAGTCTGCCACACTACCCCATAGCCAAGAAGGGCTCCCTTTCTGAGAAGACCCTCTAGTGTCTGAGAACCACCTCCTAGGGCAGCCCTGCTTCCTGCCCACCACTGGAGAGAGGCCGGTGTGAAAAACCTGGAGCAGAAATAATAAGGGGGGCCTTAGCAGTATCTTCTGCTTTAAAAGATATCTTGACAGTGTTAGTTAACTAGACAAGTGTGCCTCTAACAAACCCATTGAGCGTGATAAATGGTTCTCTATTAATATCCTAATTTTACTGGATCTGATGAGCAGCTTTTGGAGTTCAGAGGCAGAAAACGACTGCTTGAAAGATGACTCTTACAAGAAGCTAATTGCATTCAGGGATTTCAGAAATATTAGGTCAGTTCCTGTTCAAAAGTTGGGTGTCTGTTCTTCTTTAGTGGCAACAATATTAATTCTTCTGGGCTTGGGGAGAAAAAGCAGTACTTTGATTTTTACCAGTTAATACGCTGTTGAATCTTACTTCAAATAACTTTTCTAAGTTTTAAAACATTCCACAAAGGAAGGGTTATAATTTCAAAGATGAAGGATGGTGTAAAATAATTCCAACTAAATTGATTGTGTTTGAGTCACTATGTTTATATGACTTTTGTAAAATACTGCCTTTTTAATGCTAATATTTCAGCAGTAGAAAAGAAATATTGCAGTTGAGTTCTTTTCTGGACACATACATAAAAATACCATTTACACCAGTACAGCAATGAAAATGATGTGATTTAAGTAGGGAGAGATCTTTCCCCTCAGGTCATATTCTAGTTTTAATTATACCCTATCTATCTTAAAGATCCAGGATTTACTGTCGCAGGACAGACTGGTGTCTGAGACAATGACCTATGTTAGTTTTTCAAAGAAAGATTTAAAAAACGTTTACAACATGGCCTGTTATTTTGCTCTTTGATACAGTAATGCAAGCTCACTGCTTTCAATGGGGTTATGCTGGTGAAATTAGAATATTTTGCTCAAAGAGGGTCTGAGTTTTCTTTGTAGTAAGCAACCAATTTTTGATTGATTGATGGTCTCTTATTTTTTTTTAATTAATGTACTGCTATTGTTGTGTTACAGTAATGACCTCCTCACCCTTTAGCTTGGCCATTCTATCCATCATGATAGATCTTGTACAGATTCCCAATGAAGTCTCTACCTTTTAAAAAGTTTTATAGAAAAGTGTTCCAATGTGTTTCTTGATTTCCAGGTGTAAAATAATTTTTAAAACCAACATTGCTATGAAAAGAATGATGAAAAGAGTCACTTATAAATAGTACTTTTAAAACTTGTGGCTGCGAAGAGAGATTAATCTCAAATGCTTTTCAAAGTCCTTCCTTATTTACACATCACACTGAGACTCTAGCTTGATACTAGTGTTCTTTCCTGTTATTCTGCCTTGATAGTCCCACTCAAAGGATTCAAAAACCAAGCTGTAATGAAACAACTAGGTTTGATCACAAGTTTCCAATTAAGTATGTTCCTGTTTTTCATTAAATTTGAAAATGTTCATAGGGAAAATAGACCTTTGAGCAAAACGCACCACAGAGGAAAATCTGACTGGCATATATATTTTGTATTCAGAATGGGATTTTGCATTGGTATGAAGCATCTTGGCAACAGCTGCACCATGAGATTGTCATACCTGGTGGGGTTCTAATTCTGGATGGGAAGAGGGATCCATAGGGTAGATAGAGACAAGTGGACCAAGAATATCAGTTCTCAGTTGTGGCCATGTAGAGTGGAGTGAAGGAGCAAAATCACCACATGACTCTTGCCCTGCAACACTAAACATTTTGTTTCTGAAACTTTAAGATAACCCATTTCATAACACAGAAGTTAATTTTTTTGCCTTTTTAAACTGATATTTAAAAAAATCCCTGGAAAGACAAATTGCATTATTTGGGCTTTTTAGCCTGTCTAGGAAGAAATGCCAAAATACTATAACTTTTTTAATCTGATAGAAAAAGTTCTATGATCATAGTAAGTATTCTATCTTAAATCTCTTGTAAAAAGAAAAATAATAGGTACTGCTACATTTCTGTCAAATGATTCCTAGCTAATCTAGACTTTATATTTCAAGTGAGGTTGAAGCCATTACTCTGTGCATGTGTGTGCAAGACTGGAGAAATCCCAATCATCTGAACCCATGTTCCAAAGTGTACTTTATGCAGAAGAGTATCTTCAATATTAAATCCTTTTGATACCAGCATTCTATAAAAGTGAACTGTGGAAAATGTGTCAGTTAAAACTATAATGGAGGAGAGAATGAGTAACCCCCAAAAAAATCTCCTTCCTGAATGCAAAAGGTTTTAAGCATTTGGGAATCATCCTTTCCCAGTGAGATGAACCCTTCCAGTGGGATCAGAAGCAGGAAATTCCAAACATTCCTTGGCTTTAGGAGAATGAAAATGACAATGTCCTAATGCAGGGTGAAAGGTCCTGCCCTGTAATTTTTATGCACTGAAGACTCATCCAGCTAATGTGTAAGTGCTATTTTTTCTGCTGATGATCTAAATTAGAGCCTTACACTGCAGTTCTGCCATATATCCATCTTCTTTCATAGCCTTCTGTTTCCCTGTCTTACTTGATAATGACCATAAAGTGGGCTTGCTATTATGCATGCTTTTAGCCTGAGGTTGTCCACAGAACTGAAATGCAGAAGTACTGTTTTGTGCAACCTGGAGAAAGACAAAGACACAAGGCTAGGAAAGTGGCATGTGCCTTCCGTTGTGTACTGCTTTCCTGATATAAACTAAAGGTGTGTAATATCCTTTAAATGTTTCCTGAGCATCCTTGCATCTCTAACAGCACATTTGCCCACTTGTAAGTTTCAAAACTTACACTGATAACCTCTCTTCTTGCCTCCCCTGTTTGGAGATAACCTCCAGGTAACATGGGATTAATCAGAAGAGAAGATGAAAAAAGCCAGTGATAGATGGAGTAGGTTTTGCTTGGCATTGTCCCAGCATGTAATATAACAAAGCAACAGGCTCTTTTGAAATGTTGTGATAGGTAGGCAAGTACTCAAAGCTGATCTTGAACTGCTTTTACATACAGAACAGGTGCAATTCCAGTGCATTATCATCTTCAGCTTCTTGTGACAGTCTGTGAAGTTTGCACCTTTCTAGCAGCCAGTGAGAAGCTGCATCTTCTAGGAAGCCAGGCTGAGACCTTGTCACTATCTCCTTCAGAAACTAATGACCATCGCAAACCCCACCATCTTCTCCTTCACAAGCAAGGTGCTGCTTTTTTTTCATTTTTACTTCCTAACATATGGCAGCATGTAGATTTAAAGAAACAAAAACAAAGTCCTGCCAAAACAAAACACTACAATGGATGCCCAATTCTCCTTTGGGAGTAGGATGAGAGGGAAAACCATACATGGCAGATGTTGGTTGTTTAATGCTCTACAGGAAGGCACTCAGATGCTACAGTGACGTATGACCCCAGGGTGAGCAGAGCAAAACAGCTTCCATGCCCCCCTGCTCAGTAGTGTGAGAAATGGGGACAGTGCACGGGTGTAAGCAGTCAAGCTAAAAAAGATGACCAGGAACAAGTACCAACACTAAGCACCCTTAGTGCTTCCACAAAGTAAAATCCTTACTTTGGAGGATTTAAGGAGGACAGAGTCCCATGCTATATTTCTTTTGGGCCAAGGTTTCCACTCCTGTGTGCACATGCATGTGTGCAAGCATCACCCAATCTAACCCAGGCAGTGAACACTGCAAAAGTTCAAAGCTTCTGGATTCCTCTTCATTGCTTTTTTTTAGGGGCTGCCTCTGATCTTTCCTTTTCATCTCTAGATTTATTTGGAAGCATTTCTCTCTCATTTCTTCATATGGCAGGTTGCATGCAGATTAATTTTTCTAGTATTCAGTGACCGTCCACATTGCCTTGTACTTAGTTTACATCCTCACAGCCGTAATGAAACTGAGACTTGAAGGAATAACTGGATAAGCAGGTCTCTGTCTCCAGCTGTCATGTCTAGTTGTGGCAGAAAACTGGTATTTCATTGTAAAAGATGTTAATTTTAATCTGCGCTGTGGCCGTGTTGAGAAAAGCATAAAAGGAATTCTTGATTATCTATATCAGTACCATTGTCCCCAGGGACAGGCTCTGAATCTTCAGATCACATATGGCAAGAGTGCTGTGATAAAATATGCATCAATAAAACTTTGCAATTTATGATAATAAAGGAGTGGAAAGTTTTATATGCTGTGATAATTATTCCTGACTGGTATTTTTTCCTTCCTTTCATTCTTGTGTATGCCTTTGTTTTTAAGCCTTTTCTCCATGTTGTTGCAGCGATTGCATCATTGAAACTGTGGGTTTACAAACTGGGGGCTCACCTTGTTTCTAGGCCTGTCAACTTTCTGTAGGCATCAGTCCACTCTGAAGCAGTAGGAATTTGCCGTCTTTGGGAAGGCTCCTCAGTGCTGTGACTCTTGACTGTTCTTTCTCTTCTGTGCATGCACACACACTACATCCAGCATGAATTTCAGAGTATCTTCCAAGAAGGATCAAATTATATTGCTTTTATATTCCTGTGCATATCTTATTACTATAATCAATGAGAGATGCATACATTAGGATGAAGGCAGCATTTATCCCATAATGCATGTCACCCGACTTGTTTTAAAAGTATTTAATCTAAATAGAGTTTTTATTCTTTTGAAATGGGAGAATAATGATATTACACTCACAGGAAGTAAACAGTGGACGATTACACACAACTAATATATTATCTGTGACCTTATTATTTTTCCACAGCTCATTATATAATATGAGAGACCCTGTCTTCTGCTTCAGCACACTTGATAGCAGGTACTCATACAGCTTGAAACATACGGCTCAGCAGTACAAACCTCTTGCACGCTTGGTCTCTGGCTGACTTCAAAGGGACTTCCACATCTAGTGTTTACAGGCAGCTCTCCTTTACTGAACACCCTCACTGACATGTTTGCATAGCATCTAGCTCAGTGGGATCTTGGGCTTTGCTGGGACGTTTAAGCCCTGCTGTAATACAAAGAGTCGTTAGCCCCATCTGTCCCTTGTTCCCCTTGTGTTTTTTCTTTTCTTCGTATTTTGCTTCAGTTAGCTTAACAGAAATAAATCAGCCACTCTTATCCTTTATTTCTCCACAGTTAAGAACAAGCTGGAAACTAGTTAGTAGAAACAGTTTAGCCATGAACCTATCTCAAGAATGTCTCCTTTTACTCATGCTCACTCAGATAAATTGTGCAACTCCTGTGCAGTGGTAGCAAAGTGCTTATTTTGAAGTACGTGCTTATTCCCTACCTATTTCAGTAGTACTTACTCACCTGCCTGAGGTTCAGTATGTGCTGAAGGGTTTTGTGTATTTGGGTACCAAAGTCCCCCTCAGGAAATCCATTCCTATTCAGTCTTGCATGTTCAGCCTTTCCCCAGATTTGTGCCGTTGTTTGAATGTCATCAAAGGCAGTGAGATTTATATCGTTTGTGAAAGTGCTTAAGTGGACTTTGACATCACTGAAGTTCTGCTGAATCTAGACCTGATTAAAAGAACCCAAATTTTTAGCAAAAGGAACAGATTAGTTTATAATAGGAAGGCTATTTGCAAGTACTTTCTTTTTGTGCAGCTGCAGTTGAAAAGATGAAATGTAAAACTATTAGTTCCACTTTAAAGAATGATGAGAGTTTTAGGTTACAAAAATAATAATTTCTAATTTTACAGATGTAAGGAGAACTGGATGATAAGGCCAGCAGTGAAAACAAAAAGGGATCTTGAGTGGGGTTTCCTGCCTCTGCACTTCTGTGAATTAATAGGAAATTACAGACTATTAGGAAGTTGATTGAATTTTGTTTCTTAACTTTGCCATTTTTCATTAAGGTGATCCTAAAAGCAGGTGGCTTTCAATTAGTTTTGTTGACAGTGCTGGCTAAAGTTGTAATGATCCTTGGGAGAGGGAAAGATAAGAGATTTATTGCAGTAGGGATAAGCTAGGCCAGGCAAAGAGACAGAGTACATAACCACTAATTAAATCATGTAGTCATTAAAAAAAAAAAAAAAAAGAGAAAAAGAGGAAGAAAAAACAACGTGCAACCTGAAAGAGGATTGTAAAGCATTTCTGCACTGCAGATCAGACCCTTGAGCTTTCATTACACTGTGCATATCATATTAGATGGTATATATGAGCCAATTGCATATAAATCACATTCTCCCAATGTTGCGAGTCCCTGTCACAGAGCATATTTAATTTAACATTGTAATATTTATTTTCTAAAGTTGTAAGTAGGCCAAAACATACCCAGTAAAATGAGTGTTCTGCCACAGCACAGTGCCTGACCTACACTCCAGTAGAAAATTAATCCTAATTCATCTTCATAGTGACCCTCTGCCAAATAGTTATTCCAGATGCTCCATTTCTGCCCTTCACTGACTTTGTAAAGTGAAGCTGTAGCAATTTTGCCTAATTCAGTTTGGATATTTAATTACATCTGTTCCATTCATTTGTTTCCACTTAAATCCATCGTGTTGTGCTTGGGTGGCTTCTAAGCAAGCTTTACTTGGTCTTAGTATCCTTTAGGGACAGGCTTAAGCCAGAAGGCGTGTATGTCTGTTGAAACCATGTCAAATGGGGACTGCTATCTCAGATTTGAACTACAAGGCTTTGTTTTCTGACACAAAGGGTCAAAGTCTGCCTAGTTATTGCCATGCGTCCCTTCCTCCCTCTCACTCCCATCAGGATTATTTTAAATTCACACTACGGATGAGCATTTGTGTGCATATGCACAATTCACTGCAAAACAGAGCCCCTTTATTGTTGAAAGCTTCTCTAGAAGTGACTTGTTTCAAACATTCCTCTCACAACCATTCACAGATCTCTAAAACCAGAGTGATTACAGTTGATCCACTAAGAAAGTGTTTTCAGACACCATGTGGAGAAACCTGAGATGCTTCAAGAATTTTTACTATTTGATTTTCTCTTATTGTTGATAAGAATTAGTAGCAATTTATTAAGAACATGTGTGCTTATTTGGCATATTATTTGAGGGATTAATACTAGTTTTTATTAAATCACACATTAATACTACATTTTTAGCACATAGCAATCAAACTACTTTTTCTGCTCCTCCCAAGATTAATAGAGATTGTACATTTGTAGGGCTGGACATATTTGGACTGCAGTGAAGGTGCATAGTGAGAAGGCTACAGAAAGGATGCCAAGATAAAGCAGTCTAAGATTCCTCAGTGACGTCCTGCAATGCACAGATGAAAATGTTTCATGACAAAGTCTATTAAATTGCATGTACCTTGGGAATGCAAGTTATTCCTAAGAAGTTACAGTGTGGAAGGAAAAGGTGAAACTTATTTAAATTAAAATTTTTATTTTTTTTAAACTCTGGATTTATCAAGCCAGGTGACTTCTGTTTTGGACATTGCAGGTACGAAAGTAAAGCTTTGCTGTCATTTCTTAGCTTTAGTACAACTCTGCTTTATGAGGAAAAATTGAACCATATGGGAGCACATAGAAAAAACAGAAGGTTAGTATTTGTGGGAAAGTACCTTCTACAAGTGGCATTGTAATTAACCTTGTGGGTCCCAAGTATGCACGTCATTCAAGTGTGCACATGTGCCATGTCCCTGCATGGGACTGGAGTGCAATTCCCATGCCAGGACCACCAGGAGCCACGCTTCCCCACCAGGGAGCCACTGGGAGCCACACTCCCGCACATCCCCCAGGCATCCAGCAGCCAAGGTGGAGGGTGGCCACTCAGAGCAGGCCGTTCGGCCCCTCAAAACTGGGGCCATGCTGTTGGGTAGCACTGTGCTCTCCTGCAAACCCTGTGGTTGGGAAGCTGCTTTCTCACACCTTGTGACTTCCCACACTTCCTCGTCCTGGCACAATCCTGGTGCCGAGGGTGTTGCCAACTGGGAGAGAAGCTGTGCCACGGTCTGGTCAGTCTTGCTTCTCTTGGTTGGCCTGGCTGCTGTTAAAGAGCTGGTAGGACATGACTTATTAGCAGGTTTTGGCTTCCTCCTAGGTGCATCTCTGCTTAAGACACAATCCTGTGGCTATCTTTACTCCAGCCCCATTAGCAGCTGAGACCATGTTGACTGTGCCCTAGTCATCTTAGCAGAGGCATAGCAAATAAAAATGAGGAATAATGGTATACACAGAGGGTCATGTGCCTGGACATTGGAATGTATTTCAGGGGAATAAGCGATGCAAATGTGTTCGGGGCTGTGAGCTCAAGAAGGAAAATAGGAAAAGGTGGGATCAGGCTTGGGCAAACAGCTGGACCCATGTTTTTCCCCCCAGCATGTCCATGCCAAACACATCTCTCTAAGAATTACTGAGCAGGACACAGATTGAAGTGGATTGAGAACTGGCTGAACAGCAGATCCCAGAGGGTTGTAGTCATTGTCACAGGGCCTGTCACTAGTGGTATCCCCCAAAGTTCAGTACTGGGCCCAGTATTGTTTAATTTACTCATCAACGACTTGCATGAAAGGACAGATGCCTGCTCAGCAAGTTGGCTGATGACACACAGCTGGAGGAGTGGGCGATAGCCTAGAGGCCATGCAGCCCTTCAGAAGAACCTTGACAAGCTGGAGAGATGGGCAGAGAAGAACTATCTGAGGCTCAACAAAGGCACATGCAGAGCCCCGCACCTGGTGAGGAATAACCCCTTGTACCAGGACAGGCTGGGGGCTGACCTGCTGAAACCAGCTCTGTGGAGAAGGATTTGGGTGTTGTCATGAAAAACAAGGTGTCCATGAGCCAGCAGTGTGTCCTTGTGGCCAAGAAGGCCAATGGTATCCTGGGGTGCATTAGGAAGAGCATTGGCAGCAGGTTGAAAGAGGTGATCCTGCCCCTCTACTCCATCCTGGTAAGTGCTGTGTCCAGTTCTGGGCTTGCCAGTACGAGAAAGACATGGAGCTCCTGAAGTGAGCTATGAAAATTATTAAGGGACTGAAGCATGTCTCTTAGGAGGAACAACTGAGGAAGTTGTGCCTGTTCAGCCTCAAGAGGTCTGAGAAGGGACCTTATCAATAAGTATCTGAAGGGAGGGTGTCAAAAGAATAGAGCTAGGCTCTTTTCAGTAGGACAAGAGGCAATGGGCAGAAACTGATGCACAGGAAGTGCGACCTGAATATGAGGAAGACCTTCTTTACTGCGTGAGTGACTATGCATTGGAACAGATTGCCCAGAGAGGTTGGGGAGTCTCACTCAGTGGAGATATTCCAGAATCATCTGAGCACAACGCTGCTTGAGCCGGGAGGTTGGACAAGATGACCCACTGTGCTCCTTTTCAACCTCACCCATTCTGTGATTCTGTGAGGTACATCTTAAATAACAAGAAACAGCACAATCAAAATGTCTTCATCTTTGGAAAGACTTGAATCTTTTGCATAGCTCTAATAAATGCAATTTGCAGAAACAGGGCAGTGTTTTAAAATAAATGATGCTCACAGAGTCTCAAGCTGTGATTTATCTTTAGGCATCCTCATGCAGTGTAGTTTATTAAATTTCAACCTGGGCTCTCAACTGCTCAGTTAATGTAGATAATTAATTTGATTATCATTCAGGTAGACTGTTTTGTGACTGACTGAAACACTCCCATATTATTGCTACAAATATTTCAGTTAGCTTGTATGAAGAAATCATAATTTTTTTTGCTTGCTTGTTTGTTTTGTTTTATTTTTGTCCTATCTTTCTGTCAGCGAGTTGTTCTAAAGTACATAGTGTTGGATTGCTAATGCTTCTCCTAATGCTTTAATGTTTTTTTTCAAGAGCACAGTTAGTATTCATTCTTTGCTATGCATGCATTTTCTAGTCACATTAGGTGATCCTTTTTTCTTTCCCTTTTCTTCATGCAGAACATAGAGGAGGAAAAGTGTGGGCACCCTGTGTATTACATTGCAGTTCTTAATGAATCTATGTGTATTACTTCAAACAAAACAAACAAACAAAAAAAAACCAAACCAAAAAAACCAAAACAAACCAAAAAAAAGGTTGTACTAATTGTTTAGTTGTACTAATTGAAGCTGTTTGGCTGCAGTATGCACAATGAGAAGTGTTATGCAGTAGTACATTAGATTCTATCACACTTGTTGGTTACAAAATTAAATATTAAGCACATTAGTTTAGATTTAGAGCACAATGTAAGTACCTAAATATAGTTGATGTGCTCACCCTATTTACTTCTTGTGACAAAATAAGCAGTTTGTTTTTACTAGCATCCATTAGATGTACCCTGATGTAAAAATTCGTGAGTTGGTGAGATGGAGGTAACTTTATGTGGTGTCTTCTCATAAGGCACTGTAGGCAGCCTTCACACCACACCTTACAGAGGATGTCTGGTGCAGCCTTCACACCACACCTTACAGAGGATGTCTGGTGCAGCCTTGCATAGGAAGGTGCTTCCTGCACCACTGGCTAGCAAAGAGACCTTAGTGAGAAGAGGCAGCAACCATTGTTGGTCCAAATGATAAAGTTGGGCAAACATTTGGGATCCATAACTTTGCTTCAGATATATCAGCTTGTCTAATGAAGGATATTAATTCTGCTCACAAGACAGTTGCATGACATCGGCACTACACTCTTGTTGCTATACACTGCACTCTTCTGACGAGTTCCTGCAACAACACTGGAATCCCTCTCTGGGGAGCTTGTACACGTGTCAGGGTTAGGAAGGCAGAGCAGAAAAAAAATATAAAGATAGGGTTTTCTAAGTGATGTGTCCTTTTTCCCTTCCAAAAGCAATTGCGGACTTTGACTCTAGAGTGTTCAAATAATTCTTTTATTGAGGACAGAAATTCCACCTTGAACTTCTAATAATAGCTTAGCATGGATTGCTGATTACACTTATGAAAAAGGCATCTGAAATTGTGTTCAGTCTTGCTTCAAGCCTTCAGGAGTATTTCTTCCCAATTTATGGAGTGCATTGCAGTGGATACTAAGAAAAGCAATTATTTCATGAAAGTGACTGGTAGACTGCAAGGAAAAGAAAGTCCTTTCTCATTTGCCCAAAATGATACCCCGACTTGCTCAGCTCACATGAATGGGCAATATTTCCTGCAGAAGGGTATCAGTGGGAGCCTATAGGAATAGTTTCTCCTTTCTTTGCCTTTCGCCTGCTCTGGAATGCGAATGTCTTAGAAGGTTATGGGGAAAGACTGTGATTCTGGAATTGCAGAGATGTCTTTGACAGCAGACAGTCACTGCTGATGCCAGGCTTCAAGCATGAAATATTTACTTATATAGGTAGAATTGAAAATTATCAAATGTATCTTAAGCATCAGGTCTGAATCCAATTCCACTGAGATTAATGAGGATTTTGGCACTGAATTCCATTGAAATACTAGGCTCACCAATGCATATAGGAGTAGACAATATCTGTAGACCTTGGAGGAAAAGGGAGCTACCCTACATCTTACACTTCTATTATTTATTATTAAGGGCCGTCTCCAAAAGAATGCTAAGTACTGGGCTAACACTCCACAGAAATGTATAGAAAGACAACGCATGCAGCAGAGTGCTTCAAACACTAAAGCATCAGGTCTTGGTCCCTGTGGCAAGCTTTTGCAAAGAAATAAGAGCAGCTTTTGTTTGTTTTCCGTATATTTCACCTGGCCAACAAATAATCACAGATCCTCTTGTCAGGGTCTGTAAGTCACAGGGTAGATGTGGTGTATTCTTTTTCACAAAAGCTCCATATCGCACATAGAGAGTAGATAGAATGTAGTATTATTTTCCTCCATTTTTTTTTAAACTGTTAACAGTACATTTTCTTTAAAGGTCCATTAAAGTATTGTGCATTACATTATTTTGCCTTTAATAAAGACATAAGAACTGGTCTTATTAAGTACTAGGGATCAATTTAAAATAACACTGCTTTTGAATTGCTGGAGAACACACAACCTTTATTCTTGTATCTTCGCTTAGATTTCCATTGCAGTGCTGTATTACTGTTGTTACTAAACTCAGATAGCATTCAGGCTTTGTGTGTGCTGGGAGAACAAACTAAAAAAAAAGAAGGTTGATATTCCTGTGACTTGAGAACCTGTGTAGATGCTCTGTTTAGACAAACTATAATGAAAAGAGTTAAGCCAGCAATAGGTCATGGTAATGGTATTGTAATATTGGTAATGTAGTTTTCTCTTGAAGGTGGGCACCTGAAAATAAATAGATTGCAGTTATTTGTGAATTAATTCAGCATTACTAAATGCCAATGAGCATCTGGAAGTAAGCCTTCAGCAGTTATCTGACTAAACTAGGGCATATCTTAGAGAGGCATTTCTGGTACAGGCTATGAAGACTGCTGGGGAAACCAGACCAGGTGCAGGCCTGGGCTAATAGAGAAATAGGAGCAGTGCTGATCAGCAAAAGAAATTTATATAGGGAAGCATAACAGTTTAGGATGTTTAAAGCAAAAGATGACTCTTGAACCCAATATATCTTGAGTCTTGGTACTTTTGCCTAGTGAAATATATCATTAACAGTGACCAAAATGTTTGATTTTGAGGATGAACTGAACTCCCTACATTACAAGCAGATTTTCAAGAGAAATAAATGTCACTACTTGTCCTGATAGTTAAAATTGCCCTTTATACATTCTGCTTGTTATTGCAGAATTAATGGGCATGCACATATCTTACTAAGTTGCTTTGAACTATATTGAAAGACACATGCTTTATTAATCTAATTCTGCTTAGAGTACTTTAAACAAAGTTATGAAGGAAATGCTAAAGTATTTTTGCTGAGATTATAATTTACCTAAGTAACACTAGTAAAGCAATAGGTAATGGTGACAAATGACTGCAGAATATTTAGGCAGCAGAAATCAGGCTTACAAGAATACTGAATGAATTCACTAGGGAGCACAAAGGTAAAATAAATTCCTGACTCTTAAATGCTGAATTTTATCCCATAGTGAGATGTGAAAGCTCCTTGGGTGTTTGTTTCATATAACTTTCAAATGAGAAGTAAGAAGAGAAACAGTTGGTATCATGAAATTTAACAAGTTGCTTCAGGAGCAGTGCAATTAAATGAAGCCTGGAGTCCTGTAGATTTTTTTTCTATAACCATAGATGCCTGTCCCTCCTCTGGCATAGCCTTATTGCCTCTGTTCTGGCTGCTGTTGTCTCATCCACCCTGACAACATTGGATTTCTCTCCCCATGCCCTATCAGTGTCTGCACAAGACTACAGATTCTTTCAATGCCCCAGGGATCTGCTCCATGACAAGGTCCAAAACACCCATGTACTAGTTGGCCAACCATATTCCCAGCTATCCAGCAGAGGCCAAGGCCAGAACCACAATTAACAGAACAGAACTTGCTGTAGATTTTCTCTCCATGGGATATTCATTTGGATCTTTCTTCTCTTTGTTGCAATTTTATATGTGTAGGGCTCCATTATTTCTGTTGCTGTTGGTTCTGAAGTAACCCAGCTAAAACTGGCTGAAATAATTGAAACTGAAATAAGCCAACAGATTTCGAACTAATTATGAGCAGCCAGGATGGATAGGCATAGATAGAGACACCTATCTTAAGGAGCAGGCTGTGAATGTTTGAGCACACAGAGCCTTGAAAGGCCCTGGAGATCCATCAGTCTGTGCTAGGATTGTCCTTGATAATAGAGATGATCCTGATGCAGTCCTGTATAGATGATTAAATCCCAGATCTCTGATGGGAAAACCTGATGGAATTTTCTGTATTTTTGTGGCAACAAGATCCTCAGGACCCCAGGCTGCTGCATGTCCAGAAACTGACTGCTGCTTGTTTACAGATAAGTTGGACCTGGGCTGTAAATCTGATGAACTGGACCACATCTGCAGGGAGGCTGGTCCTCCCATGGGCAGTGTGCCTGCCCAGACCCTGCTCCACAAGCACTGGAGAGTCATTCCCTCATGTAATATGTATTTATTCAGAATCACTGAGATCCCCAGTCCACACTGTCCTTTGACATTCATGTGGTGGCTCTGTCATAGACACAGAGATGGCAAAATTATGTATTTTCTTCATGAGACCATGCTTTAAATGGTGCAGTCACTGAAAGGGATTGTATTCTCAGAGGGATGAGGGAACAGAGAGACATCAGCAAAGCAGGAAAAACCCTGCCTAAACTGCACATGAATATTCCTCTTTTTTGGTTGTAAAATGGACTGAATTTGGGACTAGCCAATTTAAAAATAAATGTGACGCAACTCTTCCACATGCAGTAAAACTGAGACATAAGCCTGACCCTATTTTTCAGTAGCACCCCATCCTTTGGCACTGTGTCTATTCAGTTAAGGACATGCTTAAGAAAAGATACACATTTCTGCGTTGGTGAATTTAATGGTGTTAAAGCCCATCCCACTGCATGACAGCAGTTAAGTACCTCCTTAACTTTGAGAAAGTGCCCATATACCTGCTGTAATCCACTCCTGAAGCAGGTGATCCATCTTGTCTACAAAGATACCTCCCTAGAAATGAACGTGCCTTGAACCTTTCATTTCATTGCAAGTATTTAGGAGTTTTAATTGTTATGTAGTTAGCAGGGTAATACACTATTATTTAAAAATTTATTAATAGCAATTGAATAACAGTGTAACTAATGCTTACCCACAACTAAAATCTGTGCTGATTAGGGTGCTGCTGGAAAAACTTCTGTAATTATGTGTGCATTACCAAAACTTAAACAGTATTGTAGTCTGTTATCCCTCTTCTAAAAACCAGCAAAACAGTAAACAAAGCAAAATCCCTTGCAGGAGGAAGAGAAAAAGAAATTTTTTGCGGTAATTAATTGTTTGACCTGGAGATGAAACCCCAAGTCCTTGACTTGGATTCAATGCTTGTTTAAATAGCAGTTGCTTTTGTGTCCTAGAAATTACACAACCCACATAAGACCCATAATCCCAAACCAACAGAATATTTTTCAGACTTTTCACCATAGCCTGTCCCTTTTAGTGCCTGTTTCTTTCTTTGTTTTTAGGAACTTGCCTTGCCCCTCAAGCAAACAGACAAATTCCCTCTCAGAAAATATAGGCCAAAGTCATTAACTTCTTTGAGTCAATGATTGAATGGGCCCATGCTTCAGTGGGGTGAGGCTCACAATGAGCTGGTGAACAAAGCTTTTCATTTATGTGTTGAAGTCAAAGAATAGGGTATTCAGCTGACTTAATTACCTGTCCAAATTGCACAAACCAAGTAGAAAAAGAAGACCATGAGTCAGATCTGGATTTGTGTTATGCTGCTGAAAACTTCAGGGTAATCAGTGATGCTACTTCATATTTAAATTTGGCTCTGTGTCCATTTAGTGCATTAGTCCTAGTTTCAGAATCTGTATTGAGCAACCTGCAATTAACTCACTGTGTTTCCAACCTTCTGATTAATCATAACACTCCATATTATTATTAATGCAAACAGTTACCATGAAATATTTATTCATTAGTTCTGACTCATTGACTTTTTGGCTTTTTTCTTTCCCACTGGAAAAAACAATTATCCAGGAATAATACAATTAATAACGTTTTAAATCAGTTCTATTAACTTGCTTTGTCTAATCAGTCACATGTCCCTTGGTTTCCTTTAAGTTTTATCAGAAGAGCTTCTTCTGCACCAGTGCTTCTTCAAGGACTGTTATGTGAGCTGACTGTCGTCCCCAGTGACTGTACAAGGCGTGTCAGTGGGGGCAGTGCCACGTAAGGCCATGGCCTTTAATTGGGATGAATGACTTAGGTGTACAGTGCTTGCGTTTGAATTGCAACCAACACTGTTAGACAACCCCAACCTGAGCTACATCCTCCCTTTGTAATGCTTCCATCTGACATCATCAGGTAATGCAGCTTTGCAAAATGCCACAGCATTACAAACCCAGTGCATGATGGACAGGAGCAGCCAGTTGAAAAGACAAAGGATTGTCTTTCACCTTCCTTATGTACGGACTGCCAGGGCAGGGAGATGGATTTCACTGGAGACAGGGCCAGTTCTGTTACTGTGTTGGGCACAAAGCCCTGAGATATGGCTTTCCTAGAACAGTATTGTAAATTTCTACGAAGATGGCATGCAATAATTTTATTACAGCATCTGTATTTGCAGACTGCAGACTCCATCCAGCTAACTTTGCCTTGGTTAGTTTCTATTTAATTGCTTTCCTTCCCTCTCCCCTTCTCCTTTTACCGTTTCCCTTTACCCATCCCTCTCCTCCCCTTCTCTTTTATTTTCTTTTTATTCCCCTGTAAGACAAAACCAAGTGCTCAGTACATCTATATGGGTAACTGAATTATTAGAGACTTTTACTTAATGGTCATGGGTTCAAACACAGGCTACAAAAAAGTCAGAGTATTGTGATAGCCTTTGTGTGATGTGTTTTGCCATTAGTTTTTCATTAGTGAAGAGTAAACTGGTGAAATTTACTGGGCAAGCTACCTTCTCAGTCACTGTGAAGATGAAGGGTGAAGGGTGCTGGCAGGAGCACTTAGATGAGCACAACCATCTTCTGGAGAGTCACAGAAAACTTTGGTCTCCAGGACAAAACTTAAGACGCACTTGCCATCTTCTCAGTGATCCTGGCCAAGTCTGGCTTCTCATCAGTCTGAAAGAAAAAAGGTCTAAAGGAAAGGCATGGCTTGTTCTCTGTGATTGGGACTGTGATGTGCAAAAGGACAAAAGAGAAATGAGATTTGTTGGATGCCACGTCATGCCACCATGTGGGAAGATTTGCTCTGGAGAGCATTCAGTAATTGTTTAGACCAATTCTAGGGCTGCAGTCATGGACTAGGAAATATTGTCTTCCTGTGTAGGCAAAGTAATTTTGTTGATGCTCTTCTGGGCTCATAGGTTTTAAAATTGGGTATTATTTTAATACCAACAAAACTAGTATGTGATTTCCAGGAATTGAAGCTCTATTATAGAGTCACAGAAGCACAGAATGGGTAACACTGGAAGGGAACACTTGAGGTCATCTAGTCCAACCTTCCTGTTCAAGCAGGGTCACCTCTAGCAGCCTACAGTCTCTTACCTCTACAATTTCGAAGCAGAGCAAAATCCTAGCTCAGGTAATATCTGGAAAAACCTAAGAGTTGTATTTTGAGCCTATGCAGTACCTTGAAAACTTAGGGGCAAGTTTTGTTCTCAATAAACTGAGGTAAAGCCAAGTTGCTTCACATTTAGGTTATTATTGGTTTATTTCCTTGTACTTTGGTTCCTTCAGTCCTCTCATTAGTTGTCAGACCTCTCTTGCTGGGAAAATGGGGGGCTAAAAGGTCAGCTATGGCTTCCCTTGCATCTTCCTAAAACAATAGAAGGCTTCAGAGAAGGAAGGTTTAAGAATCAATTGTGTGACTGAAATGAAATGGGTTAAGGATTTATTTCTGAGAAAAATTGCCCAAAAGTATAATCTTTCCCCATCACAGTAGTAGACAGGACATTTTTTATTTACAATTACATATTAGGATGAAAAACTTGTAGCTGGAAGCTTGCTGCAGCCAAGCTACATATGTAGTTACTTAAGCAATTGCCAGTGGAGAGAAAACTGGAAGTGAATAGCAAAATTATGAGCCAAGGCAAATTAGCCCTCATGGTACCTGAACATGAGGAATCCTGCTCTGCCTCTATACTGTTGTGTTCTGGTGCAGAGACACAAAAGCAGATACAACAGAGGTAAATTCTTGATTATGGATAACATGAGAAATGGCCAAAACCTCTGAGTATAATGAAACAACCAGCATTAATGCTTTGGCTTTTCTCTCATAATGCTTTGGCTTTCCTTTCAAACTAACTTTACTTTTTATTCCCAGAAAGAGTTCTTAACACTGAAATGTCCTGCTGTGCCTCCTTGTAAACTTTTTTGCAGAAGACCAGCTAAGCTGAACAGAGATCAGCTGCTGCCATGGTCACTTGGCTCTCTTTCATTAGATGTAGGGCTTTACAGTTTCCTGCCTTAGTTTTTTCTTCAGTAGCTTTAAGCTTATTAATTTCTAGCTCAAAGATTGATCTTTTCCATCTTCCTCTCTTTGGCTCTCAGTTTTTCTTTTCTCTTTGCTTCAGGCCTGACTAGCTTGGTCTTTTAATGTTTTCTTTAACACTTCACTCTAGAAGGCAGGTTTCCCATGCACTTGGGTGCAGTGCAGGTTGGGACTGATGATTTTATAGTGTTTGTCACTGCGTGTTTGCTATCTCCAAGTCCTCCATCACTGCTGCTCCCTGTTCCTCACCTCTGCATGCTGTCCTCAGTGTCCTACCATTTTCTTTTGCCATTCTGTGGCAGCTGGTCCCAGCTTCCCCAGTCGAAGGGCTCATAAGCAGTCATCCTACCACCTGCTGCAAGAGAAGGGCTTTCCTTTAGGAAGCATTGGTAGTGCACAAAGCTCCCTGAAAGCATCCTCTTGACCCCAACTGTGCTCGTTTGTTAGTAAAAGGTATCCTTGTTTGGGGCAGGGGAGAGGGAGGCAGGGATTATGAGATCCATTAATTCCAATGCTTGTGGAAAATAACTTCTTTACTTTTTCACATTATTTTGTTCTTTTCCATAGCAATCTTAATGGTTTGTTTTTCTTCTCACCATCCCTGCAGTGACAGTCCCCACTCCGATTTTGTCTCTGTGGGATGTGTTCCTCCTTGCTGTCACAGCTTTTTTATTTTGGCTTTCAGCCCAGTTTCTTCACAGAAGACACCTGTAAAAGATTTTTTTTTTAATTACTTTAACTTTCTTTGACCTCTTTGTTTGTTTGTTTTTCTCTTATTCCCTCTCTGATTTAAAGCCTTTCTTTATGCAACCACTTTCTTAGCATGTTTTCACTCTTCTGTTATCTTTTACTCTTGTAGCAGACAAAAAGCAGCCTGTGGCTTAGGGTAAGGAACAGCTCTTCTTTCAGGCACATGATTTAGCTAGTTTAAGGACCACCTCAGAGAAACAAAGCAGTTTTTTTGGCTGTAAGGGTTCTGTTAATAACCTGAAAATTACACGGAAGAAAAAGTAGATTTAAGAACAAGACTCTTTACTGCTCTGCATTTTTGTATAATACATGATATCAAAATAAAACTACTTTTGAGTGCTTTCTCTTTACAGTAACTTTGTAGCAATTCAAATGACAACCTGAAGCTGAGAGCACTGAACGGTAAGGCAAGACCCCTTTCAGTACCTCTCTGAGGATGTGTGCTCAGTTACAGCTCTTCTCCTTGCCCTCAGCACTTTCATTGATTTCCCTCCTGAACCTCCAGGAATCTTTGCTGAGCCCATCTTTTCCAGTCCTTTTGAATATGCTATCACTGCCCTTGGTAATTTCAACATCCTTCCCTATATTCTCCTGTCAAGTGGTCGTAGATGTTGTGACTAATTTCCATGATGCAGTGAGCATCAGGAGGGAAAATCGCCCATTCTTAGTGCAAAAAGAATTAGCCTCTTATTGGTGTCTCTCATTTAGGGGAAAAGGCTGCCTACTTCTGCTTTTTTTTTCTGTCTTTGCCACTTTCCTTTTTTTTTCTTTTTAGGAGTGCCCTTTATTATGAGAGTGACTTGTACCAGCAGTGTAATTCCTCCAGTGAACTCGCTCTGCTAATTTCAAGAGCCTGTTGGTGCTGTTTTATTCTTGTCATGTCAGATGCAGTAATCCAGTTTGCATTCACAATTAGTTTAGGAAAGATATGAAATACCTGCATTTGCAAAATTAGTGTGGATATTTACCAGTTGGCAGCTTGTTCTCTTACTTCCTCCCCACCTCACTGCTTGAAGCCCTTAATCCACTACTCAGATGTGTAAGTTAATGCCTTGCTGTGAATCAAGAAAATGTCTTTCTGCATTGTTAATTTCTGTGACATGATCTCACCTCATGTTGTCTTCATAAGCACATGGCATGACATAACCCGATGAGATGTAACCTGTACTCTGATAGGCAGCAAGTAGTCAGTATGCTGATGATGCCTCCCAGCAGCCTGTCTTCAGAGAGCCTTGCAGAAGGGAAAATAAAGAGAAAAAAAGGCAGTTGGCTCACCTAGCTTCTATGGAAAGGTGCACAAAAACAATGGTACATGGTGAGATATGTGTCATTAAGAGCCTGATACTCTCCATGGCAAATAATGGTAAGGGACCACTTCTGTTTTGTGCCCCACTTTTGCATGTCCCCAGAACCTGCAGGGCAATGAACAGAGGGCACAGGTCAAAATCTGAGCATACACTTGCCCAGAGCCTGTTTTCAGACCAGTGTTAACTCAGTACTGGAGACAATGATTTGGAGGCTCAAAGGTACTTAAAGCCATCACTCAAACTCTACCTGGTTTTAAATTGACCCTTTTCCCTTTCTATATAAACAGTGCTCCCTGAACCATGTTGCCTGTTGTCATCTCTCTGCTGAAACCTTAAAGATAAAAGTTCTTCTGAGTGCACAAGTTGGACATTTTTACTATTAAAATTTCAATACCTTTCAACTTACCAGGACTTCTGTAGGAACAAGAGAAATGAGTGTGCCTAGCCATGAAACTTCATTCTATACTGGGAGCTAATTCCTGTAGTTTAATGGCTTGCTCTTGGTTCTCCCACACGAGCTCTTATTCCTCTAGTCCCTAAAACTCTACTAGCTCTAATTCACATCTCCTGCATTGTGCTTCTCCCTGGATAGACAAGAGTCCCAAAGCAAGAGCAATAAATTGCATGATTCACATCCAGACCTCAGCTTGCACCTCATCCAAACCTCAGCTTTGTTCGCAGCCAGCAAAGGATGAATAGATGGGCCACACAGCATTAACCAAGGGCTGCTGAGGTGTTTGTTCTTCAGTACCAGCCAGAAACATGTATTTCTAAGGCAGTAAGTCCCTTGTGAGAAGACACTGCTGGTAACTCTTTTATATTTAATCCACTGGGATGCTAGTCTGAGCCCCTTGGCATATTATTACAATGGCATCTCAGAGTTACAAATCTGTATGCTGTTCTGCCAAGGAAATGTTTTTCTAAACGTGTTGAAAGCTGCCAACTAGCTGTTTGTGCAGCTTAGTAAATTCTAGGTAATTTTCTTCTTAGAAAAGTGGAAAGAGAGTAGGGAAAAACAATAAAGAAAAATAATTTACAATTCCCCAGAAATTACTAGAATCATCCCTTAGGAAGAGCATCAAGGGGTGCATCAGAGGATGCAACACAGGAAGCTTTTTTCTGCCTGCAAAGCTGTTCACATGCTGTCACTGCTCTGTTGTGTTTTCACCCTTTGCCCCAACCTCTGTAATCTCTCTCTCTGATCACTCTTTCCCTTCATCCCACAGTCACATCTCTCCCTGCAGACAGGCTGCACTTTCCCAAGGAGCAGGCTGCTCCTCTTTCACTGCCAGGAGCCGCCTCTTCTACATTTTGTCCCTGCTGCCACCCTAAGATCAGCCAGCCAGAGGGATGTGCTTGAAGTCTGCTAGTGGCTGAATGCGCGCAGGAGTGGGCAGGCAGGTTGCCATATCATCTCAGGGGAGTATCAGGAAAGGAGGACAGCCTTTCCTGGAGGCAGGCTCTTCCCAGCCATGGATTCATCTGGCCAGATCAAGGCAGTTGGCCAGTATTTCCCAAGGCAAAAGCCTCAGTACCTTGAGTAGCCCAGAAGTTAGAAGCTAGAATGTCAGCATCTGTGTCTCCTCTGTGATGCAGAGCAGCATGGAGGAGAGAAAAGTTCTTTTTCCTTCTCATGGTGGCCTTGCCAGGAGATGAGAGCTGGGTGGAACCGCATGTAAGGTGTGGAGATGAGGGCTGCAGCACTCAGGTCCCCACAAGTGACCTCTGTCTCAAACGGTGTGGAATTAGCCCCAGTTTGGATCAAGCAGGGTGCTGAGGGGGTGAGCCTGGGCACTCAAAGCTGTCTTTGCTTGAAGGGAGCAAAGCAGCCAGGCTGCAGCTGCCTTTGTTATGAAATGTGCACATGTTCTGTCCCTGAATACATCCCCCCATCAGGAGACACCATTTGCCCCTGAGCTTTCAAAAGTGCTCTCGGTCCCCCCATGAGAGCATCCGTGTGTGAACTACCACCCCACTATTGCCAAGTGATCCATGAATGGAGAGATTTGGAGACAAGGGAGTTCAGTCGAAGCTGTGGCTGAGCAGAGAGTGTGAGGCAGTGACAAAGTTTAAACAAAACCAAAAATAAAAGCCTTTCTCAATTTTTGTACAACTGTGTTGACATATGAAAGCTTAGTGGCGGTTTATTTAAAGGAACTCTGTTACCGATTAAATTGCAAAAGAAAAGTCCTTTGGTATTCATGAAGAAGAATTCATTAATTCTATAACAGTTAACTTTAAAAATGCAATAATATGCTGAATGCTGATTATTGAGCTGTGTAAAAAAGGGCAAAATAAAAAAAAAAATCAGAGGAGTATTTTACTCTGTTATTTTCATTCCAGGTTGATTACATTACTTCAGCAGATGCAGTGCTAACCACTGTAACATCAAACTGCTCTCATGAATGGCATTTTTCTGGGTCCAAAGACCCCATCTCTTGCTGCGGCTTGCCCACATCACTGCAAAAGAGCACACTTGGCTGTCCAGAAAGGCTTGCAAGAGCTAAGGATAGGAAAAAACCCAATGTAGCACTGGGAGTGCCAGGCACAAATTATGTGTTTGTAATGTATCAGAGGTGGTGTGCTGGATTATTCACGCTTCTCCTCCACAACTTGAAATTGAGGGTGGTAAAAACAAGATGTTCAAAACCCATCTAGACGATTTCTCAGGGGGTGCTGTATAAACGTGATAACCATCACCAGTGAGAATAAAGCAAATAGCAGGAAAAAAAGTAAGCAGCCTGGTCTTTGGTGAATTCACTCATGAGTCTAATGTGTCAGGAACCATTGCATTTATCATCTGAAATCCGACTCCCAGCCCTATCCCAGCACTCCATCAGCCCTTGGACTGCAGTGAGCAAACTTCTTCTGAAAGATTGTCGGTTTGTAGCCAGTGCAGGCAACACATCTCTGTCAGGAACAGTAATGCGTGTTGACAAGTGCACATTAATTTTAGATTATTCATCCTGACAGGACTGTTGATTTGGAGGTTTGCTGCAACTGTTGGTTTAAACAGGCACAGAAGGAAGCTGGAGGCATGAACAAAACCCAAAAGGGGACTTCTGGAAGGGGAGCTAATATCCTGATGAAAAGTCTTCCTAAATTTGTCTAGTTCAGCTTGGAGCTTGGAAAGTTAAAGTGAAATAGAGATGTATTTCAAGGCCTAGCAGCACAGGAGAGGTAACCATGGCAATTTAACCTATTCAGTCTGAGATAGGAAGAAGCAGGATCAAGTTCCTTTACTCTTTTTATACAGAAAATGCTTCATGTGTGATAAAGGATGAAGGAAAGGTTGCCAGCGAATGAGTGAAGGAAATTAAAGAAAATTCATGCAGCAGGAGGCTGTCCTGAGCTCGAGAGCTGCTGAAAGGTGTCCAGCTCAGCTGGTCCTCACACCCAGAAGGGCTGACAAAAATGCTGCACCAATAAAGTTAATTATAAACCCCCCACACTTGAAAGAATAAAAGATTACCAAGAGCTATGAGTGAGACTTCTCTCACAGAAACGCACAGAGAGATACAGCTCACCTGCCATGTGGTTCAAAAGGGCCTTTGTCTTGCCCAGACTGCCCTGAAGGAGTTTTCTTCAGCATATGCAAACCATCTGTATCTTCTCTCTGCAGTGCAAAACAGGTGTAGCTGTCCTGCTGCCCTCTGGACTTTGTGTACTCTTGTGCACCCAGGGCCATGAAGCCCTTCGGGAAGTTGCTGTTGTGTCAAGTAAATGCATTCATAAGACTTTGGGAACAGCCTCATGGATTATCCATTTTCATAGATCACACGTCCTTTAAACAAAAAAAGACTAACAAGCAGTTGATAAAATTACTGAGTTCCTCCCACTCCTTAATATTTTTCTCTCTGTGACCCTAAACCCAGTAAAACTGAGTGAGTAAACTCCAGTCAGTGTATTCAAGGGACACATACCATGTCACAAAGTAAAACTGTCTACCATCCTATGAGAAGAGGAAAATTTAGAAATAAAGATGAAGAGTTGTGAAAAGTACTGTGTATTCAGGTTCCATTATTTGTTATTTTAAAACATGCAGGCAAATACCTAAAATACAGATGGGGGTGATAGGATGAGTGTGCTTTGTTCTTACAGTGAGAAATTCCACTGTTGTGGGGCAGGAAGATGATTCTAAACCTCCTACCATCAAGCATCACTGTTTCCTTTTCTCTGAAGACTACATTTTTATGCACACTGCACAGCTACAGGCAACACTTCCTTAGCATTATCTTTTGATAATCACAGCTTAATGGTCTTCAAATTCACATTGTCAGACAATAGTTCTTGTCATGCATAAACTTTTCAATTATTAAAGCAAAATTCTGGTAAAAAATATTCTTTGAGATTTCTACAAAGAGAGTGCAAAGAGCTAAAACTGCCATCCTCTTTGAAACTTCAACTGTAAGCAGACTCCATTCTGGAGGTCCTTCTCCTTAAGGAATGATTTAGCCCATAGACTGTTAGTATTTGCAGTAATGATTATTTTGGTGAATGCGGGCCTCAGCACTCCACATATGCAAGACTTCAGACTCTTGTTTTACAAAGCATCCTTACAAAAACACCACCTTCTTGTACCTAGGGCAGAGCGAGATGTTGAGGTGGTTGTATGGGCTTTACTGCTGAGGTCAGCAAAAAAAAGCTAGCACTGTGAAGCCTAGGAGAAATGACAACCAGGTCTCAGGGGACTTGATGAGTACCAAAACTTGTAACATCAATGGTTTTGTGTTGTTAGCTAGTGATGACAGGGTGTTTTTCCAGAGACTGCGTTGCTGCCTGTTGAACATACTCCTCATCTGGAACACCTGTGCTATTTAAGTTCTGCTCTTTTCTCCAGCAGGAACAGCAGCAGGCAGTGATGTGGAGGAAGGGGCAATTTCAGAGGTGAAATGGTTAAGCAATAGTAATCTCCCTCTGGCTGTGGAATTAATATTGGAAGCAGAATGTAGAGAGCAACACAGAGCAGGATGGGTGCAGCTCTCAACAGAGGATGATCAGCCCAAGTGAATAATTGACTAAATAGCATGAAATCTGGCAATACTCAGTCGTCTGAATTCAGGTGAAAAATGTGGGCTGAGCTACTGAACCTGCTGCTGCTTCTAGCAGCAGTGCTAATCTGGGAAGCCATAGCACCCTTTCCCTCATGCCACCCTTACCAGCTTCTTGAAGCAGTATGTGTCCATGGCAGAGGACCCTAATTTGGCCTGACTTAACCAAAGGAAATTGCTTATGGCAGCATGTGATTTTTTTTTTCTTTGCCTGACCACATTTGCCCCACTGCTTTGATTTTCCTTTCATGTGCAGAACTTTGTACCCTACTGTTGATTCCCTTTCCTCGCCCCCCCCATATGCCCCAGAGTGCATTCTGCACACACAGGGGTAAGCAAGAAAGGACCAAGACCATGCTGTGACCTGCAGTTTATTAAGCAGCATGGAAGGCTTAGGCAATTTCCCCTCCGTCTGCAGCAGAATGTGGAGAGGTTTATGAGGTGCATTTGAAGAAAACCTTGTTTTGAGTCCCAATCAATTACAGTTATATCAAAAGATTATGACTTGTGAGTGCAGTGGCATTACAGAGTAGAAGGGTGAGGCTTGTGAACCCTTCCTTCATTCCCAAGGGAAGCTAAAAGGAAAAACAGTAAAATAGATCTGCAAGTAGAGGAGGACTTTATAGGGTGACTCTTGAAGTCAGGTAAACACTGAGTAAAATCTGAGTAAGAAACTCTTTACCCATCACCATTTAGTGCTCTCAAATGCCTTACTAACTTTAACATACCAATGCTTACTGGATTTTTCTTTTTCCTTTAGCTGTAGCTGTTTCACTAAGATGAAATAATAAACTCCAGGATTTTCTAATATTTGGGTATGTTGTAATTTTAGTGGTCAACCTTTATCTTTTTTCCCTAGCACAGCTTTTTCTCTCATCAGCTTAGTATTTAAACTGTATTCATTTTTAATGCCTTAATATGCAAACACATTTATGTCAAAATTGATTCAATATTTAAACTTGTTCAGTTTCAAATATATTTTATGCTTGAGCTGTTTCAACTTGTAGATTATTTCAAACGGGGAATTGATTCCAAAATTGAGCAAGTTTAAATGTTCAGTCAATTTATTTTAAACTATGTGTGTGTTTTAGAGACCTATATTGAGAAATGCTGATATTTTTTTTTTTTACTGATGCTTTTGCAGTTCACAGTGTATCAGCAGTTTAAAAGTAAGTCTCTGTGCATACAACAGCTGCCTTAAGTTTAACTGAGTCTAATGTATGACTTAGAAAATGGCAAAAGGTTAGTCTGTCCTCAATATGGTATATAGACCAGCCAACCTCAGAAACATATTTTTGTCTGTCTTCAAAAATGCTTCTGAAAATTAGGGTGAATTTCTATTTATCTGCCTCTCTTTATATTTCAATACATAAAATAATGCTCTTCCAAAACATGCAGTTTCCAAACATAACTGTGAATCTGGCCTGTGTTTGTGGAATAGCTTGGACAGACAGAAATGGGATGTGGCAGTGTGTTAGCAAAAAGGGAAGGCAGTCTGCTGTTGCCACTGATGTCCACTAAGAGAACCCCAGCAATCTCAGTCGATTCTCTCTTCTCTGTGAAAACCTGCATACTCTGAACTCTGAAAAACTATACTGGGTATTTCAGGAAGCAGCATCTTTGCTCTGCATCGTAGCACTCTTGCTCCACTGTGTGAAACAGACAAATATTTTGAGTGGAAATTGAAAGCAGGTTTCCAGATTCTCAGGTTAGTTCCTGACTGCAGAGCTATAAAGTCCTTCTCCTTTCTCTTTTATACTCATGGCCACTTAATTATTTATGCAAAGTGGCATAAAATAAACATGAGAGATTAAAGGCAATACATAACAAAATTTCTTATGACCCTCTAGTGTTGGAAGTGTAATCTGAAATCCCTCTTCTTTACTTGTTTCAAAGTAGAGATTTGAAGCCTGTTTTCCTACTTCTTTGAGTACATGTAGAATGCTCCAAAGTGTATTATTAGAGCTATAATTTTTATCGATTGCTGCTTTTTTTTTTTCCCACCAAAAGTTCACAAGGCACTGAAATTGCTCTTCAGTGAAAGTGGAAGGAATGGGAGGAGGGAGAGTGAGATGGGATGTTTTGATCAATTTTTGTCCATTTGAGTGCAAAGGAGCAAAAAAATAAATGTGGCTTGAAGTAATTTTTTTTTCTTTTGTTTTGGCTGTTGAGAAAAACCCTCTCAGGAAGACTTAATGTTTTGTAGCTGCTTTTTAATATCATAGTAGAAGAAAAAATCTCCAGTTTTTCAGCTGGCACGGCTTTCTTTGTAATCTTAGAGAAAAAGAACTGGATGTTTGCAAAGATCTTTGCAATTTGATGTACAGGTGATGTGTTTGTACAGTAGATGGGGAAAGACTTTGTTCTCTGGTTTTTATAAATGGCCAGAAGTACTCTGCTTCTGTTACTGATCTGGTATTTTTATTGAGTGTTAGAATTAAAAAGGTGAAGTTATTGTCAGATAACTGCTTGCAACGTTGTTGATGCTTTGTAGTAAGACCTCTCCTTGCAGCAGCTGTTTCAGAGAGTGTTAGTTTTGCACATGCTATTAATACATTGGAATCCAAAGAAAAAAAAGCTCAGGTAAATTACTTCTTAGGTTGGTTGTAATGTGCAAAAGAAGGAATTAGTTAGTTTTGGCTATTTTTTCAAGACTGCTATAATTTAAAATTTAGTTTTTTCTTGAAAATGAAATGTGTAACATCAGTTGATGTAGATTAGTTCTTTTTTGCTGTTGTTCTCTTCAAATTAAAATTTCTAAGTTGTAAACATCAGACTGTTGGCTAGGGCATACGTATTAACTGCTTTCGTTTCAGAAACATTTAGTACACACAGGAGTATTAGCACAACAATGGCTTTACTTTAAGAACTGATGGTTTAGATATACTTTCCAACATCATCTTTAAAAACATTTTTATAGCTTTCTAGATCTGCATAAACTCATAATATCAGACACATTTTATTTAAAGTTGTACTTTATTAAAACCATAGGTAGCAGAAGATGATTGTATGGGTTTATCAAGAGTTTAGGGGGTTTCAGAAGACACTACACACAGACACATACACACACACGCCTACAGAATGAGTAAGTTACTATGTCATATTTGCATATTTGTTTCTATCAGTTTGTAAATTATGGTACTACTGATTGTTGGGGTTTTTTCCTCCGAGGAGCAGCTCTAAGCCAATGAAAATATTCAGGTGCTCAGCAGTAGCAGAATCAGGTATGAGAGTGAGAAATGTAGCCAGTCAGTATCTGAGCAGATGATGAAAGCAACCTGAGGTTGCATCTATCCTAGTTAATTAAACATGGCCAGGGCTGCTGCCTGCACTGAGACCAGTAGGCGTGAAGCATTTCATGAGACTGGGTACTACTCTGACACTCTTGAAAGAAAAACAACCACTGTCCACTGCCCAGGCACCATTATTTAATTTACTAAAGGTTAAGGTAGCCTAACAGTTCACATTCAGAGCTAACTTTCTCAAGGCACACTCAAAACTCCAGTGGTAGCACATGCTGCTTGTTTCTAGAATCAGTATTAAGGCTCTTGGATTAAGTAGCTGCTGTTCCCATGCAGCTCCCTTCCCAGTGGGTGCAGCAATGAAGCCCCTGTGTGCAGCTGGGCTGTGCCCAAAGTTCCTGCACTGCACCATCTTGCACCCCCAGCTGGGTGCATCGTCACAGAGGAGGAGCGCGGATCATCCAGGCACAGGCATTGCCTTATTTTTGAGTTTCAGTTCTCTGTGTTGGATGCTGATGGGGAGTTGGCTCTACAGTATCAAAGGCATCCCAGGTGAAGCCAGAAAAACAAGAAGAGAGAGTCCATATGCTGGACTTCTAAAGACAGGACCTCCATCCCTCTGGCAGAACAGGCAGCCATTAGAAGCTCTCCCTGGGACTTGTGCCATGCCCAAAGCTTGCTTTTTGAGAAGGATAGTGATACTCAGCCTACCAGTGGGAAAACACAGCTTAGATGAGATTTGAAGGAAGATGGGGAAAATTATCTGGGTGCGAGCATTGTGACAAATTAGGCAATAGAAATAGCCTCTGTGCCTCCTGGGACACAGACTGGCATGAAGGGAAAAACCACTGAATTCCATGTTGGTTTTGGTGGGTTTACAGGTTTAGAGGCTCAATGGTGTTAACCTTGTCACTGCAGAACATTAGACAATTAAATGCATTCCTGGTTTTGACAGAAAAGTCTCAGTCTGCTTAATACAATGGTAAACAACTAGCTTAAAAATATATCATCTTTTATTAAAGATACAGAATAAGAAAAGGAAAAGATTAATGCCTCTGTTATCTAAAGAATGAAGTAACTTATTTTTAGCAATATGCCATATTTCCTTAGACATTAGCTGTAGAGAGACCATTTGGCATCCATTTGACTGATATTAGAGATTATAGTAATTGTTCTGGTTAAAGAAAAGATAAAATGTCATCTGATCTGGGTTGCAGCTGGTTTGTCACATCTTGGTTCCCTGAAGGACAAAATGCGCACCAAATAAGGAGCAAATACCAGCAAGGACAGAAAAAATTAGGTTTTGGACTCTGAGACTGTCTCTTACTTACAACAGTGCTTCTGAGAACAGCAGGCACCACATACACTCTTGTTAGCCAGTGTCTTTGGACTGGTGTTGGGCTGACTTGCCAGTAGCTGCCTTTGTGATGATGTGTTCAGTCAACAAAAGCTGCCGTCTTATCCAAGTACACAAAATAGACACAGACATCAAAAAAGCAAACAAGTTTGTATATAAGAACATACAAATCACACACAAAGAGGGGAAAAAAAGGAAGTAGTGTGAAAAAAAGAACAAATAGTATGGGAAAAGAACAAATAGTGATAGACATGGAAAAGGGCACTAAAAAAAACCCAAAAAACTAGGCATTCATTCATTACACAGTAGATCTTGGCTAGAAGTAGTCCTGAGGCAAAAGAGCTGTTGATGTCTTCTAGATTCCCCTGATCCTTCCTTGTTTCAATCTTATCATTTTTCGGGATCAGGGAAAGTAAAGCCCTACAGTGTTACTGTGCATCATGTGATCAGAGGCGGTGTCCTCATCACACACACTACTGTGTGTTCTTCCAATCAGCTTTCCAAAGACATCTCTCCCAAAGGAAATAGTAGATGGAGTAGCATGTTCACTCTTTATTTTGTTAGCTTATTTTCCAGCAGATTGGGTTTATACCATTTATTTCTGGTCTTTTTTTTTTTTTTTTAAACCTGTTGCTACCACGTCTGAATATTCAGAAGCTGCGATCCAACACGCACACAGTCATACTGGGTCTATAGAAGTTTAGAAGGAGCAGCCAGTGATACATGAATCTGTTCTAAACTGTAGTTTGATGCATGAATTATCAAGTAAATTGATACTTGTATACTTCCAATACTCAAAGTTTGGGAGCTCTGAATCCATCTGCTCTCTTTATAGGTTATCTGCATTAATGTAATATCCAAAAGGCAGATCAGCTGCAACACTATGTCTGTTTTTCTCAAATAAAGTTACCATGACCCAGAAGATCCAAAAGAATTAGATTGAGATGAGCATGGGAAAGCTGGCTGTCCTAACTTGCAATATATATTTATGAAATGCACAATGCATTAGGTGATATGGGCTGCTATTTCATTAACTGCAGTTTGAAAAGAGATTTTTCTTTGTCTTTTAAATAGCTCTTGTAAGAATAGAGAATATCATTACAACAAAGGAAATATTCATATAACCCAAAAGATCTGACATAAGCCCTCAAATGCCAGGCAACCCATGGATGATGTTAGAATTCTGTGTCCACCTCTAACTGTAATGCAAATCAGTAAAAAGATTCAAGAAAATGTCATCTTTTATGCTATAATTCTGTAACAAAAGACCTGAATGCAGACAAAGTGAGTATGCCCAGTTGCCCATTTTCACAACAGAAATGTTGTCATTGAAATATTTTTTAAATGCTGTGATTTGTTACCTCATAAGGTAGGGTTTCATACCTCTCGGAGACATGACTGTGCTCTAAGAAAGGTTGTGATTCACTCTCTCCCTGAAGATGGCCTTGTGACATTCTGCCTTTAGGAACCTGCCTCACATCCTTGGCATTATCAAACTCCCCTGGCACTATTACTTCTTCTGATGGGATCACTTTTGTACTTCTCACATTGCCAGTCAATTCATTGCAAGGGTACGGGGTTGGCATTGAGTTTAGGGTGCAGTCATCCCTTCTCAGCCACTGTCTGTCTGTTAGGAGCCAAGACTGTGCTTACACTAGCAATTTCCTTTTGAGCAGAAGTGCAGCACTGATCAAAAGTGCAAATTATCACCATGCACCACATACTGGTTGAAAAATCCACATAGTTCTTAAAAACACAGACCAAGGACAAGAAATACAAGGGTCTTACTCATGTATAGTGGACAAACAGAACAGACCATACAGTACTTTGTGTGTTGTTCTTTATATTTATTTAGATTAACTTTTAATTCTATGAGAAAAAAGAATAATCTTGAATTCTTTTTTTTTTTTGCTACTCTTTTCAAATGGAGGAACATATACCACCTACAATAGAAATTCTAATAAGCTAAATAAAAGTTACTAGCATTTTTTCTAACCATCAGATTTTATGGCTTAAGAGCTAAGTAATGAAGAAGGATCAATACAGACAAAGAATCAATATGCCTTACACGCACTGTTTCCCAAGTTCAGAACAAACTGGCAGAACTGTCTGTAATTCCTCCACTGTAGCCATATATTTTGAAATCTGTGGAAAATCAGCCATGCAAAAAATTTTCTGAAAACAAACATGAACACAAACTCCTGCTTTCCGCACCCCTCCTCCAAAAAAACAAACAAAAAACCCAAAACAAAACAAACAACAAAAACAAACAAACAAACAAACAAAACCACCCATGCATTTCCTTACCTTGCCTCAGTCAGAAAAAAAAGAGATTTGCATATGCTATTCGGCCAAGATGATTCAGGGACAAGTGATGAACATTACTACAGACACAAAAAGACTTTCTTATGAAAAGATAGTGAAAATCTTGAAGCTGTTTAGTCTGAAAATTAGATAAATAAGATGGAGCATGATGGAGGTAATACTGAGTAATGAGTAATGTAGAGGAGGTAACTTGGGAACTCCTAATTACCTTTTCTTTATAACTCATAACTAACTGCTAAGATGGGATATATTTTTACCCAAAAACACAGTTAAATGTGAAATTCATTGCCACTAGTTATCACTGAGGCCAGTCATCTAGTAAAAAATGTTAAAAGGTTAGAAATTTAAATATACATTGAAAATGTCAATTGTTACCCTGGGTCAGCTTAAAAATAGACTATATCATAAAGCCATATTGTTATAAGAGGAAGCTAAACACTAACATGTTTTTTACATCCAGTTTGTTCCACTATTTTGTTACACAGCCACTGGCAGAGGTGAGAGCCTGGAAGAGGGTTTTCAGTGCTCTGTGCTGGCTTAGCAGCATTTGTACATCTCTACAACGGCAATAAAGCGGGGCAGCAGGGTAAGAGGCCACTCCTGCCTAACACAGGATCAATTATACCTTCAGTTTGGCCTGGGTTTAAGGATGGTTGGGAATGGAGGTGCAAGAGATCCCCATGAAACCTGCTGCAATGCCTGATAAGCCTTGTCCTTGCAAGGTTAGTCACATCTGACACGATCCTTCATTGCAGGCTGGGAGAACTGCATCGGATGTCCACCCTGGGCACAGACAGTGGGCTATGCTGTTCTTCCTCACATCATACTTTTATGTGTTTGATGACAATTACGATGTTTCTTCCGTAGTGCTTTCTTTTTCAGCTAATTAACTTCATACTTTCCTCTGAAGTCACATTTTCCAGACCTCTAATCTGGCCTGGTGCTTGCCTCTGCCCTCTCTCCAGCTGAGACACACACCGTTTGAAGCATGGTGCCCAAAACTGGATACAAACCTCCAGGAAGCCTTCTCAGTACCAAGGGCAGTGAGAAAAGTTGTTTCAGATGCCTTGCTTTTTTCCTGTTTGCATCCCACTATGGTATTTCCTTTTCTTGTACCTTCAGGACATTTTTGAATTTTCTTTGGTGTGTTATCCAGTACAACCTCTGAACTTGTTCCCTAGACTAGAACTGCAAGTTGCAAATTATTTTCCCCACAATGTGTACAGCAGATTAACCCAAATAGAGTGTATGCCATACTTTTCCTCTCTCAAATTACATCCAGTGTAAAATAAGAAATGGGATACCCATTTTGTATGACTCTGTTTTGTAATATATTATGTGACCAGGATAATATAAAGAGGATAATGGGCCACTGAAAGAGCTCTTGTTATTCATTTGCTAAATGTAATTTAGCTTTCATTATTTCTTAAAATAGCAAATCATCTACTTGTAACATTGTCTTAGTTCAGTGGAGAACTAAGATAACTACGTTGGCCGAGAGAGAGAAAAGGAAAGGCCTTCTTCCCCAAAAAGGCCAGACAAAAAAAAAAAAGGAAATAGCCTCTCTCCTTTAAATTTAGAACAAAACTTTAATTAGGAAAATATATTGGAAAAGGATAACATTTCTTAACCACAATATATTTATATATGCCCAGGAAAGGACCAAACAAAATAGTTTGTAATAAACCCTTTGAAAGAAGAAGGAAAAAAAGGCAATTTTCTCTGCTATCCTAAAAGGGTGCAATTATATTTACAGACAGCAGGTGGTGATGTTGTGCCTTAGGCTACCCTAAAAGGGTACCATTATATTTACGGGCAGCAGGTGGCGATGTCACACCTCGGTCAGCTGGCTCCTCTCACAGGCAGCCCTTCTCCTGGCTCGCTGATGAGAATGATTATAGTTACCAAACGGTGGACACAGCCACTCGGGTCAGTTCCTGTAGAATTGATGGAGAAGCAATGGGGACCCTGTCTCCGTATTGCAGAAGTAGGCGTGTTCTCTTCCTCACAGCACCTTCTGCAGTGGGCCCCGGCCCCACAAGTGGTCAGCTGAGTTAGAGAGAGAAAGGGGCACAGGCAGGCACAACCCCAGTTCTCCCATGGTGCTGGACCAGTGTGTTCCCATCCTTGCTCCTCAGAAGAGCCGCTGAGCTGCGCAGAAACACAGAAACCCCAGCAGCTTCCCCCACCAGAGCCTTCTTCTCCCACCCCTCCCAGCCTGGGAGACAAGAACAAAAGGGTCTGGCTCAAGTCATTACATCAGAATATGAATATTTATTAGTCCCTTTGTTAACCATCTTCACGAAGTTGGGCGTTGGCTCCAAGCTCTAGAAGGAATTCCAACGAGATGCTGAAACTATAACAAACATCCCACGCTGGACTCTGAATTCTCTGTGACTGAGAACCACATGACAACATTCAGCAGTATCAAAAAATTTGTTTGTATGTGGATTTGCAAAACAGAAATGCTTTCGCAGCTTTCACAGAAGTCAGCAAGAGTCTTGTGGAAATATGTCATCTCACTAGTTAAGTTCCCTCAGGAGCTGGAGATTATTGATCTTCTAGGAAACATAAACTACAGAAATGTATCAAATCATTAAGGGAGCATTTTGACCCAGATAGGAGCAAAGGTTTTGTCACTGCTATTGCAGAGATATATAGAACAATAAATGGAAACTCCCGGATATATTAACCTTGTCAAGGATGCCAAGATTAAAGAACAAAATATTCAAAACATAATGAAGGTACATCAGGGGAATAATTTGATAATTACTAGTTTAATATCTTGAACTAAAATTTTCAGAAGTTACATCATTTATTTTTTTATAAATTCCAAATTTCATTCTTATTGCTAATTCTGTAGAGAGAACTTTCCAAGTATTTGTAAAGAATAGATTCCTAAATTGCACCTTTATGACAAAATTGTGTCAGCCATGAGGAGGGTGAGATTGTCTCACATAGATCCACTGGCAAAATTTCTAGTGTAGCCATGACTCTATTCACATTACACTGCCTATGTAAGTAACTTTAGTTTTCCTTTATATGGGGAGGCTTTTATACTGACATGCTGGCAGGACAAGGGTTCCTACAGTCTTTTGTAGCCTGTGAGGGTTACAGGTCTCCAATGCTAATGAATCATAGAATCATTTGTACTGGTTTAAAGGTAACCTGGCAGGAGAAACAAACTCAACTCAAAAAGAGATTACAAATCAGAGTTAAAATTTAATTTAAAAATGACAATAAAAACAATGATACAGAGAAAAAATTGATTTTAACACACAAAACCCAGATGTATAACCCACCACCCTGAGGCATGAACAGAATGGTTTTCATTAGCCTTTGTGCTGAGTGCCACATGGTGCCCCTGAGTATAAAGTAAAAGGAAAGAAAAACCTTTGGTGAGGATGATGGTCACAGTCTGATCGAGAGTGGCAGTCACAGTCCTGTTGAGGTTCTGGTCCTCTTCTGGATCTGATAAGTGGTACCAGAAGTCCCAAAACATAAAGATTATATATGCTCAAGTTCAGATGGGAATGCCCAGTACCTCCGCCAGGGTGAGGAGTTTCACAGTGGGGGATTTACTCTGTGGTCATGGGATAATCCTTGATAAACCATTAGCAAACATGATCTCTCAGGCTGGGTGTGAAGGTGCTAATGATTCCCTGGGAGGGAGTTATCACACCTGAGTTACTGGTGTGAAGACAGGAAAACTTCCTTATCTCACAGAGTTCCTAAACACCCAGCTTGTAGCCTGAGGGGCTAGGTGTGCCCTGGGCAGCTGCTGCAAATGATCCATTATTTACAGTTCATAAGAAATGACATAGAGGTTGTAGAATACACAGTTTTTGTTGCACCCACACAGTGAATAAGCTAGTCCCAGCCACTGTAACTAGGACATTGTTTCAGTTTGAAAAGACCTTTAAGATCATCAAGTCTAACCATTAACCTAGCACTGCCCAGACCATCATTAAGCCGTGTCTCTCAGAGCCACATCTACACATCCTTTAAATACCTCCAGGGATGCTGTGGTGGTTTGACCCTGGATAAACGTCTGGCATCCAGCAAAACTGCTTCCAAGTCTTTCTCCCCCCCCCTTTTCACCTTCCAGAGGGAAGTAAAAATAAAAAAAACCAGCTAGGAATTTACAATTAGAGATAACAAACAAAAGAGGAGCTTTGATTAATACCACAGGCAAAGCAGAACTTAGAACAATGCTTAAATTTATTACTAACAAACTAAGAACTAGAAATAAGTAATAAAACCAGTTTAGAAACACCTTTCCACCACCACTCCTTGGTCTTTCATGCTCCCCTCCTTCCCCCAACAGTGCTGGGGGACAAGGAATGGAAGATTCGCAGTCAGTTGTTGTGTCAGCCATTTGCAGATGTAAGTCTAAGACTTAAGCAGCAGTTCTTCCAAATTGGGTGTCTCAGGGGTCTTTCCTGTGGGCTGCAAAGGGGAAAGCTTGCTTTACCACAGTCGCCACCACGGTCACAGGGGAATCCTAACTCTGAGTCCTTCCCCTGCATTCCATGGGGTCCCCCGCACGAGAGAGATCCTCTGCTCTCTCGTGGGTCATTCCATGGGGTGCAGTCTCTTGTGAAAAGCTGGTTGTACCTGCTTAGCGTGGGCTTCTCCCTCCATGGGTCTCAGACACAAGTCTTTTGCAGGACTCCACTCCATCTTGAGGCCTCCCACAAGGCAACAGCCTCTTTCATGTATCTTCCTGCTCCAGCAGGGGGATCTTTGCACCCCGATGGATCCCATGGGCTTCAAGAGGACAGCTCAAAAATCACCACAGTAATCAGGGAATAATAGCTTTGAGTCCTTTCCCTGACCCATGGGGTCCCTCTCCCTGCTTCTCCTCCTACACTGACCTTGATGTCTGCATTGTGATGTTAATCCATGGCTGCAAATATCCAACTGCGCAACAACTCCTCCAGTCTTAAATATGTTTTCATGTAGGGGCGTAACTTAGTGATTCAAAAGCAGGAAATTTTCCTCAGAGCTGAACCTCATTGGCTCTGCTCTGTAAGATAGAGGAAAACTTCTAGCAGCTTCTAACAGAAGCCACTATTCCTCTTATCAAAAAAACCTAATCAGAGAAACCCATGATCGATGGTGACTCCACCACTTTCCTGGGCAGTCTGTTCCAGTGTTTGATAACCCTTGCCATGAAGATATTTTTCCTAATATCTAATCCAAATCTCCCCTGGCACAACTGGAGGCCATTTTCTCTTGTCCTGTCACTTTTTCTGTGTGAGAAGAGACAGACCTCCAGCTCACTACAACCTTCTTTCAGGTAGTTGCAGAGTGATAAGGTCTCACCTGAGCCTCCTCTTGTCCAGCAACGACCCATGCTCCCTCAGATGCTCCTCATAAAACTTGTGCTTCAGACCCTTCACCAGCTCTGTTGCCCTTCTCTGGACATGCTCCATCACAGGAATGTCCTTCTTTGTAATGACAGGCCCAAAACTGAGCACAGGATTTGAGGTGCGGCCTCGCCAGTGCCAAGTAGAGGCGTACAATGACATCCCTAGTCCTGCTGGCCTCACTGTTTCTCATACAAGCCAGGATGCCATTGGCATTCTTACTGGCTCATGTTCAGATAAGTTGAAAAGACAAGCCCAAGTATAACCTACACACACACTGACTCAGTACTAATCAGTCTGGTAACTAGCTCCCAGGACCCCTTCAAAAGTCCCAAATGCATGTCTTGCTTCCACACCCTTGCTTTTTGGTCAGCTCTGATCATTTTCTGGCTGTAGCCTAGTAGAAAGTGAAAGAGTTCCTGCCTCCCACTTTCTGCCTCCTGCAATGGATATGGAGTTGGGCAACTATTCCCTGACCAAGAAAAGACAGTAAGCAAACCTCTCTTGGCTTGGATTAGTTTGTTCTTCCCAGAAGAAAAGTGGAGAGACAGAGAGGAGCTGTACCACTTCCTGAGTCATTCAGTGATTCATCTGCTCTTCCATCAGTACAGATAGTACGCCCATCTTCAGAGTATGCATATGGCTACATTTCTGTTTAGGTTCTAAATATGGAGAAATTTTTTATTAGGTCTTAATATTTGAGCCCACACTTGTCAGGGTTTGTTACTGCTGCCATTCACAGCTAGGGATTGTGCTCAGCAGTGGAGGTGAAGAGGTGTGTCTAGAAAAAGTGTTTGATCTTTTGCTTTATGCTCAGTTTCTGCTAATCTAGTGACATTGTTCTGCTGCTATTAATAAAAGCAATTGTTTACCTCCCTCATCTGCAGACTCCTAATGTCTTTGCAAGCACAACAGTGCTGTTTGCTTTATTTTGTATGAAAGCATTTTCCCTCTCCATACTCCCACTCACATACAGACAAAGGCTATTAACATACCATAGCTATCTCATCACAATCAGGACCTTGCAATTTACTTAATGGATCTTTAAGTACAGGAAAATGTTATTATTTATTCAAAATTAGTCAAGCCTCTTGTTTTGACCCTAAAGATTCTCTCAAATTCTGCAGCTCCTTCTTTGTTTATTTAAGCTTCCAAAGAAGAAAAACAAAACAAAACTAACATATAGTTTCCTTTATATTTAAAGCAATACAGTTTACAAAACAGAAATCCCTGCAAAACCAGCCCTGGCATATTACTTAGTCAGCCTCCACACAAATAAAAGATCTGTGATTTGCTGGGCTAGACATGCCTTCAGAAGTGATCCATCCCGGCTGTTAAAAAGTCAGATGCCTCCCCAGATGAAAAAAGATTGGCATGTACCAACATTGAAATACCAACTTTTGGGTACACAGCACAAAGGTCTGTGGTGTCTACCTCCCTGGTCTCCTGTTACCCAAACTGTTGAGAAGCTTTGGGCTATTTATCTTCACAGCCTCCTTAGGAATATTGATGATGCCTTTGCTCCCACTTTCTGCATTCATATAAGGAAAACAGGAAATATGAGTTATAAGAAACTTGAAGAGAAGACATATTAGTTTCCAAAGATCCCCACTGCCATGTTTTGTTCTTATCTTCAGGCTCTGTATGATCCTCTGAGTGCATGGAAATGGAAGGGAATGGACACCCATTGCTCCAAAAGTTCTTTCCACTCCCAGAAGCTATTATGGAAGGAACTGGGCAGCATATCTTAATCCACAGTTCCCTTAAAAACCTCCTGACCTTGTGTATGAGAAAAGGGCTCACAAACTTGGAGGGAAGATTCCAATTTATCATTCCAAGAGGCTGATAGTCCTCTGTCAGGGATTCCTTATGCTCCAGGGGAAAAGCATCTAATAAGGCATTCAGCAGCCTAAAGAGAGGGGAGAAGGGGGTTTTTGTTCCATTTGTATGTAACTTCACTGTGAAAAATTATCACATAAAAAGAGCATCTTTTTGCTCAGGGGGTCTAAAAAACTCCGAGTTTCTTCTGATGCTTTTCCTTTTATTTTGTCCTGCAAACTTGATGCAGGTAGACAGACAGGAGCTGGGGTTTCTATTCTAACATATGCATCATCCTCAGAAATGTTTACAGAGACCTAATTAGTTGCAACCTTACTAATTGCAGTGAGGCCAACAGAACTGAATGAGGTTGAACAGTGGTGCAGTTTTGCCAATTAACCATTCATGCTTTGTAGCTATATAAAAGACTTTGCTGGTCCAGACTTTGCAAATTCTGCAGTCAGAAAACAAATATCCACTCTGCTCACAAGCTGAATGTCTGTTATACAAAAAAATCAACATGAAATAATAAATATAGACACCCACAATGTGATTTTTGCTGTAGTAGAACTTTCTAGAACACCGCATTTTGGTACTCCAAATTACACTGTGGGACATAGAGATCTTGGAGGTCTTCACATGTAGAAGTCTTTTGCCTTTTTTTTTTTTTTCTGAATTTAATCATGGAATTGTATCTATCACAATATACATGGTCTTAATGTTTAATTCATTAGGTCCCCAAGGAAATCTGCAGGTTCTACACAAAGCTGTGAAAATCTGCCTGTTCTGTGCAAGCACCCTATTGTCAAGCCCTCCTCAACACTTCACCACAGCTGATGTCTTGTGATTAGAGGAAAAGAAAATCAGGCCTCAGCTGTGATATGAGTGGTGGGTTGTTTAAAGCTTCTCACTTCTACAGTTCATTAAAAGGGTAATATTAAAATGTGCATTCCCTGGTAACTGAGACCAGAGTTAAGGGCAGACCTGTAAAGCAAAGGCAACTGGAGAATGGCAGTAATGAGTCCCCCTTCTTCCCTGAAACATGAACTACTGAATGTCCACTGGTGGCACAGGCACTGCAGGATGCACAAGAGGGAAGGAAAAGTGCTTTGGGGCAAAAGCAAACTAAGCTAATTCAATCAGAAAGACCTGCCACTTCAGGCCAAAGCTGAGAGACAGAGATAGCACTTGGCATCCCCTCTCCTTGCTGTGGGATACATGCCAGAATGGTCCCTGGCACCTGCCCATTTTAGCTGCGCATCTGGGCTTAACACAGGATGGACATGGCTGTGCCTGCACCGTCCCCCTCCTCTGAGCATTCAGCTGGGTCCTGGGGGAGTCACAGGTCACCCAAGTACCCAGATGCCTCTACTCTACTGTATTTGCACACCCGGATTAACAAGCACAGGCCCCCTGGGATCTCACCAGGCTGCTGGGGAAAAGGGAGGCTGCTAAAAAGACCCAGACCAACACAGAGGCAAACAGTGAGGAGAAAGAGGAACCATGAGCAAAACAAATCACAAAAGGAGAAACAAAGGCAAAGAAACTGGTCACTGGCTACCCCTTACCCAATCCAGTGCCTCCTTACATCTGCAGCCTACTGGAACTCATTTGCAGCTATGTCCCTTCCCAGATTCACCATAGCTAAACCTCTGAGACTGAACCACTCTGTAAGACTTCAGAATAAAATGAATATTTCCCATTGCTACTTCGCTTAAAAAAACACCTACAATTGCTTTCAGTCCTGTGACAGTCATTCCTTCCTCAGCTGTCTCCTTTGAGTTCTTTTCTCACCCACTTCTGTTCCCCTTTATGCTTCTTTTACATGATATTATTGATAGAGAGGCCATTAAAAGGAAAGGCAATAAGTACAGAATACAGTGTTGTTCAATATTGCCAAAATCTGGAGTCACTTCACAGAGGTACAGGGATCTAGGATTTACTGTATAGTCCCAAACATGTCAAAACTGAAACAGGTCATTGTAGGGTTCAGATGGCAAGATGCATGCTACAGGATGTTTGGGTTTTCTGTCCTGTCAATCCAAATAATTTTTATTATGTTATTGCTAAAAAAAAAAAAAAAAAAAAAAAAAGCTGTCATAATGTAGTGTGCTGGATTAGAGGAAAATTCTTTTCACTGCTCAGGATCAATTTATGATAGTCTTAAGATTTCTTTAACAGGTGTTGCTGCTGTAAATTGCATGCCTCAGTTTACTTGCTGAAGAATACTATTAAGCCAACACAAAACCAGTTGTGACTCACATGCAATTAAATGAGAACAGTATCATCATCATTAAGCAGGAACTAAAGCTATTGATTCTTAGCATTATGCTGTCAGGTTTAATTCAATTGCATTTTTTTTCTCCTTTCAGACCTTAATTTCAAAGTTCATGCTGAATCCTCCTTTTAACAAACAAAATGGAGCAACACTTTACCTTCTTACCTTAGCATCTAAAGCACAAATCTACAGAGCCCCAGTGTATCTTTGTCGGACTGAATTAAAGACAAACTTTCACAGCTTCTGATAAAGGCAATTATTGCAGTCCTGAGACAGTCTGGGGACGGCAAGACCACAGACTGGCTTTGAGCAAAATGTTGGCACTGTTAGGTTCTGGCTAGCTCTTTCTGCCCATGGTCAGCTGAATGCACCATCAGCACCTTCCATTTAGCTTGCACAGGTAAACCAGGTTGCTAACAAATTCCCTATAGAACTGGAACAAAGGAGAGGGCGGCAGAAAATTGCTGCAACAGTCAAAATGTGAAAGAAAAAAATTGGAACTATATTGTGATCTTGTCAAAGGGGCAGTGTGCAGCAGGGTACAAAGGAATGAGAGGTGGGTGAGGGAGAGAGACACCTCTCTGAATCCTTTGTACCAATAGCAGGTACAGAGAGCATTGAAAGTGAGTACACAAACACTGGGAGCCCTTTACAGTAGGATGTGCTTTGCCCCAATGTACTGTAGGCGTGTGTTGGGCTGCTGGTTGCATACAATGGCAGGAACATATTGTACCAGTTCTTTTCAAACAGAGCAATCTGAATAGTGGGAAGAGAGAGGGAGGATTTGTTGCTTTTTTTATTTTTTTTTTTTTTAAACAACAAGCATACTGATCAGCTGAATAGCATGTTCACTGAATATTATTCAAGCAGCGCTTTTCCCTGCTTCTGGCTGGTTTGCAATACATGTATTCATGCTGAGGGCTACCTTATTCTGTGAGCTATCCATAAAGTACTTTCTTAATATGCATCAATGGCAAATTTGGCCCTGGTTGAGTAGCTGTGCTAGGAACAGTCTACACTGATGCTTTTTTTCCACTTCTGACTTTCTGATGAATATGGCCCATGACTTATAGACAGGTTCTGCTCTCTTGCCTCAGACCTTCCAAAGTAATCTCCCTCAGCTCCAGCTATCACAGCAACACAAATTTCCACAGGACCGTTCATTGACTTCACTCCTGCTCCCCGTGGGAGTCAGAGCCCACGGCAGACAGTGAACACTGATTATTTTAGAGATGACATGTCTTCTGAATGATGTTTCTCTTCTGCCCAGATTCACAGGAATTTCCAACACAATTAAGGGACTATGTGAGTCCCCTTTACAAGAACTGGGGAGTAATTTTTCTGCTCCTCCAGATGAGCATATCACAAAAAGAGAAGATTAGAATAAATCCTCTGGCATAAATTCAAGCAAACCATACCTGCCAACATTTTAATTAAAGACAGAAGGTATTGGATCAAGTGCATTTGTGAAAAAATTGACCGTGGGAGAAAAAATGTTAGGAAAGAACCTCAGGTGCTCATTTCCTTATGAGGTCCCAGGCTCTGTGCTTCTCATGTTCTCTGCAACAGCTCCTTAGACCTTGGGTAAAAAATCTGTCTTCCCTCCTTCTACCCCACATCTTTGTTTCTCACAAGAATTAGCCCACTGAAGTGTTAGGAAAGTTGAAGTACTGTTGTCACTCAGGGTGCTTTTTAACAGAGTATTTCAACTCTTGGGAAAGCTGTGATTGCCTGATTACTACTTAGGTTTCTGTTTTTGATGCCCTACACTACTTTAGGAATTCTAAAAATCACTTCAGGATTCTTACAACAGTGGAACCTGGCTCCACCTGCAACAGATCCTAGAGAATTGTCTGATTATATGTAGCCATGAACAAACTGCAGAGAAAAATAAAGGTTGATTGAGACTCCTTCATCCTTCTGAGGATGTCACCTCCAAATCTCACAAAACTAAGTTTCAGCCTCAGCTTCATAATAACCTGAGGTTACTTTTTTCCCTGAAAAGTTTAATATTGATATTTGTTATCAGTTGTCATTAGCACTGCCTTCAGTTTCACTAATAGGCTAAAAGAACATAGCATAAAATGCTTCTAAATTCCATTGCATATCCTGTACAGGTCTGTGTGAGCATTGTGGAGCCTGCTTCCATTCTCTAAACATATTTTTTATTCTATCTGTCATGTTGAAAATGCAAAACAGAAAAAAAAGTAGCAATTAGGGATCTGTCTTTTGAATGAAGGAGGTTTAGATCTATGTAGGCTTAACTTTCCTGCAGCATAATAATAATGCAGAAGAGTGAGATGAAATTAATACAAGGGAGTCCATCACCTCAGTGATTTCTTGCAAAAGAACACAGATCTATATTATAGCTTATATTCCTCTCCTATATGGCCAGGATATTTCCTAATCTGTAGATATTACACTGAACATCTGTCAGAAAAAAGAAAACAACTGTAACAAAAAAACACTCCAATGTTTTAAAGTTCTTTATAGTTTTAAGGTCTCTTCTTTTGCTTGTTACACAGTCTCCTTTTCTCCATTTTTCATCACTTTCTTCCTCCCCCATTTTGTTTTTCTGCTGCAGTATGCTATATGCTGAATTAAATAAAAGCAATTATTTGCAGGTGATAAAGCCAGCAACACCAAATGATAACCTCCCTAAGCAGTTTTGTTTGCAGCTTGTTTACTGCTGTTTGCAGCTGTTTCCAATGATCTTTCCCCATCATCTGCCTGTGAGCAGTTGTAATGGAGATGGTACTGTGAGAGTGGAGGATCCCAAATTTCCTGCTTATGAGCCCTCACACATCATGCCTGCTGGGGGTGCTCGGCTGCTTCTGAGGCAGAGCCTCAAGGCAATAGCACTGGAAGCAGGAAATTTTTTTGGATTTTTTCTCCCCATCTGATTCTCCAACTCAGTGAATCGTTAATATGGTTTAGAATGGAAATGAAAATGCCAGAAAAGAGCATCTCATTGCAGGATGTCTGTAAAGATATATAAAAGGATCTTTTCGTGGGTAATTATTCAAACTACTTCATATAACTGTCACTATTAAAAGGTCACTATCTTTTACCACACATGGATTGCTAAAGATGCAGTGCTGGCACCATCTTCTAAAACTTGTGAAAGTACTCTAGTGTCACTCATGGTTGTCTGTGATACTGCCTGGTTTTATCTTCCCTTAACTCAATTCAACTTAGCTTTATTATATTAGTAGAGAGGATCAAGGTGACCGCTGTTACTGGCAGTGTACAACCTTATAACAAATAGCAGTTCTTTCCTTGCAGAACTTTCACTTACAAAATGATAGACCATATCTCAGGCATGTCATCTTTGTACTGGTAATAATTGCAATTACAACCTACAATGTTCTTGCTGTATTTCATTTCAGATTTTAATTGCATACTATCATTCTCTTTCCAAATTAAGATCACAGTGCATATTTTAAACTGTCTGTAAATACACATTAAAAAGATGACATCCATTAGACAACCATGCAAGCAGCATACATGTGGCACATTAAAGAAGAAGATATACTTGAAGAGCTTGCTCTCAACCCAAATGGCATGCATATACAAGGTTTCTGTGAAAAATTAGTCCTTTGGGTATATTGCAGATAATCCTCTTCCCTATATACTATAACATCTTTTCTGTCAAATAGGGTTGAAATTGGCTAAATAGATTCCAGTTTCATTAGATGAGGACTGATGGGCAGAAAGAAACCACAGTATACCCATTTCTTTGGGAAATCCAGCAAAAAATCCTTTATTCTCAAGACTGACAACACAATTAGTATAACTCCAAGCAATGCAATATGCAGCTGAATTTTGAGGCTTCAAAACATGGCAGGCTATACAAATGCTGTCTATCAGAGGCAGCTAAGTAAGTCCTGGGCATCCCTGTGTCCTTTAAACATCTTCAGAGCCTAGGGGGATTGCTTTTGAGCAAAATGGGTGCTAGCAAACATTTCATGCCATCCTTACAGAAATGGATCAGTGCCCACATTGCATTGTAAGTCATAGGAAAGCACCATTTGTGTCTGCACTGAAGCGGTGTTAGACGTATGGGAGTTCAAAGGAAGGTGCAAAAAAAAGCTGCATAAAACCCTTCTTTTGCTTGCAGTGAGAATTCAAGGGAGATTCAAGAGTCCACCTTAGTTGTCGCATTACTGTTAGGGAAAGAAAGGACGGACCACTCCCATTAGAGGTGAAGCAGGAATGGACACTTTACTGAGGGCACATGGGACTTACATAAGGTTGGGATGGAGGGTTCTAGAACTTGGGAGGAGTCCTGGGTGGAGCTAGGGTGTAATGCGAGACAAAAGGAAAGGAAGGGATGGGTTGCGACATACAAGGGAAAACCAGGGAGTGGCTAGCCTTAAAAGGTGGTGGTGCGATGCACCACCAGCCAGCAAATGGGGAACTGGGGATACGATAACCAACCAAAACATTGTAACTGGGGGTACATGAACCATCATAACAGTTGTACAGTACAAATGAAATACAAATGGAACAACAAGTATTCTAACAGGGCAGGTACCTGTCCACACTACTAGAACAGTAAAACTTTTAAAACCTGTTAGTCCATACAATATCCCGATCGCCTCTCGCCAAATGTTGGTCCTCGCCTGTTCTTCTCACTCCACTGTCCTCCAGATGTTCTAACATGCTACCCGTACCCCAACACTTAGTGAGCTGGTAGACAGGCCAGAAGAGGACCCAGAGAGTAGATTAGCACAGAGCTTCCTCTTGATCAAAGAGAGAAATTTTTCATACAGCTAGTTTTCAGAGCAGCAACTTTGTGCTTGGACAGACCAGAGTAGGCTGTGTCCAGTGTTTGCAAGACTGCCCAAGAAACCTGGTATTCTTTACCTTTGCTTATTCTTGGCATCTATTATAGCAAACAATGAAAAGAAAAAGAAAAAAATGCTGATTTTATTTATTATGGGAAGTCTGGAGGAAAATCTTGTTTCACTTGAGAATTACTTTTGCTAATACATGTTATACTATTGCAAAATTATGTTTTCCAGTCACATAAACTGGAGAGTAAAATGCTCAAAGGTGTATGCTAACTTTTTCACAACCAAGTTGTCTGCTACTGTACCATCCCAAGAACTTCACAGCCTAAAATGTGCTCAGTGAATGTGTCTTTGGATACTTCATTTGAGAGCTGCCAGTTCTGAGGGACCTTAAATAAGTGCGCAATTGTTGATCCAAATATACAACTGCAAACAACTTTTTCTATGTTATTCTAATGCCTTCTGCTGAAGTTTCAGTAGTAGTGGGCATGGAGGTCTTTTTGGTACTGTAGCCTGTGTTAGATAATGTAGAAATTAGTGCAGTATTCATTATTAGTGGTTATGCCTTACTAGGAATGTTTGTTGAATGAGCCTTTCTTCTGCAGTAATAGGTGGCTTATTGGTACTGATTGAATGATTTATAGGATCTTATTTCCTGATGAGTCTGGAGCTCATGAGAAGTGCCAAGGACATGCCTTTTTAGAAGCTGACATAGGTTGCATATTTCATGTGCGGCTGGAGAGTGTAGACAGGTTGTGTAGCATCAAATCACAGAAGATATACATATCTACATTTTTTTCTGACAAAAATCCTGTCATCTGTTTACATAAAAGACATGAGATAACAGCTCTGCAACCCTGTATAGTTCTTCAGTCTGGACAGATGAGACAAATCTAAATAATTGAGTATGAACTGTTTCTCCTCATGTCAGTGCAATGCCACAGACAAAACAAAACAAAACAAACAAAAAAAACAAACTAACAAAACCACAAAAAAACTAACAAGAAAAAAACTCATAAAATTATTTTGAACTGTTTGCAATCTTCTCCCACTTGCAGTGATCATTGTGTTTCCAGTGACCATTAATGAAAAGGCCAGCAAGGTCCTGGATTCATACAAGGTACTATAAGACAGGTTTCCTCACTGGCTGGCAGCAGCTTCCTGCTCTGTCTTTTCTCCCACGTGTTTGGGAAATTACCATTTCCTCCTGGATACAATGGTGTCAGGGTAACTAAAAAATATATCCATGTGCATCTAGGTACCATGCACATGCATATATATACAGACACATTTCCATCTAGCAACAGGGTCATATCTAACAACTTTTCTCTCCACACTGCTCACCACCTATAGTCCATTGTCTCACTGCAACCTTGGGTTCTGTCCGGCTTGAGAGGAAAGGAAAATTCCAGCATTAATCCTCCTGTATTAAGTGGAAAGCTCCTAGATGCCTCTTATTGGAAATTAGGAACAGGCAGTCATTTTGTCTATTGAGATTACCACTGCAGAAAGTTCCTTTTCAGAACTTAGTCCTATTTCCTTTAATTGCATCTGTTGGCAGAATTTAGAAAAAGCAGCAAAACAGCAGAACATGGATCAACACATTTGTAACAATGTTAATACCGGTGCTTTTTTATTGCTATCCCTATTTAAAATTACTACAGTCTGTATTGAATTTACCTGAGATTCATAACATCATTTCCAACTTACTATTTGATTTTGAGTACTTTATTTCTTTAAAGCTTTACTTGTTAGTATAGTTTTCTGTAGCTGCACCATAATCACTCCTAAGTGCACAGTTTACATTGAACAGGGCCATTAAGCATTACTGCTGCTGGTTGATTGTTACACACAATTGTGCAGACATCTTTGTATTTATACTCCAAACTGTTTCAGAGGCCAAAAATATATTTAGTTGCAGGAATTTCCAGTCACTATTTTTGTTGACATCAGTAGTTAATCAGGCTGGATAGACTATAAAGTAATGGTGAAGCTGGTGTTAAGCAGTCCTAAGCTCAGTGGACATCTCAGTATCTTTGCTGTGCATATGGTGATGTGTTTTATTAGATGGCTTTGAATTGTGTTCTCTCTGATGCAAAGGCTTCATGGCACACTATAAGCTATCAACAATGCATATTTCTGAACTCTCTGTTCTTTCCCTCTCTAAACTTTTCCCTAGGTGAGGAAGTGATTTTATATTCACAAAATCTGGTTTTGGTCCTACCTCTTTGGTGAAATTCTTTTGAGTTCTGTGCCAAATTTGTTTAAGGAGCTACAGCTCTTTAACATGTTTAGGCTCAGTGGAGTACACTATAATTTGAGGAAAACATTAGTATGTGTAATACTACTAGTAATGAATAATTAACATACAGTTACAACATCTTTCATTGTTTTAGATTTTACCTGTGCAAGAATCATTTAATTTTTCCCCAGATCACATTTGGAATAAAACAGAGCAACAGTGAAAGAGAATGTACACTCTCAAATAGTCCAGGGTAGGAATTGGAGATGACTGCTACACATATATGAAAAAACAAAGGGAATTCAGTTAAGCAGAAAGTATTAGCAGGAATCAAGCATCTAGTGATGGAGTTTTGCACAGTGCCTTACACATGTCGTTAACTGATTTGGAGTCTGGAAAGAAGAGAGAAGGCTTCACTACTGCCCTTGTTGAAAGGACTACTGCATCTTTTAATAGTCTCACATAAGCAACAGCTTATTTTAATGTCCTGTTCCAAAGAAAGAACACACCATCTGCAGAATTAGCAAGAAGTGTCTGTGGCAGGAATCTCCCATTCATGGCATTTTCCAGCCCTTCCCTAGCTTTTACAAGCCTGGGGAATCATAATGCAGAGCGACATGAGTGCTTAAAAGCTACTGCAGGATGAAACTAGGAAGGGGTCTATTTTCATTTGGGCACTGCAGGTTTGCTGAATCAGAAAAAAAAATGTTATGGGTGTATAATAGAGAAAATCTGAGCAGCTGCAGTGGCCTTTAGAGAGCTCAGTGCTCTGAGCGTGAGGTTAGCAGCACAAAGGCTTTCAAAATCGACTAGGTGTCATTTCTGCCATCTGTCTGTCATCTTTTTAATGCGTATTTACAGCAAAACAGGCAGTCCTCAACAGACAGGACAGAGGATTAGCTTGTCCTATCAAGGCAAAACCAGGCCTCTTTAGCCTTCTGTTCAACAAGAGGAGAAGAGGAGGGGTAGACATTGATTCCTCTGTGGTGATTAGTGAGGGAATGGCCTGAAGTTCTGTCAAGGAAGGTTTAGGTTGGATATTAGAAGAAGGTTCCTCACTCAGAGGGTGATTGTGCACTGGAACAGGCTCACCAGAGAAGTGGTCACAGCACCAAGCCTGACAAAAGTTCAAGAAGAATTTGGATGATACTCTCAGGCACATGGTGTGACTCTTGGGGACAGTCCTGTGCAGGGCCAGTAGTTGGACTCAAGAAGCCTTGTGGATACCTTCCAATTCAGCATATTCTGTGATTCTGTGAATAATTACTAGCCCAAAGTGCTGATAAATTAAGTAGTTGCATGGAGAAGCTGACTGAAACATGTGGCTCAGTCACGTGAGCAGGAGAGCTCCCACCCTTCAGCACCACTCAAGGCTGCACTGAATGCTGGTGCTTTCTATACAGTCCTGATCCCCTGCTCCACTCCAAATGGAAGCTCCTTTACTTGTGCCATTGTCTCCAGCTTTTGAAGGGAGAGACCATATAAGAAATTACCTGGGTCATGAGTAACAAGGGGAACTGGAAAAGGGGTGAGCCAGACACCAGCTCTTCTCCCACTTGTCTCCTCTGGCATGGCTGAGAGTGCTGCCTTATTGCAGGGATACCCTGCATTTCTTCCCAGGACTACCAGCATGGAGGGAAGCCCCAGGCCAGGGAGCCCTCTGGTATGACTGTCCACCTCCAATGATGCGAAGAAGCAGGGCAGCCACCACCCCACCCATACAAACAAGCTTTTGGCTGCTGTTTCACTCACTGTGAATGCAGCAAGGCTTTTTAAGCCTTTAATGACAGCCACTGTGAGACAATAAAGGTCCAACAAGTGTCAATTCTGCCTTGACTGGTTTGGGAAACTCTTGTTCCCTGCCTAGCTTTGTGGCTGACTAGCAAGGCACCCTGCACCTTTTGAAGTGGTTAGGGTTTTTTGCTATTTAAAGTATTAGACTGGGCAGATTCAGTGTCACAACTAGCAAAGTCAGTCCTCACTTCCTAAGTCTCTGAAGAGAGGTCACCAGTGGGCAGGAAGATGGGTGCTAATTCTTCCCATGAGTGCTGCCTCTTTTTCACTTTGCATTGTCAGCCACTTCAGAAGTCATCTGTAACTTCATCCTAACGTGCAATTAACTATTCTATTTTTATCCCTTAGCAAAAGTTTTCTGGTTTTTCATTTGTCTATTTATTAAAAAAATGAACTATTTTATTCCATATTCAGTTTTCTCCAGCATGTCTCTAATTAAGGCCAATGACAATCCAGCCCACTTTATGGGCATGGAATACACTTTACTGTCTCCTCCTACATAAGAAAGGTTTCTAGACAATAAATAATGATTGAAATTTATCTTATTTTCTTGGCAGGAATGTAGATTTTATTAACTTTGCTGTGACTTCAAGTCTGAAACAGAGAAGTGAGTTCCGTCTTGGCCCTAAAAATACCCTTTTCAAATGTGAGCATTTGTCCATAGTATGGTGACTCACCCATATCTGACCCCAGCAAAAAGAATAGCTGGTAATGAGAATGCATGGCACTAAAATGCTAAAGACTCTCTGAAGTCCATGCTTTTGAAAAGTTGAACTCTCAGACTTATGAAAATAAAAAAGTCAATTCAGAATAGATTTGCCATTCCAGTTTTGCTGATTGTTCAGTTTTTAGAATTAAGGATCACACTGTAAAACTAACACTTTGCTAATTTTTTTCTTGTGTACCTAATGGAGAGTGAACCTATTTTGAATTTTGCATAACTTCCTCCAGAGACATTTAAAATTATATAAAGATATGCCATCATTTTAGGTAATTAATTTAGTTACGGGCTGTTGAAGAAACAAAATTGCTTATTTAAAATTCACAGGTTACAGAGTTGCTAAGGTCAAAGGGGCACTTTCAGGATTGACATTACAAACTGATAATAGGACTTTGCATTTTACTTTTTTCCAACCTGTGCTGGTTTTAAAGGTAAACCAGCAGGAGAAATGGACCCACCACAAGAGAGTTTATAAGTCAGAGTTACAAT
>JAWWEW010000078.1:67855562-67893820 GCA_035583185.1 Anabacerthia variegaticeps | reverse complement strand
GGTCCATTGTTCTTGGGAAATGAATAGAGGGGGTAGAATACATAGCTTTGATCACCCCCCACACAGTGATAACCGGTGTCACCTGCTGAACTAGGACACAACCCATCTGTGGGGGGGGGAGGTTTCAGTGTTTTCACTTCTTTCACTATGCTTTTGCTTTTTGTGTCTAATGTTAAAATGAACTCATCTGTATAAGAAACAAAAGCAAGACCTTAGTACTTTATTATGGTAGGCAAACATTTGTCCCAAGTTTTACACCAAATATTCTACAACTCAACATTGGCATGACTTCACCTCCAGTACAGTGTGCACTTTTGGGCTCAACAATTTAAGAATATTAAAATATTAGCATGTGTTCAAAGGAGGGCAACAAAGTTGGTGAAATGGCTAAAGGGCATAACTTAGGAAGAGTGGCTGAGGGTCTGTTCAGCTTAGAGAAGAGGAGATAGGGGAGTGACCTCATTGCTGTCTACGTCTTTCCTGTAAGGGGGAACAAAGAGGGAGGTGGTGATCTCTTCTTTCTGGTGTCCTGTGATAGGACATGAGGTTGACCTTACTGAGAGATGTTCCATCCAGTTCCAGTAACCTGAAGTTACCTCCTCTGGTCTTCATTAATTACTGTATCACAGCTTCCTTCTTGGTTTCCTGATAGGGGTCAGCAACATGAGAGCTTGAGAGAAAAAGAGCAGGAAAGCTGACAGCTATTAATTTCTTACTGACTTTGGGGCTGGAGGAGCCTGACTGAGGCAGAGTGGTAGTTGAGAAGATAGTTTACAGTGAATGATGGCTTTTTAGACCTTTGAGTGATAACAGTATGTTGAAAAGTATTTGACATATTCTTATTTGATAGCAGTAATCATGTTGGTCAAGAGAGGATCCTAATATTTCTCACTGGCATTCAGCAGCCCCAAGAATTAAGGGTCCCTTTCAAACCTGACAGATTTCTGTCTGTCAGACACTGTCAAAGAATTAATTTCCTTTGTGTGGTTTCAAGTCTGGTTTTGCCTGGAGAAGGCACCTTGAACTCGCTTTATCTCACCTGCAAAGGAAGATGACAGCTCTTTGCTATAGAAAATTTGCATCTGATAACTATATTATCTCTTAATACACTCTTTTCAGCCAAAGACTACGAAATACTCACTGCAGAGACAAGGCATTGATCTTTCACAGGTTAAGCCTGCACTTCGTGATGCTTGCCCATCTAAGACACACGATGCAAGTGCTGGGAGACAGGGAGGGGAAAGGAGCTGTGTTTGTGTGGGCAGAATATCTGGAATTTATTGTTCATTTCTGTTTTTCAAAATATGGCTACACAGTGCAGTCCATTCTGCTTTTCTGGGCTGCTCAGTCTAATCCACTATAGAAACATAGAATTGTTGTGTTGGAAAAGACCTCTAAGACGAGTCCAACCATTAGCCTATACTGCTAAGTCTACCACTAAACCATCTCCCTAAGGGCCACATCTACACATATGATCAGAAATATTCATTCATCTCCACCTCTGACAATGGAGACTAGATAGAGTGCTCTTAAACTCCCAACTCATTTTTTTCATTGTCATATCAGAAGGATCGTCCGAGTCCTTGTAGTACAACACCACCTCTCCTCAAAGCAGTGTCCTGCCACTGCTATCTACATGGCTTTACACGAGCTGTATCCAATCTATTTCTATGCTGCATTGTCACCAGTTAAAATTGGTCTTTTCCTCCGTTTTCAAGCTGAAAAGGGAGAGAAACAGATAAGCCCCAGTTTAATTTGTTCTGGCAATTATTGGAAATCTCCCACAGAGAGAGGAGCCCTTGCCTATCAGTGTGGAATGACACCCAGCCATATGGGTCCAGACAAAAGGAGACCCTGCTTTTCTGTAAGTCTATTCAGACATGTATAGACATATTGGCTGAGGTACCAACCTGTTCACATCTTAACGGGGAAAAAAGATGAGAACCTGAAAATAGGGGTGAAAAAAAGGAAAAAAACTGTGAAGTGAGGAGTGTCATTAAAAGCTTGAAAACAAACTGTGCACTGGTGAAGAGAGTGGGAAGAAACTCTTGACTGTCTAGTCCAGCAGATAACTACACTGCTGCTGTATGTGTTTCAGAAGTATCAGAATTTCTGTTATTACAGATAAATGTTACTCTAAGATTGATTTGGAAATGTGAATTGAAGATGTGTGTTTTGGAGCTGAGATAGAAGCTAAGTTTTTTTTCTTTTCTCATTCTCTCCCTCTCTTTCCCTCTTTATGCAAATCAAGATTCAACATTAATTCAACCCAAACCAAAGTGTTAGATAAAACATCTCTGAGAAGTATTTTAAAATACAATTTCCTGCAAAATGAGTGTGTTAGTTTATTAAAAAAACCCAAAGTGCTAGTCAAAAGGTGAAAGAAATATATTCCATTATTATGGAGGAGGAAAGACGTTATTTAAGAAATCGCTGAAATGGCAGTTCCTTTTAAATTGTCATGTGGATGCTTTTAAAATGTAATGACAATGGCAGCTATTCTTTTAGGCTTTTTCCTTAGGCTCTGCTCCTGAGCCGAGGGAAAAAATGTTTGTGGAGAAAATCACTTTAAATACCAGGTAGATTTTTTTTTCCCTGCCTCTGGATTAATTTTCTCAATTTATCCCTTTAACAATACTTAATAATTCTTACAGCCACCTGATTTGTCTATGCTGAAAACAGCTGACAGGGTTGCATTAATAACATATGACAGAAGAAGAGCTGTAATGTAAGCTTAGGAAACAGCAGACCCCCCACTTGTTTTTTAAAGAAACTCTCGAGACTGATCCAAAGCTCACTGCATTGATTGAAAATGCTTTTGCTAGCTTTTCTGAACTTGGAACTGATACATTGTTTATAGGGATTATAACCTCTGCTGCTGTTGTTGTCTGCAAGAGAAAATTAATAATGTACAAAGCTAGAAAAAATCAATTTTTTGTTAATGGTGATTTCTGTGCAGGGTGATTAGAGAACAGTTTTTGTGACTGACCAATGCTCTAGTTAGACAAGTTAAAAAAACAAGGTTTGAAAGCAAAAATGGTGCCACCAGATAGTTAGAAAATGCATGTATAATTCCAGGGAAATTAGTTCTTATTGCAATTAGTGGCCATTGTGTTTGAGCATTAATAGCCTGAGGCAAACATAATAAAGTTGCTCCTAACTATTGGTGATGACACATTTCTCAGGGATTATTACTTAATTAACAATAATTTGAAAGGGTGGTTAAACTGAAATGAAGCATTAATTTATATGGCATATATAAACAATACCAGATAAAAAGAACATGTAAGATTTCTCTTGGTCTTTTGTTTTACTTGTGAGTACCTGCTTGACTACATAAAATACTATTTTTGCATCTGAGCTGCTTTATCTGAGGGTCCATATAGTAGTAACCTGTTCCCCCTTGGATATTGGAACATTGTTTTCTCATTATACAGTGCCTTCTGGGTCTGTGCAGATGCTGATTTTAATTAGAAATGCTAACTTGATCAGGGAAGTACCTCTAACACCCACTCTTTCCACCGCCTCCAGAGCAGAATGGGGCAACTGTTTCCCCAACACATGCATTATTCATTCCCAACCACCTCAACATTAAATGTTTGCTATTATTTCCACCGTCCACTCATGTAGCTTATGTTGTCCTGGCATCCTTTCTAGTGAATGGTGTCTGTATGCCTCACCTCGTGGATTACTGGTCCCATTCACAGACTGGTGAATCAGTCGAGAAAGAGGCTCAATCGTCAGACAAAGACTGTCTGATTGGTTTATGATGATGTCTTTTCTTTTTCCTGAAAGTTGTTTCATGCTATAGTACAAACAGAACTTTTTGTTTGGAGTGGGTTATGTTAAAAAGAGGACAGAGCTGCTGAAGCACCTGTTGCACACACTGCCCAGAAGCGCACATGAGAAATGCAGTGTGTAGATTGAGCTGCTTTAGCAAATGACAGAACAGAGAAATACAAACATAGCAAAAGGTATGTTGTAACATTACTATTTATTTTTCTCAGTGGCATAAAGTACCTTTTTTCTATTACTTCTTGCTGAATAGAGTGGATTACTCAAAATCAGGAAAGATTTATAAAGCATTGTATTTTTGTGTTGGTAAGAAACAATGAAAATGATATGTTCAATATATGTAGACGAGCTGTCTGAAACAGTGCTTCAGAAATATTAAGTATCTGTCTGTTGCAGCCATTGGTATCCATATAAGAGGCTCAGGAAAAATTCCATTGTTTGCTCTTCATAGTCTGTTCAAGGAGGCTGTACATTTAAACCCATGCATTACTGGAGAGCGACAGTGACATGATGTTATTCTTAAGTTATAAAACTGTTCTAATTGAAAAGTTGATTTGTAAAATAGGCACTAAGCACATACATTTCTATTTATGCTTTCAGAAAGTTCCTGTTCAAAGAGCTAATCTGCATGTCTTGACTATCTAGTTGGAAGCTTACATTTAGAAGTAGATTAGAATGGAACTTATGCAGAGTCCAGACTTCTGCAATGGATCAAGATTGATTACAGTGAGAGAGAATTTCATTTTTATTTCAGTAGAATTTAAAATTTTCTTAGTTCACATAATATCAAAGTTGTTCTTCTAAATAAAAATCCAAGCAGTGCTCTATCTTAGGGCATATCTTATTATGTACAATATAATCAGATTGATAGGGTATTGCATCAGAAAGATCACAAGCTGTTTTGAAATGTGCTTTGCGGGAAAACAAAATGGGGGATATATAACAGTATGTGTGTTTCTTTGAAGAGAAAGAAGAGTTATAGTGAATGAAGCTCATATTAATTAATAACATTGGACAGACACTATATCTTCTCTTGGAATACTGAATGAATGTTAAACCAGAAATCAGAAGTTTTATTGTCCTTGACATATTTTTTCCAAGGAACATCATTCAAATTTTTGTACTTTATTCAGTTCTTCTTCATATGGAAATTACTAGGAGCTACTAATACAGAGTCCACTCTCTGAAATTAATGGTATGTGGGGATTATCATTAAAGAATAAACTCCTGCATTTTTGAAAAAAACCTGCAGACAGGTAAATGCCTGTTAAAATACTGTTCAAGCAAAGCAGTCTCACTCCCACATATGGGGAAATTCTTGCTTTCCCCCTCCTGCCTCTGATACCCCACAAGAAGCAATGATTTTTTTTGGTGTTCCACGGGGGCCATCCCTTCAGCTTCCCAGCCAGCTACACTCCGCACATAGTGAAGTGGCACTATCACGGGGGGGTTTGTGAGACATTCCTGGACCAGGGTGGGCAGAGACCCTGCAGGTCTTGGGGTAGAGACTTTCCTCTGCCTGATTTTTAAATGTACAAATTCCACAGGGTGCCCAGCTTCTGCCCAGGACAGCCACAATGGGGTCTTTCATGTCTGTTTCAAAACAACTGGAGAGGGTGTAACCCAGGCACCCACTGATTGCCCACAGCCATTTGTAGGCACTTCTCAAGGCTGGGATCCCAGGTACTGTCTCTGCCAGCTGGAGCAGGTCAGAGATGCAAGCACGCAGAGCAGGTGTAGTGGACAAAATACAGGACAATAGGAAGACCTTGTTTCAGCCTTGGCTGGTGGTGTTTGAGGCTGCCTGTGTGCAGAACTGGGACAACCCAGTCCTCTACATCTCCATGTCACTCCAGCAGACTGTAATGCTCTCCCTATATCAGTTTTGCAAGACACCACTTTCCTATTTAAATCCTGAAAATGCTGAGGCTTACCTAGTCAGTCATATTCACTGGTTTATTACTCTACCTTTGATATTTAACTAGAAATTATTGGCAACTGACAATAAAATCTGATCATTTCCTCAGTGCATCTCAAACTGTGGACTTAAAGGTGTCTCACATCCCCCCCTCCTTAGAGCTGTCCAAGCACATATGGGTGTCAGCTGCATGCCTGTTAGGTTTGCCCTTCCTGGTATTATCAAATTACGCATTTTCATGAGCATGCCATATCTTCTAGGTAAGGTGGACACTGTGCTTTCCACGTTGTGTGTCATATTACACTGCATTGTATTATATCACAGTATAGTACAGTATATAACATTATATTATTTTATGTTATCTAAGTGAAATATTAATAAACCCAATCCCCTTATATTATGCAAGTGGAGACCATTTTGACATTAAAAAGTAGAAAATTTCATCTAGGCTGTATTTTGCTTATTACCATGTGATTGGCAGGGAAAATGTTTCTTGAAGGAAAAATATTCTAGAGGCTGAAGTAGATGTGATAGATTTTTGACAGGTAATACTATGAATTTATATTGCACTTACATGTCAATGAATGTCACAGTAATATAAATAGTATCTGAATAAAATTTTAGTTTCTTCAGACACATTTTGGGCCTGCTGTTATTCATTGTCAATAATGAGACAATAAGCTAATGAGCACAAATTATATAGGCATGTAATTCTGCTCTCTGAAGGCAAAACCTACAGCTGTACCTACAAGGTATATAGTTAGGTGCTATAATTCTTTTATATGTCTTTTATATGCCTCTGCAAAACTGTAGGTCATATCTTCATGGCTCTGTTCACTTGAATATTCTTACTGAAGTCCACTGGAAGGTGCAAATTAGCAAAGCAATTAAGATTTGCCCTGTGCAAGATCTGCAGAAATCAAGAGACTAGGAAAGAAGCTTTTTTGGGAAAATTTGGTTCTTAGGCTTGTCGAAACACTTCACATTGAAACATGGCAAATCCAAGATCAAATGCAGTAATGTAGGGCATTGCTGTAAGACACCATAGGCCAAAAGTGACAGAATCCATGCCAGCTTTAGGTGGATTTAGATAAACAGAAAAGTGAGTTCATAAGACATGAAAAACAACACTTGTACTCTTATAGATAGTGTTGATCAATTTTTAAAAGGCAGAAATAACTAAGATCTCTTTTATATCTTAACTGAGTAATTAAAAGAAGTGTTTTTTGCAGTGCCCCATGATGTTGTACAGCAAGCTATGATGGAGTCACTGGCATTAAAACTTTGTTTTATTGAAAATATGTTGTACTTAATAGGAGGGGTCAGTTAATTATTTTGCTTGGATACACAGACTGTGAACCTATTCTCAGAGGCAGGAATGAATGAGAAAAGTGGGTAGATAGCTCTTATCTTTTCATATAGGGATTTGAAAGGTAATGGGGAATAATGGTCCTTTACAAAACTGCAGGGAGTTTGGCCTAGTTAGCACTTTTGTATGCAAAATTGGACTTTAATAAAGTATCAATTAGCACATGCAGAAACAGAGGCCCCTTCTGAATCAACAGAACATCATTTGATGGTCATTTTATGAAGCAAGGCAGCACTTCAGTGTGGTTAGGGAGATTACAGAGTAGCTTGCAACAGAAAAGTCCTTATACTGGGATCAAGAGTGCAACCTCCTGCTTGAAGGGATAATCTAAAAGAAACACTATGTAAGCATACAAAGTTCTGGATCTGATTTACCTGTCATGGAATTATTGCTGTCACAGAAGTGGGGACCCATGAGGGCGAAGTACAGCTGGAGTGAATGCTGTATTCCCTGTTAGCCCCACAGTATGGCAGGCCCAGCCAAACACCTTCTGATCATTTCTTTTCAGGAAAGACCAATTTCTTATGAAAAGAATGAAGTTTATTTCTTCATCTCTTTTCCTAATTATCATGAGAAACACTGATCATTCCAGGGTTCATTTGGTAAGCCTAACAATATTTCCCACACCTGATATGGTTTCCCTCTACCACATAGTAAAACCAACTGGTTTATTTGAGTATTTACACAGTAGAGGCAATTGGCACATGTGGATTCAGCCTAACAGAAGAGGAGAGGAAGAGGTGGAAAGACCAAAAGAAAAGATAGAGGTAGTCTAGACATAATAAGTCCTCTAACCTTTTATTTTACATTATAAAGATGTGATTTTATTCGCATTTCAGGGTTATGAAATGTAGGACTTTTCTAAATTACTTCTGTCTTTTGCTTCTGATAAAGTATCAGAGAGATCACCTAAACAACTTCCAATAGACTACTTTCCAGCCTTCTCTTAAAAGCAAAAAAAAAAAAAAAAAAAAAAAAAAAAAAAGAAGAAGAAATTTAGCAGTTTCTATTAGTCATCTGTTCCAATATTTTACCCATCTTATTCTTAGAGGTTTGGTTTGCTTGTAGCCTAAATTCCTCTTGCTTCAGATTTGGCTTATTGCACCTTCAACCTCTGCTGGCAACTAAGAAGAAAAGTAGATCAGCGTTCTTCCTATACCTGTTAATATGCATTACAATTTTTAAAAATCTGCTTTTACGCCCTCACTCAAATATTGGTTTTCCAGACTCAGAAAATACAATTTTTTAACCTTTTCACAAGTCCTGTTTTTCCAGACAGATGCTCAAATTTCTTGTTGTCTTCCTGGCAGCAGTTTGGCAGTCTGTCCATATCTTCTTTTAAGATGTGATGTGCTGCCTTCCTGTGCTGAAGTTGCCAGTAAAAATGCTCCATAGACATGACACAATCAACTTGCTCAGCATCTTGTTGACACAGCACAGAGTGGTATTTTCCTCCTTTGGAATGACCCATGCATCAAAGTGTTGGCTCCTGTTCATTTTGTGGTCAGCTCCTTTCTTACAATGCTGACTCATAGGCTGTTAGTCACCTCTCTATGCCTGAGCACTTGATTTTGCTGTTCCAAGGCCTGTGTTTTCCACTTGTCCTTATTGAATTTTCTGGTATTGATTTCCAAACATTTCTTCAATTTACCAAGATAATTTTGAATTCTACCCCCCATCTTCCCAAGTGCTTACAAAATTTCCCAGCCTGATGTCCTCCTCACATTTTGTAACTGTACTGCATCATCCAAATTGTTAGCATAAACATTGAATAGGGCTGAGCATAAAACAAAATCCTACAGGACCACTTGATGCTGACTCTCAGTTTAACACTGAACTGCTGACAGTGGTCGTTTGAGTTGTTTACCAGTCTGTCACTCTCATTTCACATGGCTCATATTGTCCTATGTTGCCTTTGACAATGACTTGTGGAGTTGTGTGAAACATTTTATGAAGGTCAAGATGTATTGCATTTTTCTCATTTCACAACAAGCTAGGCCAGTTTTCTTAACCAGAGAGGAAAATCAGGCTGGTCTTGTTGTCAACTTGTTCTTCACAAATCCGTGTTGGCTATTCCGTAGCACCTTATTATCCTCTAGATGCTGACAATTTGGTTGTTTGTTCCAGTAACTTTTCACCTATTGAAGTTGCAATGAAGCTCTGTAATTCTGTAATTCACTGGTTCCTCTATCCCACTGCCCCCTCTCCCTTAAATATATGTAAAATGGTTTTTTCTCTGCCAGTCCTCTAGGAACTCCCTTATCTTCTGTAATCACATGAAGGTATTCACTAATTTTGGCTATTGCTTTAGCTTGTTTCTGAAGTACCTGAGAGAAAATTTGGTGTGGACTCATTAATTTTGCAAGAGATTTCAAAAACAGAGGTTACAGGGCTTGAGAGAAGACAGAACATAATATATAATATCCCATCAACTTTCACTGGGCACTATATCAGGCTTTTGGCTAAGATCAAGCCAAGATGACAAAGTAAAAACGGATCTATCTATTTCTTCATGCTTCCACCAAATTTAAAAAGAGAAGTTGTGGCAAAAGACTGGAAACTGGAGAGAAACTGAAGGTGATATTTATACTACTATATTTTTTTGAAGAGACAAAATGATTCTGCAGTCAAAAGGAAGAAATCAAAACTCACACTTCAGTGCATTAACTGATTACAAGGGTCAGCAAGGAATTGTTCTCACCATTTCCATCATCTTACAACAATACAGTCTAATTTTTTATGGTTAACTAAAGATTATGTATCAAGCAGTACCACATTATTGACCTCAACACTGAGCACTGGTGCTTATTCCCGTTGTTCTATATTTTCCACTTTTTCCCCTCTCTGAAACTTCATATACAGCATATTTAAATAATCAAATTACTCCCACAAGGAGAAAGAAACAAAATTACATCAAGGCCAGAGTTTTCAGCTTCACTTTGAAGCAAAATTTTCTTGTGTAACCATCTTTCAGGCAAATTATTTACGTTTACATGCACATGTCTTTCAAGCATCATATATTTTCCCAGCAATCCGTATTTCAGTATCTCAGAAAAATACCACGTTTTTCTCCTTTTCTTACACCCTCTCTCATTAGGATTTCACTTGTGTCAGACTAGAAGACCACTCCATTTCCACGTGGGATGTACTAACTTCCCAGCTTGTTTGTATATAATCCTCTTTGCTGCTATTAGTCACAGCTATTCTGATACTAAATTTCTTTTGTCAGAATTTCCTTCATTTCTGAACTATCACTTCCAAAACACATGGACAGGGAGTTTAACTGTTTGGAAGTACCAGTTATTGGCAATTTTCAAAGGCAAAAATCTCAACATTAGAGCAGAGATACAGTTTGACAGGCCAATGCTATTATCTCAAAAAGTTGCAGTGCAGAACTTGCTAATAAAAATACAGATCCAGAAGTTCAAAATGATAGATTTAGCAGGTGTGTCAGAAAAATCTTTTTGCTGAAATACACACACAGCTGAGCCAACAGCAAAGCTGCAATCTCATTTGAGAAGCTCCCTTCTCCTTTCTCTACAGTACCTGCTAATTCCCAGGGAGCAGATAGAAATGCTACATTAACAGTTGGACTCAATGATCTTAGAGGTCTTTTCAAATCTTCATGATTCTATGATTCTATGAAATACAGTAATCCTTGGGATCTCTATTTGTCTTTCACAATATTAACAGAATATCAATGTAATTATATGACTGCATAAACTATTTTCTTTTGGAAATCAGACTCAAACCAGCTGCAGAAGATCCTCCCCTGTGAAAGACAAGAACCAGATGGCTCACAGCATGTAATAGAAGGATGGGAATTTTGGCCAAGAATGCCTCAGCTCTTACAAAAGCTGCTATTACATCACCATTACAAATTGAATACTAGGACAGACGAAGCACAGGTTTTTGAAGATTCGTCTGAAAGATTCACCTGTACCAAACTGAAAGACAAAGATTTTACCAGCAAGACAAAGACTAAAAAAATATTCTATGTTCTAGTAAATGCTAATTCTTCTTAGCCATTAAGCAATCCAGGCTGAGGAACTGCTTCATCTACTTCATCTAAGATACTCATCCTCCCACCAGGGAAAGCTGGGAACATGTCCCAGGAGTGGATTATGAAGAAGATGGGAAATAGGTAATGCCTACCTCCTTGTGAGGGGTAGGTATTGTTAGTTAATGTCAATTCATAGAGGACAACCAGATAATACCTCCCACTTTCTGTGGAGACTGCACCAATTGAGTTTGAAGACCAAAATCTTCAGACTGGCAAGCAAAGCATCTAAGGTTGTTTTTGAGGCTTTATGAAACTTGTGCTTGCTGTATTAGAGCTGTTCTGGGAAAACTGAGGTCAGCATATCTTTATTCCTTCTTACTTTATTCTTTCATCTTGAAAGTGTCCTGTGAAGGCCAGACACTAATATTCTGTATTTCTAGAAGCTCTTTGAAGCTGGGTGATAAAAACAAGATAGACTCTAATAGTTCAGATGGAGAAGGAGGCTGTAAGACTTCTTTTGCTATCTTTTGCTGGTTTGATTTCATATACAGTAGCTTGAAGCTGACATGTAAATGTTCATCCTGTTGGTTAGTAGCATATGTCTTCATGCTCAGACAAGGCAATCAGTGAGATCAAGGCAAGGTAAATATGCCAGTGTTGTACTTCTGAAGCAATGTTAAATTCAAGAAATATGAATTAGAGAAAAGATTTTCACCTCCTAGAGCACCTACAGGTATTTTCTAAGTCAAAGAATATGAACAGACATGATTAAAAAAAAAAAGCCACTATCCATTATGTGCCATTTTGTGCATATGGTAGTTATAAGAGATGGCAAAATATTAGTTTCTGGTTGGAAAAGAAATTACCCATTCCCTTCTTTGTCTTCAATAGCTGCTCTTGGAAATGGGTTGTTTTGGGTCCATTTCTAATATTGAAAAGTACTGTATGAAATGCCAAGTGAACCAGGAACACAGTCATAATGAAACTAGGAAGTTGTCTTCACCAGTGACACCTCCTAGGCCCTTACCTATCATTGGTTTTGATCTTCATGCATGAGAAGAAATATTACCTCTATCTGTTCCAGGCAGAGAGCAGCTTCTCCTATCTGTCTGTAGATAGGAGATAACACCTGTTCTGTCTTTGACATTTAGGGGGTATCAGAGAGCTTTATCATCTATCCAGCAGCCATGGGATAAGAAAGAGACCATTTTTCACAGTTACATGGAAATATGTCATATTGTTTGGGCTAGTATACATGAAATGCAATGTTTTTTAGCTAAAGACCATAATTTGCTACCATAGCCACCCTGCAGCACAGACAGGGACACCTGAGGTTCAAAATGCATTCCAGGTGTGCAACTGGAACAGATTTTATCCCATAGCAGAGGAGTGGCAGATCCAGCAAGGCATCTGCTGAGGATCTGAAAGAAGTTAAGGACATGAGCAGAAGAAAACAAATGAAAAATAGAGAGAAGGCATTAGTACATTTTTCTCATGGAGTATTGTTAACACTAGTAAATAGGTCCTGTTCAGGGCATGAATATTCCACTGCCTAAGGCAGCAGGCTCCATTCCTGAGCTTTATCCCTACTGGTCTCTCAGCTTGCAGAGCTTAGGTGGTCTCAGCAATATTCACCATCCCGTCTTCTCATTACCTTTGCAGAACCCTTGGCTCTCTGACAGGCACCAGCTCCTCATTCCACACCTGACTACGTTACTCACCCTTTTTTGTCTTTTATGGCACAGCAAAATTCCACCCTTTCTGCCCAACCCTCTCATTCTTGGCAGGATACTATAGATTTTCCTTATATTGCTTTGGGGCCTAGAGACAGGTCTGAGAAAAGGCTCCTTTGTACAACTGCAAAGAAAGCAAGAAAGGTCACACTTTGGGCAGAAGAAGGGCTTTGAGGGTTTTTTTTTTTTAAAAAGTACGTGCTAGTTTACGTGAACATCAATTCACAGTTTAGAGTTATTTGTACAGGGTTTTTTACAGAATGGCAAAAGTAGTCAGAACGGGAGAACTAAAAGGAATTTTTTCTTAACAATGAAAGTGTAATTAGTATGATTTTCATATGTATTGTGTATTTTTCATATGTATTGTGTATTTTCTGTGTATTGGATGAAGGAAGAAGGGTTGTTTTATCTGGAATTTATTTGGATTTTCCAGTGTATTTGCAATGCCACACTCAGTTCCTGTGGAGGCTGATTTCAGCAGAATTAGTTAGACCAGCACGGAGCTTTTGAAACTCCCTTGTACTTCTGTACTGCTCTTTACAGTGATGCCTTGTATTTACAGTACTTCACACTGAGTAAAAGCTGGGCATCAGATCTTCCCTTGATGCAAGTTATCAGCATCATTTTACTTGGAAATATTCACTTTGTGATTGTATGTGTCTTTCATTCTGTTTAATCTTTTTATGCATCTATAACCATAGGGCTGGGATTTATACGATGGGACTCCCTCTGTCGTTCTGTGGGATTTTTCACTCTGCAGACACTCCATAGCTTTGAAGGACTTCAGATCTTGAGCAAAATGAGTTCACCGATGTGTCCCAGAAGAGATTGTTGACTAGTCTGTAGATGTAATTTTATGACAATGGATTGTATTCTGAGTTAATGTTTTTGCACCATATGGTATGTTGTCAAGTTTCATTGTATTTATGAAGATCTCAATAAAATTAAGTAAAAAAAATACATGTTCAGGCCCAGTGTGTTTTCAAGGAAAAAAACAAATACTTCTAGATTTTTCCTTTTAATTTAAACTTGCCCATGAAGTATTACAACAGGTAATAATAACAGTAGGACTGGCCTGGACCAGAGATAAAACATGGGAAGTTCAGGAAGTAGTACAGAAACACTTAGGACTATAATCAGGCAGCCTGTTCAGAGGTACCTCACTTTGGTACTGCAAGAATTAGGATTTCTAAAATCACAAAATCACAGAATGGGTAAGGTTGGAAGGATCACCTGGTCCAACCTCCCTACTCGAGCTGGCTCATCCTAGAGTACATGACACAGGATTGCATCCAGACAGTTCTTGAATATCTCCAGTGAGGGACACTCCACAACCTCTCTGTGCAATCTGTTCCAGTGTGTGATCACCCACACAGCAAAGAAGTTCGTCCTCATATTCAGACGGAACTTCCTGTGCATCAGTTTCTGCCCATTGCCTCTTGTCCTATTACTTGGCACCACTGAGAAGAGCCTGATCCATCTTCTTGGCACCTTCCCTTCAGATATTTGAAGACATTGATAAGAATCTCCATTGCTTCTTCTAGAGACTGAACAGGCCCAATTCCTTCAATCTTTCCTCATAAAAGAGATGCTTCAGTCCCTTAATCATCTTCATAGCCCTCCACTGGACCTGCTCCAGGAGTTTCATGTCTCTCCTGTAGAGAGGAGCCTAGAACTGGACACAGCACTCCAGGGGAAGCCACACTACAGCTAAAAATGAGACAAGCATTGCATCAATTGCTTAAGAGGTTTGAGCTCCGGAATCAGTGGAGCTTCTATGCCTGGCAGGTGGTGTTAAGCACCCATTGTGGTGGTCTGCCAGGTGCAGAAGACAACTTACAGGTTATTACTGACTAGTGTTCCTGCAGGCTTATTGCAAAGGTGCTTATGACAAAGCAGTAAGCAAATGAGGCTACGGGAAGCCTAAGAAGTAATCTGTGAAAACATAAAGAAATAATATGTTTCACGGGGGTAAAAAACTGCACAATACTCACACCCCCACCTTCAGTTTAAAATATCACAAAGAATTCAAGGAACAGAGTAAACTTGGAGAATTCTTTTCAGACAATTTTATTTTTTTATTACTGTGGTCATTATGAAGTTGTTGATCTTCTTTTGTCAAAATATTATGGGGAAAATATTTAAATCAGTAATTAAACACAGAAATAATTTTCCATTAGCATATTCCTAGTGCAGTGTATGTGCTGCTAAGAAACATTTAAATATCAGAAACATTTACATTAGAAATATCACATGTATTTGTGTATTCACATGCTGAAAAAATGGAACAGGGAGTTTAAAACCGGTTGCCCCTTTCTTCCCCACTTCTCAGTGTAATACCTCCTCTCCAATTGAATTGCCTCTGTTCAAGCAATGTGCCTGCATGGGATCCACTAAGGTCTGTAGCATTCTACAAGAGTGCTGAGTCCACACAGCAAAATCCATTGAAAGGACCAGGCATAAAAGATATAAACATGTAATTAATTTTATGAATGCAAATAGTCCACTGACTTTCTGGGAGACCATTTGCTTAATGTGATGAATACACTAAGCATGTCTGTAAAGCTTTTCAGTTCTGATCTCTTTGACTAAAATCCTTGGCCTTTATGTAAATATGCATTGAGCACAATACATTTCAATCCCAGTGGAACTCTTTGGCTGCCCATATGCTCATCCAAACTATTAATGCTTTTACCCTTTCTTTGGAAGTGTTGTTCTCTTCAGAATTAACAAGATAAATGGGTCACTTGCAAGAAATGCTAGAAGTTGGTTGTGGCAGTTATTTCATTTTCCTTTTCAGCTTTGTCCAGAATTAGATATTCAATTAAGAATAGCTTTATTACAGAACATATATGTGTCGGGAGGCGTCCTTAAAATTGGAGCATGAAGAGTAGCTTGTACATGGAATATGCCTTGTTTAATTTGAAATATGAGCTAAAAGAGAAATTTGTATTTGCATTGATGGAAAGTGCATTATTCTGACTCTTTTCTGTAGAAGAATTAGGTAGTTCCTTTGTTCCATGTATACACTACCAGCAGCACAGATTTAAGTCAGATATTCATGGGGTATTATGAAGCCAAAAGCCATAGCTGTAACTGCTGACTGACAAAAAAAAGGATTTTCGGCAGTGTTTGCAAGGCAAGAACAGAGAAAGTAACATAAACAACCAAACTGATAATCAAAATATCCATCACACAAGCAAGGGCAAGAAAGGCATTCACTCTGGATCAGGAATCCAAACTGCCCAGATACACCTGAGTTTTTTACAATGGAGTACTCAAATGTGAATAGCAAAATGAAGCATTTAAATTGTTACTGAAAAATAAAGCACCGTCTGCATAATCCCACAGATTTTGGACATACAGTCTTCCTGGGCTCAATAATTTTTGTGTGAGAAAGAAAAACAAGGTTTTCCTCTCTTTACTGCATTCAAAGCCTTCTCACTTACCCATGCTGAGACATGAAACATGTTTCTGTAATATATTTCATACGGCAAGTAGAGGTTCATCAGTTCCATCTTTGCAGATTTCCTTTAGAATGTATTTTGAAAGGCTCCATGAAAAACTTGCATTAAGAGAACATTGAAAGTTCAGTTCTGACTCACTCAGTCATGGCAAGAAACACCTCCCTGTATGATGGGTCCCCCTGATTCCTGCAAGGAACTGCTACTTCTCCCATGGCCAGAGGCAGAACAGATTCGACCTCAAAGCCTATGCTATCCCTCTGTGGCAAAATCCACTATGGTCCACTTAAGTCTGGGGATCCCATCCAGCTGGTACACTCAAAATGTATGGCTATTATCCTAACTAACTGTTTTGTCTACAGTCTAAGTGACCCTGTACTCATCCATCACACTCAGCTAGTGAAGAAGATATCTGCATGAGTCCTCTGAAAGACTCACTCATCCATGGCCGTAACTGTAGCTCAGCCATCACTTGTGCTACCACAGAATTCAAACCCTAAATGTATATGAGTGCCTTTTTATATTGCTGAGAAATATGTTCCTTGACCAGCAGGCCTTGCAGATGCAGAGGCCAATACTACACTCCTGGGGTTGGTGAAGATGCAGCAAAAGAGACCCAGAGAGATCAGCAACACCAGGAGTTAGCAGAGGTCTTTGTCATTCTTTTAACACCAGCTAAGGGTCTGATATAGAACAAAATGTCATTCACCTTCAGCCTCAGAGAGAGAGGAACTATACTGGGTTAAACACTGCTATTAATAGTACTAATTTGCCTTTAGGCAAGCAGCAAAGTGCAATGAGTCTGAGCCTGCTTGCTTACAGCTTTGGAAAGGCATGAGACACCAGAAACTATACTATTAAAAAAATAAAAAACCAAACAACCCCCAAACAAACAAAAAAACCCCAACCTGTTCCACTTCAACACTAGCACTTTTTTCATTCCTACAAAAATATATGACTGTGTCACTGTGGACTGGCATTAAATGGGGAAATAGGGAAATTACTGGTACTCAGGAAAGGAACATATTTTTACAAGACTTTAAATTACTTAATGGCAAGTTTCCTGGGAGTTGCCGTGCCCCAAAATCACATTGCATTGGGAATAAGAAATGTTCTTAGGCATCTTGCTCCTGGGGACCACTGAGTTGCACAATTTTCAAGATTCCTCGTAGAACTGCACTTGCAAATGACAAAAGCTGTTCTCAGAGAAAGCCTGAAGCATTTATGTCCCTACTCTTGACCTTTATTTCACTGCTTTTACCCACTTTGCTTTCTGCTGATTTAATGCATATGTGCATAAAAAGCATACTGATTATCAGATTTCTTTTACTGTCGCCTCATTACAGGTACACTGGTAACTCTGCAAGTTCATTTAACAATGTGTTGATGCTATCTTGCCTAAGCATTGTTGATCCTTGATGTCTGAACTTAATTTCAGGAGACATCTGCACTACTAGTTTTGAATTTGTGGTTTGAGAGTTCACCTACAAACACAATTCTTGTTGCCACAGGAGTTGGTCCATTATGTTGTGTCACTTCTTTGTCATATTAAAAAAAAAAAAAAAAAAATTCAATGATCTGTGCAGTAGATGGAATTCCTTAAAGCAAAGGTTCCAGGCAGGACCTTAGCTGCTGGATCATAGCCTGCCCCCATTTCCCCTTCTTGTTGCACGGCAGAGGGAGTGCTGGGTTCTCCCAAATTATGCTGGGGCCAGGGGTGGAGGGCTTGGGAGGCCCTTCCACATATTTACTTGCCAGCAAAACATGGGTTATAAATAATGTCCTCCTGACTTTGCTGAGAATAACTTGCTGTTTCCAACACGCCAAGAGGAAGTTGGTCATACTTATTATGTGGAGAGGGGTGCAGCCTTCTTCCCCCAGCATAAACGTTGTATTGGCTGTTTGAAGGAAAGTACAGATCACAGTACAGAGAGAGGCAAGCACTGCACACATAGCTCTTGGACTCCTTTGACTGTGGGCATCCAGCAAGCTGAGCCTCGTCCCTGCCTCTCACAAACAGCTGCCAACTTCTTCATGAAGTGAGAGACACACAGAGATTACTGTGGTCCTTCTGGGCTTGTACTGCTTAGATAAATCCCCATTCTTTGCCTTTGCAGACAGTAAGCCCTGGCATGTTACATAGCCAATGTCTAAACAACTAGCAGTTCTGTGCATTGCTCTGCTTAGAAGAGATTTACCACGTTCTGTACTTATAGTTTGCCCTTTCTTTGTTGTGCCTGTTCAGGCTAGATTGCAAACTTTTCAAGGGAAAGGACCTATTATTTTGTTACACTTTATGACTGTATAGGCTAGCAACACTGTGTAGTTGTATTTCTTTGGAGCTTTATACTTTGAAACATTATTTTGTGCAGAAATTAGCCTTAGATAGTTATTTTATCTCTACTCCCCCTGTGGACATCTATTCCAGACTTCAGCTGCTGTTTTCAGATTTCAACCAAATTTTGGATTAATTTCTGAATTTCTGTTTCAGTAGATTTCTAAGTGTGCCCAGTTCTCCACTTGTACCAGCTTGTGTACTGGAGAATTTTCAAGCACTTTCTTCTTCTCCGTTAAAAACATTGCATTGTCGTAGTCTTCATTTCACAATACTATCATGCCACTGTCTAAAATACTTTTTTATGATTTTAAAATCTTTCAAAGATTTCAGTTGGAAATATTTGACAGACATCTGCTACATTTTATTTCCACAGGATAAAACAATTAACTAAGCCTAAAGATCTAAGCATAGAACAGCAGTAAAATGAAGTGTGAACTACTTGCTTAAGCCTCAAAGCTCCATATGTCTTTACTAATGAGTCTGTTTGTCATGAAAAGAGAAAGAAGAGTTCTTTAAAAGAACAGCAAAAATACTGAGCCAACAGAGATTGTGTGGAGTGTTTTGAAAGAGTAACTTGAGTGCAAACAACAAATCATTAAACTTAGCAAAATGGTGAAGGAAAGGTTTGCTACAATCCACAGCCTGTAGTGAGGTCACCAACTAAACTCACTTCATGACAACAAATATGTCCCAGACTGATGAGGAAGTGTCCTCCGATAGAGATCAGCATTCCTCTGCCTAAACAGGTCTTTCAGGCTTGTGAAGTTAAAAATGTGTTAGCTTGGCTTGCTTGGACAAATTATACAATAGCATGTGGCCATCAGCACTGTTAAACCTTTTGTGGGTTATAAAATTATTAACTGACCATTCAAAGTCTAGAAATGTGTTTGTAGCAGCAATCAGCTTCTCAGAGAGGAGGCATCAGAGTGTGAAACCTGAATTCAAGCAATAGAGATGCTGAAAGAATAATTAAAACTAGAAATAACTTGGAGCTGCTAGAAATTTTATTCAAAGTTTGCAGTATAGCAATAATATCTGTATTTGTGTAGATGTGTGTGCATGGACATGTGTGTAATGACAATGACATAGTTTCCAAACAAAAGATGGTTGCCAAATCTTGTTCACCAGCTATCAAAATTTGCCATTGTGAACTGTTTTTAAATATCCTCTACGGACTTGTGGTCATAAATATTTCTAAAGAGTATGTACTTAACTCATGCCAATCAATATCACAAAGCAACACTACAGCTAAATTAGCAAAGTAGAGAACTCTTATTAATTAAACCCTGATGTTTCTTCTGTCTAAGGCTCCAGGTCTACAGCTTTCATGGTAATAATATTTCCGGTTTCAGAAGGTGTGCACCCTGATATTACATTTTCATATAGAAGATTAAATACTTGATAGCATATTTTCTTGTTGAGGAAACTCTTTTGCCTTGACGAAAAAAGCATTCTCCTAAGAATTTCCTTTACCTTTACAGGACACTGCTTTTCTGAGAACCAGTATCTCTCCTGGAAATTTCAAAGCACTACACGGAGGACCTACTTTTTTCTCAAGGGATCTAAGACACTGTGTTTGGACTTTTAAGTCAGTTCTAGTATACGGATGTGGACTTTAGGTAGAATGAGCAATGCAAAGAACTTGTTTGGACTTGGCGTCTCCTTGTATTTTTGGGGACTAATGGACCTTACTACGACTGTGCTGTCAGGAAGTGCCAGGCCCCTCACTGAAGGGCAAGAAGACAACCTGTCAGACAAGCTGCATCAGCGTATGAAGAGAAGCTGGGTGTGGAACCAGTTCTTCGTTCTGGAGGAGTACACAGGAACTGACCCTCTCTACGTTGGGAAGGTAAGACCCGCACTGAGAGGATATCTGGCAGAGTATACACATCTGTGTATCTGTGGACTGTGTTGAGACACAGGGTGTCTCCCTAAGTGCTTCTACCTTCTTTCAGTCAGAATTTATCCACATTAATTTCACTTCTGCTCCCAAGAGCTTTTGCCCCATGTCACCTTCATTTGGGAATAATTTCTGTTTCAAGGGGCTGTCAATATATTTGCCTATTTCAAAGAGATCTGCTGCATCAATCATCATCTGTAATTTGAGGTAGTGTTAGAAAATCTGCAGTGATCTTTCCAAGAATTCTACAATGTCAAGGCAAAGCAAGGTTATATTGACATATATGGATTAGGAAAGAAAGAGTTTGGGATCATGCTTCTGTCTGTGATTAAGTCAGCTGGAAGCTGAAATTCACAATCAAATTAAATAGCCAGTTTCCCTTGAAAACTGACATTTCAATTTTTGCTTTCTGCAAATCTCTAGGGTCAGCGTATCTTCTGGCTTACCGCATCTTGACGTCAGGTTGATTCTGTGGGCTACATAGAAGTTGCTCTAGATCTAGAAGAGTAGAGGGACAGCTCATTAAATCCAATAATGAAGGGTCCTTCTTTTGGATCCCTTATACCCCAAGAATCTACACATCAGTACAAATACATGTAAAATGTACTCCTGAGATCATCCTGTCTACTTGATAATATTTTGCATTTACTTTTCTGTAGCTTCTTGGGGAACAAGCTGACGCAAGTCAGACCAGTGATGCCTGCCCTCATAATCTGTCTCACTATAACCATACTCTTTTTTTTTTCTGTTTTTAAAAATCCTGCATTTTTTAAAGTATTGACTCTGTTATTCAAAGGTTTATGGTCAGTATCAAGTTTGCTTCTATTCTACACCAAGGTCACAAATTTGGACAAAAATGGGAAGGGGGAGAGTTAGTGTGCATAAGTGTTTGAACAATACAATTAAGTTTTCACATACCTAGAATATCAGATACTGCTGCGATGAGTGGATACTAAATATAGGTATATATGAAAAATAAAATCTAAGAAAGGATGTAAGAAAAAATCCTTCAGATTTCATTGCTTAGTTTTTACATGATATAAGCTCCTTCTTCCTTCCAGGCTATTCATCTGAAAGAGGAAAAAAAATTACATATCCAGAGGCCCAGTTTGGACTCTGATTTATCATTCTACAATCCCATAGAGCTAAGCTGTGCTCTCAAGACATACCAGTATAAATCAAAATGAATCCATGGGCTTCAAAAGACCTCCTCCTGATTCATCCCTGCATGACTGACAGCAAGATGTGCCCTCCTTCCTCCCACAGAAATGGCATTACTAGTGATTGCCACCAAATGAGACCTCATTAGTCTTCATTCATCTGTGCACCTAGCTTTTCATCTCTTGATATCTCTATTGATTAAGGAAATTAATATTTGTTTTCATGCAATTCCCAGCTTTGGAACAAGGGCCAGACTTATTATTTCACATAGTCAGTTACATCTGAAATTACTTCAGGCTTCCACTGTGAGCCAAATTTTAGCTAAAACAAGTACTGGAAGAAACCGACTCATCTTTGGTTTAGACTTGATGGTGTCATTAGGAGCACAAACACTTGGCACAGTGGGCAACACTCTTGAGGTCGCCACCACTCAGCTCTGCCGGAGGGAGGGAGGCAGAGACAGCTCTTCATGGTCTGTGCCTGCCACAGAAAAGCCCAGGCTGCCATCAGTGAGCTCTCTCCAGGGTTGCCTACACCATGCTGCGTTAGCAGAGGGGTGCACAAGGGCTAATTAGCTTCCATGGTTAACAGGGCCAATTAGTCCCATGCACTGCAGAGCTGACACGGCTGGATTGCTCTGAAGGCCTCCTAAGTCAGTACTGCTCCGTGTGGTCCGGGCTCCAGGGAACTCCAGTGCCAAAAGGGGCCTCGGGGTGTCATGTTTCATCTTCTCCCATCCCTGAAGTGGGTGCAGAGCAGCCAGCCAAGCAGGGGGATGAATGTTGTGGGGACCGCTGTGAGGCAAAAGCTTCCCCTCCCCTCATACAGCCAGAGGCACAGGCACGCAGAAGAAGCAGCAGACTCCCACAGAAAAGAAAAACTAAAAAAAAAAAAAAAAAAGGCCTCCGCCTGTGTTCATGCTGCCTGTGTCTTAGGGATCCTTAGGAAAGGGGTCAGCAGGGAATAGACTGTGGGCTGAACTAATTGTTCTGGCAGGCCAGAAATTTTTCAGCCCAAGTCACCCCAGGCTGACTCAGAAAAAGCTCCATAAAGGCTTGCATGGAGCATGACAGAGGTGCAGCAGCATTCCCAGTCTGCTGCTGGCTGCTTGCACCAGCCCTCCAAAACAGCCCTGAGTTCCACGCCAGGCCAGGCAGGGTCTCTTTCAACTCATACCACCCACGGCACCCTGAAACATCCTGATAGCCAGGCTTTGCTTTTATCCATATGCTCCCTCCAAGCCCTTGTCAGAAGGAGAAAAAATGCACAGAATAGGTCCAGTTTTACAGCTGTTTCTGGCTGGCTGTGCATGACTGGAGCAACCAAAAAAGCACCTTGACTCGAACCATAGGATCTAGGCTTGCCTAATATGATTTCCAAGGGTGCTATGATTCTATAACCTTTCCTCTGTAACTGCAAGGCAAGGTGCAAAATATCTTCTAGACAGGGAAGTGAAACTTCCTGAGGTGAAGATAGTACATTTTTTGCTTTTCTCCGTTGTTCATGATAGTGATTTAAAGTACTTCAGCTTCAAAGGGTTCCTGGTCCTGTCACAGATAAATAAAAGCTTCAGTTTTCCTACAGGTAGCCATTATTGGCTAATAAGATGAACTAGGGAAACCAAAGCTCCTTTATTTGCTACTGCAGGTATTTTCCACATTCATCCAGCAGCCTAATCTGTGTCAGTAATTGAACTGAGGATAGAGCACCATTTTTGCCATGTTGGAGACTCCCCAACCCTGTTTCAAAGAAAAGAAGCATTTGAACCACAGCAGCTGAATGAGTGAATAAAACACATCCTTTCCACAGACTATCAATGCAGATAACTGAACTCACTCACGTATTCTCACAAAAATCCCCTGCAGGTTCTACCTCCCTGGAGGCAGAGAAGGGAGAGCAAGTCACAGACTAATTAGCAGAGCTGTGCAAGTCCTCCCCTGAGCTGCTCACTGCAGCACCACTCTCTTCCACATGCCCTTTGCAAGGAAATGTGTCATTCCATTGCAGATATAGCATCAATTTCTGGTATTATTCTCATCAAAAGAAGCAAGCCAGATTGACACAGTTAAAAATTTCTCAGGAGTTATTTGCTTTATCCTTCCAATACTACATTCCTTAATATGGAGGAAAAAGTACAAATTAATTCCTCCTACTCTGTATCAGCCACATGGCACCACAAATTAAGCACTGGCTTAAAAGTAGATTACCTTCACAACACAGTGACTTCTACATACACTCCAAACTATAGCATCCTGATATTAGGTTTAGTGTGAGCTTCAGTCCCTTCAGACACAAAATTCTTTCAGATTTATTGCAATCTGGCAGTATTATGTCTTTTATGCTCTTTTTTTATTTTCTTAAAAGAGCAGGTTATACAAGAAGCTGCAACAGTGCTGCTAGCATTTCTTACTGCCTAGCCTTGGTTGAGGCCCAATTTTTTTAACAAATCACAGTTAGACAGAGATCCTCTTGTACTCCCAAATTCTTAATAGTGTGCCATGTTCATTCCTTGTTTGCTCCCTTCACAACTGCATTCATTCCAAATAGGGCTTCGGAAAGAAGGTGTAATTTAACCCATGAGTTTGATTCACTATCTTCTTCTAAGTTTTTTTGACATTCCTGAACACCTACTGCTGTTTTAAAAAATGCTTCCTTCTTCTTCTTCCTTTTCTTCTTCTTCTCTTCTTTTCCTTTTCCTGTTTCTTTACCCTTCTCTTTTTTCCTTTTTCCTTTTTTTCCTTTTATTTATTTCTTTTTCATTTTTCTTTTCTGATTCATTTTTCTTTGCCTTTGCCTTTTCTTTGACTTTAAATTTGAGTTTTGCTTCTTTTTTTTTTTCCTCTTTCTTTATTTAATGAGGACTTGTTGATGTTCCAAAACACATTTTCTTCCATCAGGCCCAGCTCTAATTCCCCAGTCAGGTCTAACATCTGTATGTGTCTCAGCATCTGCATTCTTTCACTGGTGCACTGATGCACTAAAACAAATGCCTAAAATGTGGCTTACTGGTTCTGAATCAATTTGGAAAGCTATAATAATGTCCTCCTTCTGGAAGCATCCTGTTTACTAGCTCCTACAATGATAAACTCTGAGTTATGGGTGTTTAGGGTAAGTAATGACAAACACTGTCTTTTTTTAAATTAATCACAAGATGGTGTTTTCTGGAGATATGCCAGTTTGCAGCCATAAACCTGCATGTGAATTAATACACATGGCGGACATCTAAATTTAACTGTTCACCACTGCCAAATTTTTCTGGGCTTGTTCTTCTGCTGTTTAGCTAATGCATCACCTGAGAGCTGCCAGCATTCTTCCAAAGGATTGATGCCTCTCAGATGCAGTAGCCACTGTAAGGACCAGTGCCTAAGGAAAGAAGTGAAATAACAGTGACCCAACATGGCCATTGTCACAATCTTCACCTTCTGCTCTTGCAGCCACATCACAGTGCTGCTGCCCTTATTACTCGCTGTCCCAGCAGTCATTAAGGATCAATGGGCCACCTACATACAGACCTGTCTGCAGGGTGAGAGATGCCATAGAAAACCATGAGATTCCACATCAGCTGAAATCAGTCTTGCTCTAAAATTAAGAGTAGCTCCAAGTTTTGTGTAGGTCATGTGACCTACCTGAGAGGCAAGTAAGGAAGAAAACCTTCAGAGAATGAGCATCTTCTGATCAGACCCTTCACTGGGGGAAAAGGTCTTTCAGCTCCCCAGTCAACGGGACAATGTGCCCTATAACAGCTGAGGAGCCACTCCACTGGCATTAGAAATGTTTAGGTCAGATAAGCTGTTTTATCCACATCCCTATTAAACTTTTTCCTATGTGATAAGTTACTGTAATTTTTTTGCATGTATGTTTTTAAAGAGCTCCGAGATGAGATTGCTTCTTTCTTTCTTGAGAGAATAGCCTGTAAGCAAATGTAAAAAGTTTGAGTTCTGCTTTTCAACACAAATTATCCATTTCTGTTTGGATTCTTTCTTCAAATTCTACCAATCCTGGGTTCATATATTCAGTTTATTATTCTAAGATTTTTCTCTCCAGTATTTACCTATATTTGGACCCATTCTTCAAAATTATTTCCATTAATGCTCACCAAAGCATTAAACACACATTTAATTCTGACCATATTTCTGAGGTAATTTGCTCATATATGCATTTTAAAATGCACTTAACTGAATCCAGCCCACTTAGAGCACTTTTTTTATTATTTATCCTTTATTCATCTGCCAAAGTGATAATCACACTGGAAAACAGTATTCACACCTGAACCATTTTTATTATTGCCCCTCAAGTCTATTTCCTTCCTGTCTTTTGGGACTGAACCAATACCATTTCTTGGCATTGGTCTTTATATTTTGTTCCTCGAAATTAAGGAATTATGAGCATACCATTGTGGATATTCATAGTGTGAGTGAAATTAAGTGACTGGTTTGTCTTTTGATAGTCATTCCAATATTCCATGGGAAGCAGGTGTGTCATAGAATGTAGTCCCCAGAATGATTTGTTTCCCTGTTTTAGATTATAATTAGCACTGCATTCAATTTTGCTCTGTTCTGTTGTATTCAGAGCTATCTGTGGCTGCTCAGAACTAATTAGCAGTCATGCAATAAATCCGTTTGCTAATTTCCTCAAAAATCTGGGATGCCTCTCTTTTCTATAGCTCGCCATGGGCACAGTCAAATGTTTCTTGCTGCTTACCTTACCTACTGTTCGACAATAATTCTTTCCTGAAGATGTAAGGAACAAGACTAGTTTTACTGCTCAAATTTACATGGGAAAAAAATTAAAATATTTCTGAATCGTAACATTTGTTGAGTAGCTCTCCCATCCTGCTTTCCCCTTGATCCTAAATAGATTTGCCTTATTTGCCCCAACGTCATGATACCCCTATAATACCTGACTCCTCTTAAGCCATGTGAGCACACACAGTCTGCAGTTTCATTGACTTCACTTTATCCCAAGCCTTCTCAGTGGCCATTGCAACCAGGCAAAAGATAATTATTTTGCTAGAGTGAGATTCCAAAAAGGCACAGAGACTGTTCCTGTTTGGATGCCTCTTCCTTTTCTCCTACCATGGCTGTGGGTGCAGAAATGGGAAGAGAGGAGAAAGTTTTCAATTGCAACTCTGCAGTAGAAACAGTACTGAGTATTTGCTTCTTTCCACGAAGCAAGTTCATTAAAACCAGCTTGTGAGATCAAAATGCTCAGGATGATCATGTGCTTAGTGTTTCTCAGCAGCTGCTTACCCAGCTCATGGTCTAATTGAATTCTTTTCCTTTCCCCAGCTCCACTCTGACATGGACAGGGGAGATGGTTCGATCAAATACATCCTCTCAGGAGAGGGAGCTGGCATCGTGTTTACAATTGATGATACAACAGGGGACATTCATGCCATTCAGCGACTGGACCGAGAAGAAAGATCACAGTACACCCTCAGAGCACAGGCTCTGGACAGGAGAACAGGACGGCCAATGGAACCGGAGTCAGAGTTTATCATCAAAATCCAAGATATCAATGACAATGAACCCAAGTTCCTGGATGGACCTTACGTAGCCTCTGTTCCAGAAATGTCACCTGTGGGTAAGGCAGATTTTGTGGAGTCTCTTTCCCTTATAAGCAAATTGGAGATGGTCACCAAAACACCAGATTACCTGACTCCTTGAACTCAGCTTTTGTGCCTTATGCAGGAGCTGCTGGATAGAAGAGCTTACCCTGGGGTGCCTGACTTCTGTAGAAAAGGGAGAGGAGGCTTTATAACAGTGTCGTCTGGACCCCTCCAAAGGAAAACGTGCCAGTGGAAGCCTCAGAGCTGAAAAAAGATCAAACATGCTGTGCTCAGACAATTCACAGTGACATAGTACCCCTTCTCCCCTACCATGAGATGGTAGAAACAGTAATGACCATTACCATCCAGAAAATAACCCAGTTTTAGCAAGCTATTCTACTTCATACTGAGAGCTCAAATACAGTCCAGGAGCCCTTGAAAACACGGGGACATGAAAATAATCCTTAGCTTCTTCTAATCCATGTAAGCCTGCACTACACAAAGTTTGCTGAATCCTGAGATTCCAGTACTACTTGCCCTCCACTTTTAGGGAATGAGATCATGTTAAAGACAGTCCTGTTATTTCAATGCAGAAGACAAACAGTAGCCTTCCTACCTACACTAATCAGGAGAAACCATTTCCATATAAGAAATCAAATAATCACCTTAAATACTGTTTTTCTAGACTTTTTTTTCTTTGTTTTTGAGTTGCTTTTTGGCTTTTGGTTATTGCTTTTTGGCTTTGTGACATCACTGGAGAGATAATAATAACATATAAATCTCATGTCCTGAAGTTACAGATATGCTTCAGCTTCTCATTCTTCAATATTATGTTGACATAAAGCTAGAGAGAAGCATCAAATACAAAAGCTACAGTGAGAAATTATGATTCTTAATGGTAATGGCTAGCTTGAATTCAGATTTATTTTCTAGTGCTTATCTAGTAACACTGGATTTGTTTCTAACACAAAACATTATGTAGAAGGCTAGATACATTCATAAAGGCATTGTCTGACATTTTAAGGAGTCAAAACTCACATATATTTCAGTTGTGTCTCACCTTCTCCTTGTTCTTGATAAATTACATCACCTGCAGGCCATTACTAGCTTCAGAGAAAGCAGACCTTGAAAACCAATTGAAGAAAGAAATATATATGCCTCTGTGTGGGTTTCAAAAAGCACTTAAGCGGCGTATAATCTCTAGGTCATGCAATGTAAACTGCAATCCCGCAGAGAGATTGTCTGAGAGATACAGCCCTTCATGCTCACTATTTGTGTACAATTTCCATCCCTTAGTCAACATACAGCATCTATGGGCCTGCTACAACAGTTTGTGATTTATGTCAGCAGAGATATGGAACTTATTTGAGTTGCCTTTAAATAACATTTAAAATCAAGAGAAGCAAAAAAGAAGCAAGCAGTATATAACTATCATCTCTCTGCAAACCATAACAAAGTACTGTTAGATCAGCAATTCTGTAACTGTGGTCCGTAGAGTCTTTGCTCTTTTATATGTTCTTATAGACACATGATAAATTAATGCCTATTAATTTCTTCAGTGCTAATGAGGTAAAAGTAGGAGCAATAAGTACAAGGACTATGAGCATAAAATGAAGAAATCTGGTGTGGGAAAAGCTCTTGTTAGGCATTTCAATTTACTTTGTCCTGTGTACTTTTCATGCCAGCTCTTTTTCCACAAGGTTTTATCTTAATGGTTTTTTTTGTAAGGCACCTCTGTTATCCAAGTGACAGCGACAGATGCTGATGACCCAACCTATGGGAACAGTGCAAGAGTAGTATACAGTATTCTCCAAGGACAGCCATATTTCTCTGTGGACTCTCGGACAGGTATGTTATTTCATCAGGGAATGAGTCAGTGTGAAAACCAAGAGAAAACGTTGCAAGCAGAAAGAAAGGGCAATGCATCATCACTGTGGTCAGAGAAATAAATTTCTATGGCATGGATCCAAGACAGAGCAGCACTGTGTGAAGGCTAAAGTAAGCCTGTGGTAGTGAGTTACAGAAGAACATGCTTTTTCCAGTGATATATTCCTCTGAATGACCATATTCTGCAGCTTGGGATCTGGGTGGGTTTGGTGCTGTAAATACTCTTGCTGGCTTCTATAATTGCAAAATGTCTTCAACAGATCTAGCTGAGAGCAAGACTTAGTGGGGAAATAAAATATAAGCCAACCAAAAATGAAAAGTGCAAGCTAAAGGATGCTGTTATTTGGAGTAGTTTTACCTAAGGGTGTTCTTGTTAATAACCTTAAATTTATCTATAGGACACCCTCTCTGTTTTGCTTGCTTTTTCTCTCTCTTTCCTGTATATATCCAAGGTTTATTTTCAAAAGAGGAATCTGACAGATTTTGACAGTTTCTAAAGGGCATCTGTAGTGCTAAGGTCAGAAACTTATGAGACAATAGTCGCTGCTTGGCCCTAGGGAACAACATAGAAAAAATACTGAATAATCTGCTTCTGAAAGTTAGCAGTTTACAGAGTAGGTGCTCTAGTCAAAGACAAACTTGTATGTGGCATGTTATTTCCTTAGCTTTCTTTACAGAGTAGGTGCTCTAGTCAAAGACAAATTTGTATGTGGCATGTTATTTCCTTAGCTTTATTTATATTTACAATACAAATAAATCAGTAATGTTCCTTGTGTAATCAGGTTATCAACCGCAGACGAATAAGGGTATGATCATAGATTTGCTGAGTACTGGATGATTTCTAAGAAGGCAAAGCATCATTCAGGGTCAGATCCAGTACAGATTTAACCACTAGGGTGCAACTTAGGTAGAAGATAGGCCCCTAAATCCAATATCATGTATTCTATTGGTACTTAAGTCAGAAAAGGTCTTTTTCCCCACTTACTAGTTTTCCAGTCACTTAGACCTCTGGACAGGTTCAGAGTTATGGTTCAGCCTTTAGTTGCCTCAGTGGGCAACAGGACTCGCATTTAGGCTAATCACTGTTGTGAGCCAGAAACCATTTCCCCATCACAAGAACAGGGCTCTAATCGGCCTTGACTGTGCCAAACTACTCGAGGGGTTTGGTAACCAACAAAGTACAATTGCAGCGCTGAAGTTCTTCTAAAACACAGCTAGAACATAAACTGTCAACTTTATTTGATAGTTTATATTGATAGATAGTGATTGAAACACCCAACAGTGGACAACTCATTTCAGTACACTCCTCTTCTAGAAGCATTTGGGATCCCTACCATTTACCTCCCAACACAACCTCTTGATTCCAGAAGTGTACTCCTGTTCCTATTCTGTCACTGGCCTCGCAGGTGCTGAACAAATGTCTATGTGATAGCACAGGTTCAAAGGAAAGGTGAAAGCCTCCTCCTCCCTTTATCAAGAATACTTTTACAGCCGGACCACAAACATATTCCCCTAGAAGATAAAAAATGTAGATTTAAATCCCTTCAGGCAGATAGACAAAGGTGTCTGAGTTTCCCACTTCCCGAGAAATCATCTGGCTGTTACAGAAAAGAAAGGACATCACCTCTGTTCGTTACTACTTTTTTTAAGAGCACAAACCTCACTCAGTTTAGTGAAAGAAATGCCAGCACATTTGTTTTGGAAGATCTGAGTGTCTGAACCTTTCCCATAGCCTTTCCTGTAGCCCTAAGGAAGGTTTTAATGTTCACCACTATCCTTGGCATTTTGTTGCTGACTGGTTGTGCACAGCAGCACCACATGTTCCCTGCTCTGCAGTGCTGCTTCTTTGGGTCCCTGATCTGGCTCTGAATCCTGGTGTCCTGGACTGGCCCTTCTCTAGGGACCAGAAGCCCCACAGACAGGCATGGCAGAACCTGGGTTTTAGGCCCTGATGTCTTTTTTGAGGTCAAGCCTGTTCTGCATTAACGACAAGCCAAGAGTGGAAATTCCCTACAAAGTGTTCATATATGGAGAAGGTACTTTCCAGAATGCTAAGCATTTTCATATCTTATTTATATCCATGGGAGTTGAGGAGCTACAGCACTTCACAGGAGTCACTCAGCTTTGCAGGATGGGACTCTGAAGGACTCCATGCCACAAGATTAAAATAGCCCACTGCAAGTTGTTCAGCACCTGGTCACAATTTGTTCCCTTCAACACACAGCGATAATTGCCAACACAGTATCTTTTTACAGCTTTTTTATTAAACCCATACATTTTCTTTCTGCTAAAAATAAAGAGTAAATGCAGATCACTGAAGTTAATAGTGTCCTGATGTGCAAGTTCTGCATGTTGAGCCTCGTGAGCAGGATGGTGTCTGTGGTTGCCACACCGGGAGGGCATCCCCAGTGTGCGGGCGGCGGAGATGCGGACCCGTGCGGGGCGCGGCGCTCCCGCGGCACCGACGGCGCTGCCCGGCCGGCTCCTCGCAGCCTACATAAGAGAAGTGTTGCTGCCACCTCATGTCCTCTCGCAGTAGTGTTACCCCGAAGGGAAGGGACGCTCCGCGGTGTGCCAGGAGCAGGGTGAGCCCTCCGGAGCGGGCGCAGCCGACCCGAGGCAGCGCCGTCTCCCCGCATTCTCCTGCCGTAGCCCTAGCCTGGGTCCCGAGAGACAGGAGCAAAGGACCCTGGGCTCATGTCAAGTGGCCTCCAGGACTGCGTGTCTAGGACACTGGAAAACTCGATGTCTTTCAACTAAGCACATCACTTCCTGCTTTTGTGGGGAGATAGTTACGGCGAGCAGGACCTTAATTCGATGTAGCACACTCAAAAGCTTTTCCTAGGAAGGCAACATTTCAATTTTGAACAGACAGTCTGCCCCAGAGCTGATGCGTTTTAACTGGACTTCTTCAAAATTCACACCTTCTGTTAGCCTAGATTCCACTTGGGTGGGTTTTACGCTGCCAGAAAAGCTGGAACTGAATGCAGAGGCTGGTCTCACTCTTGACATAGGGAATAGGATGCGGGAGCAATAGCCCTTCACTTGCTTTGCACACTCTTTAACTGTCACGTTCTTTTGTTTCCCAAACCCCTTTCCACCTCCAATCTCAGGGTTAATTAGAACAGCTCTAATGAACATGGACCGAGAATCAAAAGAATATTATGAAGTGATCATCCAGGCCAAGGATATGGGTGGACAGCTGGGAGGATTAGCTGGAACAACCACAGTCAACATCACCCTCTCTGATGTCAATGACAATCCACCCAGATTTCCACAGAGTGAGTACCCACTGTGCCAGAACAGGCAAAAAGGGGTGGTGGAGTTATATGTTTGTTGTTTGCTCTCATAACAGACATTTTCAAACTCAGGGTAGTGATAATTAGAGAAGGGTGGAATTTCAGATCAATACAAAACTCTCCTTCAGAAAAATGTCAAACCAGATCATTCAGCACCTTGTCTTTCAGAAAAGGTTTCTGACCTCCAAAATTATCAAAACCAATACTTTATTTTTTAAGGGTGGGAAATTAATTAAAAAAAAAAAGGCAGGAAGGAGAACTTTTATGTTCAGACTGATCATGGCCATTGCCTTTGGCTACTAATTCCTGCCCTGATTGTCTTTTCATCCTATCTCCAGAAGTATGTCTGTCAAATCAGGGACATGTGGCAGTGCTGGAAGTTGAAAGATAATTCATTCACCACTCCAGCCAGGCCGCAGCAGGGGAGCGTCTGGTAGCTGTGCTGCCAGTGTAGAGTGGGTTGTCGTACAGGCTGCTCTCCAGGAAATGTTCATGTAAAATTTGGCAATATACAATTAAACCCTAAGGTATGTAGAAGCCACAGTCAATAGAATGCAAAAATAGGCTACTCCACTCTTACCAGAAACATCAGTTTGTATTTACAAAAGTGAACTTCAAGATTTGCAATATTTTGCTATTTGTTTTTTAGATTTTTTAAATCGTATTTATTTACGTAATTCTATATTACTGTTAAATAAAATGTTTATTGAACAAAATCTTTTGAAGGATTTGAAGAAAGATTATTCTTTTAGTGGTGTTAATCAATCTCAAGCCATTTTGGTTTTGCCTTTTTTCTCATCTCAACGAGAAATGAAAACTTGTGTGGTTCTTTTTTTGCTATTCTTCTTCTCCATCTGTTTCTGTGTGTTGCACTGATGAATCAAAGTGCTCCTCTAAGATCAGCAAGAAGTCTCAACTTTCACTTTTCTTGTTCTGTCAGAGCAACCTGTTGAGCACACCATTGCCAACTGTGTTTTGAAACTGGCATGAATTGTAACTGATATCAAATTCTTGATTAAGAAAAATGAGATTAGATTAAACACCATACCTGGTGTTACTCTGCCTTGTAAAGTTTAAGAAAAAATAGATTAGATTAAACACCATACCTGGTGTTACTCTGCCTTGTAAAGTTCAATAGTTTGTGAAGTCAACAGAGAGAGACAGTGCATCAAGGAAACTTTGAAAATAAGGTATGATGGCAGAGAAGTATTTTAGATACAACATTTTATGTTCAAAATACACTTTTAAAAGAGCAGATCATTCTTTCCCCAGGCTTGCTGCTAAGCAAATTAGCAATGCAGCAAATGTGCTCAAGACATTATTTGGAGGGAGAGGCAGTATATTTTAAAAGAGTAACTGGTAAATTTGGAAGACACAGGCAAGCTCCTGAGATTTATTCAAGGCTGAAAAGAAGTTTGTAGGGACTTGAGAAAGGATTTGTGGTGCTCAGAACTTAGGTTCGTTCCTGCTGTACAAGCTGATCTAATAAAAAATGCCTGTCCTATTAAATCTGTTTCATACCCTGCTTTGTATCATGGCTGCAACAGCATGGTGTTAATTGCCCTATTTTTCTAGTTGCGGTTCCTATTTTCAGGTATATTGCTGTTTTGAAAAGAACCAATTCCACAAACCTGTTGATATAACGAGCACCGAAATAAAACTTTCCCAGGAAATTCAGCTGGGCTATGGCTTTTTAAAGGCAATCACACTGCTGTTGCAGCTTTGGGAAAGGTAGTACGGAGTCCCTGCAGGCCTGCCCTGATCGAATCTTTGCATTACTGTGCAGTTTTTCGTTCCTTCTCACAGCCTGTTTTTTTCTCCTCTCTCCCTCTCTGCTGCTTGTGCCAGAACATTATCAGATGAGTGTGCTGGAGTCTGCTCCTGTCAGCTCCACTGTGGGCCGTGTGGTTGCTAAAGACCTGGATGAAGGCATTAATGCAGAGATGAAATACAGCCTTGTGGATGGAGATGGACTGGATGTCTTTGATATTGACACTGATCCTAATTACCAAGTGGGCATCATAACTGTGAGAAAGGTGAAGTTTCCTTTTTAAAGTCATTTATATGGCTAAAAGTCTTGGTTACATTTTGTGTGTGGAATATTCCCTTAACACCTTCAGTAACTTGGTTCCCATTACATGATATAATCCCTTTCCTGCTATAAACCACAATTTCTTTAACATTTATTGCTAAAACATGAAAGCAGACTGAGTTCCTAGGAGCAACTTTTATAAAGTGGGGACAGCATTAGCACAAACATGTCTTTTCCCACCGAAGGAATGTTCTCATTCACCATTTATCTATTTAAATATTCTCTGTAGCTTAATTATCCTACAATGCAAAAAATTAGATCAATATTTGCATTTGAACTGTACATATTTTTCACTCTGATGTTCCACAAACAATAATAAAGCATGCCTTAGAATTATTTATAAACCAACAAAACCCAGGCAGTGCTGTTTTTTTAATTGCTGCTTGAAGATCCGAAAATGCTAATTATACTAGAAGAAGCTGTTGCTAAAATGGCAGCTGTGAAACTGCTACTACTTTCTACTGCAGGCTATGCAGGAAGGCATCAAGTATTTTGCTGAGGCTCTCTGCTACAGAACATTTATTCTACAATCTTACATAAATGTTAGAAGTTCAACTCTATTTCTAGGTCATGAAATTGTAACCATATTTCTACCTAAGCATATCTAGTGTACTAATAAGGAAGTGTAGTTTGCATTCAACTAGCCCATGATTAAATTGTGCACTAAAATGGAACAATAGATGGCAGAGACCTTGACCTTGCATGGCTCTATGCCCTACGGCAAAGCATTTAAGCATGTATTTGTGGTCACCTTTGCCCAACTCTTGTTTATGCGTACTAGTCCCTAAAGTTAAACATGTTTTCTGGAATGACATAAATGTTGAATGCAAACTCTAATGTGATTTTTCACTCATTTATTGAATAAAAAAAATTGTTTCTTTGAAGTAAATATGTCAATAGGTTTGACTTTTGTTATTGTGAATATAGTTTTTCTGCACAATCCACCTACTGTACATAAGTGTTTGTAGTATTTGATTTATGCCAGTAGCTTTATGTAATGACATGATTATCAATAGCCAAACATTGGGAAAGCTGTCCTTTGGAACCCCTCAAGAAATTAAAAAAATTAATTCAACTGGTATGGATGGAAAAGGATGTCAAAATGGGGGGAGAGCGGAAAGAGAGAATTTCTAAACCCAGAATGAAATCTTATTTAAAAGAAAGCAAAACTTTCTGTTTAATTTTTCTTGACATATTTCCCAAAAAGAATAACACTTCTATCATGGGCATCAGAAAGTCAGAATTTACAGTTACTGATAAGACTGCTGCTTGTGCTCTGGCGGCTGCTTATCTCAGCCCACTAATGCCACAAAATGTTGAGCACCTCCTGAAGAGTTACAGATCCTTCCAAGCCCCCTACCTGTGAGACTGAATCTGTCCCTAACTCCTTCTTTCCCCTGCATTCCCTTTCATACTTCCCATGGGAGGCAGGGTGGTGGGCTACCCAGCCAGCACAGCACCCAGGAGAGCCCTGACCTGCTCTGCCCTGCCCTCCTCCCCTGACTGATCCGTCACTTTCTCACAGCAGGTCTTGCTAAATTCCCCCTACATGGTGCACTTCTCAGTGCCTGTCTCAGCACTGGTGGAAGGAGGACAAGGAAAAAAAATGTTTTCCAAGTGTTGCCTCTCCTTTTGGCTATGTTTTGCAGCATGCTCAAGTCACAGGAGAAAGTAACTTGCTTGCCCTCCCCATGGGACAAGTACTGGAAAGAGGTTTGAATGCACCCATGGGAGACAAATTTGGTGGGAAGGCCAGTGGTGCTGAGGCACTGGCACGGGAAAGAAATAGGAGGGAAATCCATGTTTGACAATGAAGGAGTCCAAGGCAAACAGGAGCATCAAAAATGTGATGGTCTAGCACACTTGTTTGATTTTTCTCATTTTTCTAACTTGATCGTTCTAGGTGATTATGTGTTTTCATAATGTAGTTGAGTTTTGTAGCTATTAAGTGTGTCTGTGATTTAACTGCTCCTTTTATAATTTCGCTTTTTAGTGTACATGCCATGTTTCTCATGCAGCTTTCTTCCCATGGGAAACCATTAAATATAATGACCTCTTTCTTAGTATATGTTTAGGCACCTTTGCCTTGCATGTTCCTTGCCAGGTAGACCATAAGTGTTACTTGGTCCTGTGAATTATCTTACTGCTATTTTTACAATGCATAAATATGCAACTGGTACACCATAATGACTTTGCAGTAACAGGTATTATATTTGTAGATCTCAACAAATCTGTGCTGACAAGTACTATGCCTGCAGTAGTCACTGATGTACCAGGTAGAACTAAGGGAAGCAGGAACAAGTTTCAGATCATCTGCTTGTACCTGCTGCCATAGATTGCACAGTTTGCACTGTATCATTCACTGTACAGCATCTCCAGCAAGGCTGGACTGTATGTCCCCAGAACAGGAAACCAGTTCCCATTCCAGTCTTCATTCCTCATTCCCATACACTAAATGCTGAGTGATTTTCAGTTTTATAGTTTCAAGAACCCCAGTCTTTAATGAGGCATTCCTATGCAGGCCATCAGTATGGGTAATTTTACTGTGAACACATGAGCGTTTGTATGTCCCTGCAATGTTTCTCCTTCTGAAGAAAGAAGATGTTCTAGCAATAGACAAGTACTGAAAACACAACCAAATTCAAGGGCTGTTTTGAGGTGCATAGTATATAATCCTGCCATGCCTGAGCATGGGAAAATTCAGCTGATCTTGCTTAAACTAATGCATGCCTCATGACTGCAGAATTGGCCAACTGCATAATTGAGAATGGCAGAAAAGAAATGGGTTATGACTGGCCAAGGAGGACTTTACTGCTGCAGTAATGATCCTTGCATCTTTGACTTCCAGTTGCTTTGGCATCCTCTTTCTTTTCTGTTGTCCTGCCCATCTCCTTGCCTCAGTCTGGTGGTCTTAAAAAAAAAAAAAGAGTTGAATAGGAAAAGCAAAGGTGTTGGACGGGAAGAGCAGAGCATACATCTTACTGTAGTCTGAGTGAACTGAGGCTGTGCATGGTAGTTTCACACATGATGCTCAAATCCCTATGTAAAAATAAAGTCACTCTTTTTGAAAGCTATTCATATAACAAAAAAGTGTAAGCCCCTTCTGGTGACCCTGAGATTAGCTATTTCTTTCCTGGTGCAAAGTTTGTCTTGCTGGGGAACTGTGCAAGGTAAGGGAATTCAGTGACCAGAGGCAGGACCTGAGGGAATGGCCTGAAGTTGTGTCAGGGGAGGTTTAGGTTGGATATTAGAAAGAGGCTCTTCCCCCAGAAAGCGATTGGGCACTGGAACCAGTTCCTCAGGAAAGTGGTCACAGCACCAAGCCTGACAGAATTCACGAAGTGTTTGGACAATGCGCTCATGCACATGGTGTGACTCTTGGGAATGATCTGTGCAGGAATAAGGGTTGGACTTGATGATCCTTGTGATCCTTGATGATCCCTTCCAACTCAGCAGATTCTGTGTTTCTGTGATTAAAACTCCCCAGATTATATAAATAAAGTGTTGTGAACATCTAACCGCAGTGTAATTGCTTGTGTTGACTGCAGCTTGGGAAGGGTGACTGTAGTCTCTATAATCTGTACTTCATCTGGTGAAAAGTTTTTTGTGGTTTGGACTGATCCATCCAAACCTGTCATTCTGGTTTGTCAAATCCTTTTAGTTATTCTTACCGATGATGCCTAAAATCCTGGAAAATAGGCACTCAGCAAAACGTTAATGGAGAAAGATAGACAATACCTTTATTGGGAGT
>JAWWEW010000078.1:67844173-67855462 GCA_035583185.1 Anabacerthia variegaticeps | reverse complement strand
ACAAAATACACACCAAACCCTCTAAAAATCCACAAAAATACACATCAAAAATACACACCAAACCCTTAGGCATCACCGAGACTGATAAATTGCACATTATATATGGAATTCTCCATTTAGTTCTAAGCAAGTTTTGGAGACACATTATTTTCATAGGGATCCATGAAAAGAAGAGTGGAGGGAGATGAAAAAGGTATTTATTGAGCAGTTCAGTGTCAGCATTAATTATGTCTATATTCATGTACTGCAAATATGTAGTTTTATTTAGATAGGAAATAAAATTCATGAAACTTCTAACAGAGGAAGCTGGCCCCTGTATCCATTATAAAGAAAAAAGGAAGGAAAAGAGAAAGGGAAAAGGAAAATGAAAGGGAAAGAGAAAGCAAAAGGGAAGGAGAAAAGTAATTCTCACTCCTGCTTCAAATAATACGTGAGTATTTCATATTTTATGAAAGTGAAAGAGCTCTTGCTGGAATACATCAGGGGTGCCTTATAATGCTTTGAAATTAAACTGTTCTCTAGACTGAGAGGAGATTCAAATCCTAGCACTCATCATACCTGGACTGTGAACCTGTGTTTAGGATATGCACTGAAAGGAGACAAAAAAACCTCACTTCTAGGGAGGATGAATTACTGATTAAAAACTGGGACAGGATCTTGCAAGAGAGGCTGACTGTGTTCCCTGCTCCCACTGGAGCTCTTTATAACTTGACAGACAGGGCTCTCTGGACACAAGATTCCGGTCTCCTCTGGGAAAAAAAAAGGGATGTTCATTTAGAACTCCACCTTATGTGTAAGCATCCTTGTTCCTGCCACTGGAACCATTTTTTCAGAACCAATTCTTCATATATTTACCTTATTTTCAGGAACTCCTATACTGTCTGTTTCTGCCTGTATTTTCATCAAAGTGGTGTGAAACAGTCTGTGTGAATCACAGTGAAGTGGTGGTGTGGCTGCTTTTATTTTCATTCTTGCAAAAAGAATGAAAGAATATGTATTTTGAGGTGATCTGCAAGTATTTGTCCTGTTTTTTACAGGTCAACTGTGAAATTTAAAAAAAAAAAGTATACAGTTCTATGACTACTGTCATTCAATGCTTTGTCTCCACCTGCAAATATTTATCCTTGTTGCCTTACACTTAAAAACCATAGTAAAGATTTATTTTAAAACCTGAAGCATAAGTTTATATTAGAAGGCATATTTTACTACTGAAAATTAAAATTATATGGCCTAAATCATATGGATCAGTGTGCCTAATGCTAAATATATTTTTTCTCCTCAGCCTTTAAGTTTCGAAAGCAAGAAGAGCTACACCTTGAAAGTAGAAGGTGCCAACCCTCACCTGGAAATGCGGTTCCTGAACCTGGGTCCTTTCCGTGACACCACCACCGTCCACATCAGTGTGGAGGATGTGGATGAGCCTCCTGTGTTTGAGCCCAGCATCTATTTTGTGGAAGTAGCCGAAGATGTGGAGATTGGAACCACCATACAGATCATTTCTGCCAAGGACCCAGACGTGACCAACAATTCCATCAGGTCCGTCCTCAATTTGTGTGTGCCTCCATGAGTGCTCCCTGGTATGTCTGGTTGGTGAGGCAGTGATGGGGCTGAAACAACACAGGTGGGACTCTCTCCTTTTAGCCAGTAGTATTCATCAGTAGGTTTAGTCAAACCAGACCTCACATACTAAGGAATGTCAAAGCAATGCAGGAGCTCACCCTTTTCTGTGGTATGGAGAAGGGCAGTATCTAGCCTAGAAATGAGCTGGTCAGGCATGTCCTGATAGCATACATTAAAAACAAACCCCAGATTCTCATGCATTTGCTGGCACAAAACCAGACAGCATCACTGAACCTGCTGCCATACCAATGGGAAGGTAATCGACTTGCTTCTCCTTTCTCCCTGTTCTCTTTCAAAGCTTGCCTTTGTCAACAGCTCAAATACACAGCTACTTTTAGAGTAGATTGAATGCATGCTAATAAATATTCAGGAACTGCTATATTATCTAGTGTCTGTTCAAAGCTGCAGAGCTATATATTCCCATAAGAAAGGTAAAGGTGTGTTTACAGCCATGGGAGCTTCATAGCTGCAACTCAGCAAGGAGCCAAAGGAGCAGATTTGTGTGATCACAGCACTCTTTTCCATAATGGCTGCCAGCCACTGCCAGCCCCATTTATCGGAGGAGACTGCTCTTCTCCGAGGCCAGCCCACATACTAGTTTTCACAACCTGCAGAAGCTCCTAGTGACTGCACATCAATTATCCCAGCAGGTTGGCTGCTTTTCTCATCTGACAGAAGTTTTGGGTGTTGACCTGCTGTTTGCCTAACCTTGCATCAGTCCAGCTTCTGAGATGTCTGTGTTCAGAAACAGTTCTGGGTAAAACAGGAAGGAGTTGAAACATCGAGTATTAGTAGGTTTTGAAGAACGTGAAATCTAGACGTACAATTCTGTGGCCTTCAGCTAGGAGACCTGAGCAGACATGAAGCCTGTTCATCTTTATGAACAGGCTTTCTGTGTTCCTGCTCTGATTATTTTTTTCATTCCTGCTACCTTAATATACCTCTTTTCTGCCTACATTATAAGGTTGTCATACTTCTCGTGACATTGTCTCAAATTCCTCAGTAAACTATTATACCGTCTGTATCACAATGTCATTACCCTAAGCTTTTTTCCCCTCACATCTGATTTTTCTGATTACTGTCTAGCATTATCCAAACACTGCAATGAAAACAGCTTCGTGCTAATCTGTCTAAAGTAGTATAAGAATAATTCTGAGGACTATCAGAGGGTAGAATTGTTCATTGTTATTTTTAATGAGGTTTTCCTTAGTTTTCTTCAGAACTTCACAGTGACTTGATGAAATTCAATAAAACAACACACTACAAAGCCCAGAAGGCATCACCAAAGATACATTAAAAAAAAAAGGTTGTAAACGTGCACAGACTCTTTGTAACTCTGTTCTGTGACAACTTTCTTGCTCTTTTCTCCCCGTCTTCTTCCCTTGCCATTTCCTTTTCTTTCCTCATTCCTTACCTCCTTTTCCCCCACACCTTCTACTTACAAATCTAAATGACTGAGGTAAAGGAAACAGGGAGAAAAATAATAAATACCATTTGAAATGCTATCTAAAATGCAGATGTAAATAATTAGTTCTCCTTGCCTCTTCTGTGGTCTCCTCCATCCATGCCAACTCTGTGCAGTATCAAACTGGCAATGTTTTAGGCTTGCTGTATGTTCACTTTGCACAGGGCAAGACAAGATAAGAAAAACAATTATTCCAGATACATATTTTTCTGCACAAGCTGAAATCCATCTGAAATTCAAACTGTGATCTGGCCATTTTTTCAAGTATTGAGAAGTCAGGACATATTTTGGAAGGGCTCACTAAATACAAGGGAACTCTGAAATCCTCATTTTTCCAGCATCCACTACCTGCTTCCCATGCTGTGAAATTCTGATGTCTGGAAATATGCCATAATTGTTGTCAAATGATTCTAAGTAGTACAGAGGAAACAAGTGTGCAGGAGCAGGCAGTATTAACAAGAGAACTTAGGTGGAGAATTCAGAAAAAGACTCCACCTGTGCCTCTTAACACCAGTGATTAATTCCACATCACTAATCACAGGGGCCTATTCAACTTCAGATTCTCATTGGCCTTAAACTGTCAGAAATTCTTTTTATAGCCCTCATACAAGAATAATTATTATAGCAAAGTACAGGAGCACTCATACTTATTTCCTAAATAAATCAAATGCCTGAGAGATCTCTTTATTTAAGAAGAGATGGGAAGAACTGGGATGCAAACCAGCCATCCCTCCCTCTTTGATTTTTCTGAAAGAGTGTAAAAGAATTTGCCATCAACATATTGCAACAGTATTTTATATCCCAGCTTAGTAAGTCCCTATATAAAGATCAGGCTGGCATGCTTTTTTCAGTGAATTCATTTGTGCTGAAAGGAGAAAATTCAGAAGAATGATACCTGTTCAGCATCTCTTGTACGATTAAAGCTTTCAATTCCCAACAACTTTGATGAAAGAACCAATAAAAAGGACAATAAATCTGGGCTATGTTCTAGGCTGTGACATTTACCTAGGCATATGTGCGGCTTTTGTCGAAGCATCCCTTACTGTGCTAACAGTTAGCTAGGAAGACAACCCATAAAAACTGCTGTTAAGAGCAGGTTCATGTGTATGAAGAGTACTAAGCATTTTACAAACCCTGCAAAACCATCCCTCTGACCAAGTACAGATCTGTCAATCAGCTGCCTCCCTGCCCAGGTTTTCTGGCCTGCAGATATTGCACAGTCCCCACCCATTCCCCAGTGCAAGAAGCTTGTTCTCAGCATTATCACTGGCATGATATTGGCCAGGCAGGTTCAGTAATTATGATGAATCAAGCTCACAGAGGGAGCTGTTTTTCTTACTGGATTATGTAAGAAGGCCACTCATCATTCCTCTTGTGCTGACACAGGTCAATCTGTAGGATGCTCCAGGATGCACATCCCCCGAAAGGAGGAGGGAATACAAAAGTACAAGGAAGGGAACAGTTCCTCCTCATCAGCCTAGGTGTTCAGAGAATGAGATGATGTGAAGTCATTTTCATCCTGTCTGAATTGTGCCTAAGGAACAGGCATAATTATTTCACTTAGAAAAAGAAATCACACTCCTCAGTGGCAAATTCTCTGTAAAGCAGATGTTCCTGTGCTAAGTTGTGCCTTACATCAAGGCTTCTTCCTCTAAATCTTCCTGTCTTCCAGCTCCATTCAAGTAGTACTTCCCATTACATGCCATTAGCCACATGAACTCCTAGTTTTTATAGCATCTCACTCTGGACCTATACAACTCAAAGGACCACATAACTAAGTTATGAAAGAGTGTGGATCTGCTGTGTATGACAATATTCCCATTGCTGGGATACTTTGATGGCTATAACAGAGAGTTTTCACAAGGGTTGCATCATATTTTTAATATGTACTCTTGCAGATACTCAATTGACAGGAGCAGTGATCCGGGACGATTCTTTTATGTTGACATTATATCAGGAGCACTGATGACTGCGAGACCTCTTGACCGGGAGGACATTTCTTGGCACAACATCACTGTGCTTGCCATGGAGCTGAGTAAGGATAATGCAGACTGTACATGGATTAAAGAGATACAATAGACAAAGCAGGCTGAGAGACCTAAATTCATCAGTTCATGTATTGTTATGCACTGAGTGGGAAGCTGTATTAACTGAATTACTCTTTTGACATCAACAAGCAAATACTGCATTTTATTTAATTTTTATGCTCATTTTCAGAGGGTGGTGGGAAGCATAGAGGATGGCAATTAAATGCAGAGTCCTTCTTTTTCAATTTATTAGTATTCCAGGGATTTATTTAAAAGTCTTCCTGATGTGTTTCTGGCAGAGTCCTATCACTTCAGATGGGCTAGGCAGCTAAAGCAGACACTGCAAAGGCTACACAGCTGCTAGAGCTACCAATCCACCCTGAGAGGATTGAGTAGTGCAGGGACTGATAAGCAGCAATGATCTTACTCTGCTAGGTCAGTAGTTGAAATATGCTCTGGTTCAGCAGCAAGTAAATGGCATTGCCATCTGCTTGCTACATAAATAATTTGGGCCAGAGTGCTTTGGTATCTTTGAGTATGCTGACCTTATGCTTTTGAGTTTTACAATGAGTTAAACTTGGCTCAGGATTCATCTGTGCCAGGTATTTTTCAAGGCCAAGAGAACAAGGAGGTGCTCAGCATTTCAAAGAGTCAGTATGAAAAATTACCTGAGTTTGAAATACTCACTGATGTGAGCTTCATAAAGGAGCTTGGGATATATAAGCAAATAAAAGGTTCATCCAGTCTTCACCTGAAATCTCTTTGGTTCACATAGCTTTTGCTCAGGGTCTCAGTTCATCTACTGAGAGGCAGAAGCTTTTTAGCAGCTTACTGCCAATAGCTGAGTCATTCCTCACATGTGAGAGAGCTCTCCAAACATCCAGGCTGTGCCAGTGATATGGGGCAGTTTGAGAGCAACAGAGAGAGTTTCAAGAAGCTTGCCCAAAATGCAATTGTCAGACTTGAAAAGCAGAGGGAATATTTCACAAGTGTTGGAGTGACTCTGCCACGTATTTGCAGGCTGTCCTAGCACATGAGGCCTTTCTGTGCCCTTTTAAGTAGTGAGAGGGGTTGGTGAGATGACAGGATCTCACTCCCATCTATTTTGACAATAGTTTTCTTTTCAGCCACCAAAGGCCATTGCAATTCCATATACACCTGAGTCTGTAAAAGCTGCCCCTATAGCAACTCGAGGGTGAGAACAGTATGAAGGCATGTTTTTCTCTGGTTCATCTTCCATCAATCCTCTGTCAGTTTTGCTCTTACATGTGCAGCACAATATTTTCATTTAGTGTCATTGTTGTGCGCTTCTGAATAAAGCTCCTAATGTTAAAGGTTAGATCAATATTACTAAGACTGTAACTCGAGATATTCATCTGCCACAATGATAGGTGTTAGCAAGATATATGTATGCATATGTGGGAAGCTGAAGAGAAAAACAGTATTGTTTGAGTATTATCTCAGTGACACAATATGACATGTTATGGAACACAGTACACTGAACATCTAAGAAAATTCCAGAGTGTATATAAACTATCTATAGTTTATATAAATGTATAATTTCTTGCTATAAAGAGAGATACATTTGAAGAGAAATGTATGAAGTTGTGTGGCTAAAAAGAAGATGAGAATACTAATTTTAAAGAATTCTCTGGGGTTTTGCACCTTTTCTGACCTCTTAGTATTTTTTTTCTTTCTGATTAGAGTTTCATTTTATAATTAAATAAGGGGGCCGGGGTAAAGATGATTTGGGGCAGAAAAGCATAGTAAGAAAAAAAAAATTATTCTGTGTCCACTTAGTTTGGAATCTGTGAAGGTATGTGAAATGATGTATGGACTTACTGGCAAAGAAAGCTAATGAACCAGTGGGACAGAAACATCACAAAAGATGTCATGCAGAATGTAAAATTTTCATTGCAATTTTAAGCTTCACTGAAAGCTTTTCTGTACAATTTCATGTGTTATTACATTTTAAACCCCTCTGTAAAAAGTATCAAAGACTTGACACTGTGTCATTTTTGAGTTCAAGGAACATAAATTCTGAGCAAAAGCATATCTGAACTGGAGAACTGCCATTTTTAACAAGCTCTACATAGCAAGTCTCTCCTTAAAAGAGTCCCTTCCTAATTCATTCCACCAGTACGGGGGCTCAACAAATAGTATTGCCCAGTCAAAGGGCAATAAAAAGAAGTTAAGTGGCATTGTCTAAAACTTTTGTTATAGAAATGGTTCCATTGGACTGAATCAGTTTGAAGTTTTTTACAGAATCTGTGTTTAAAAGATGACATTAAATGGGAAGCCAGAAGAGACAGAGACCATCATTGGCAACTTCACTCTGAGTCACACAGTCCCCAGGTTACCACAGTTCCCAGTAGGAAAATGTCATTTAATGCATGCTAGTAGGGAAAACCCTGCTTCTCCTCTTGAACAGCCATTTCCCCTTCCCATATATTGCATTTATGTTTTACCTCTTCCTTCCAGATAACCCCTCACAGGTGGGCAGTGTCTCTGTGACAGTGAAAGTCCTGGATGTGAACGATAACGCACCAGAGTTTGCAAGATTTTATGAAGCTTTTGTTTGTGAAAATGCCAAAGCAGGGCAGGTGAGAAATGCTTGTAACACCAGGTGTTGGGGAGGGAATGCTGTCCTACACATAGACAGCATGCCAGAAGGGGTGAGTGTTGGAAAGAAGGCTCAGCTACCTGCACATTTCATCTGAACTCTCAGCAGCAGCTGTCTGTGCTTCATTCCAAAGGCAAGCATGTTGCACTGGGATTATCATCATATATAGCACCTCTTTTTTATCTCCTGCAGTAGTTTCTAGGCTCACTGTGCAATATATTTCATAGATGAAATAAGGCCTTGCCTTGGGCAGATGCCAGCAGGTAAACACGTGGTGTGTCCTGTAGTAACATCAAAGAGAGAAGTGTTATGAGAAGTGCCACAGAGTCAGCCTAGGCCACATATGACAGACAAGTCTTGCTGTTAAATGTTAGAAGAGCCTTAAGCACACCTGGACTTACAGGAGCTGGACATAACATCAGCTTCAAAGGGATGCCAAACAGAGTATGTTCTGCTGTGAACTGGAGATGACAGAAAGTCAAAAACAACGTAAGACTTCCTATTCCACACACTGTAAACCAGCACCTTCAAGCAAGCAGCAAAGCCTCTTTACTCCTCTCCCTTCCAAAACCCAATCAAAGCCCTTGAACAAGGTTGCTTTTATCAGAGATGGACATGAGCTCACCCTCCCTGGACCTGATGTGAGCTCTACTGCTGATCATTTGTGGGGAGGTGACGTCTTACTTCACTACCCAGGGTCCATGGTAGGGACTGGTGCCTCATAATGCAAAGCTAGTTAGGGTATTTTAAACACATAGACACACTTTTCATGATTTGTGGAGGAAAAATTTGACTAGTAATATCACTGCGTGTTCGCTGATGCTTCTCTCTCTCAGCTGTGTGAATCAGAGTGAAATAACTACTCGCTGCTGGGATAACTGTCCTCACAACTATCATATACAGGATTTACAGAGGTTCTTAATAGAGGAATAGAAATCATTGACTAGACTTTTTTTCCTGGTTTTGAAGGGTGAGTGTCCTAAATAATAAGCCTTCTGAGCTTATTGTTATGCATGCTAATTTTGACTACTTCCTTCCACAGAGAAAGCCAAATTCTATTGCCACATTTTAAAAAGTTCTGAAATCAGTTTTAAGTCAGTGAATAAGACTTAATAAGTCTGTCATTTGCCTTTGAATCCCAAAATAACTTTCAAATAAAAAAATCCACGTGAAGATTTATTCCTTGTCTGAAAAGGTGCCAGAATGTTTATTCAGGCAGAGCTCATTCTGCTTCAAGCTGTTAGACCTACTTTACAAAGCCTCTACAGGTGAGATGACAAATCATTTTCTGGATTTAGCATTGTCTTAGTTTCTTTAGTTTGTTTTTTTTTATTGCTTATGCAGAGTGTCTGCATGGTTAGCTTTTCTCTCTTTCATTTCTACTGACATCATGGGAAGAATTTTACTGATTTAAAATTAAGAGTGGTAAAATAATCAACTTGATGTCCATTTCTACCTGCAAAATGAAGCTGAAAGTAAGTATGGGCTTTCTTACAAGCTCTCTAATGCACAGTGCATCTTCTGAAAACCCGGGCCCTCAAAAGACAAAAAGAAATGTGCAACAGAAGATAGGGATGCATGACATAAAGGTGTCTGTTATTTGAAGCAAACTGAATATCTCCTCCTTTGTTTAAAAGGGATGTGCAAGAGCACAGCAAAATAGATGAAGCCTGCAAGGTCTCTTCTTGATTTATCTACTGTACCTCTGAAAGACAATTTTATTCAAGGGCTCCAGTTGTTTACATTTATGCATATAAAATATATGTTATAACTTTGCTTACTTATTTATATTATAAATATTTTGCTTCTCACCTCTTTCTACTTTTTTCTTATATTCTGTAGCTGATCCAGACAGTGAGTGCCATCGACAGGGATGACCCACAGGAGGGTCAGCACTTCTACTACAGCCTGGCTCCAGAGGCAGCCAACAACCCCAACTTTACTCTAAGGGACAATCAAGGTAATCAGAGTGGGCATGGACAGTTAGCTACTCTAATTTGTAATGCCTGAGTTGGACTTGAGAAGCTGTGACTTACAGTGTGTGATAAGACTGCCATTTTAAATAATCCTAAGTGACACCTACTCCCTAAAGGCAGTAATAAAATGACATATTACTTAATATCTTGAAGGTTATATGATATTTTCTTCTCTATAAATATTCTCTAGCAATAGACAGATTTTTCTTGTTTGAGGAAATGTGCCAGTGTTTTGTGCAAATTCAGGTCTTTTGGTCAGGCCGCAGGCATCACAGATTATCGGAGTGGAAATTGCATTTGTTCAAAAGGAGATGCTTAAAGGTAGGATAGTAACTGGAACTAGGAGGCAAATCTGAAGGGAATTGCATTGCTCTTTTTTTGTACTCTTCATGTTTTCTCCCAGACACAGAAAAAGGGAAGGTTCTTGTACTGTTCCATTCTTTTCCCCCAAGCACTGTTTTTCTTCCTCCTTGCAGATTGTCATTTCCCTAGAGAAGAGAGGGAAGTAGAGAGAACTTGCAGAACCTTAGGGGGGGTAATATGGCATAAAGCTAAAGGTCTGTGCAAGATGACCTAAGTAGAAACTGAAACACCAGTGGGAAGACTCATGGCAAAGCACTGGCATTGGAGCATCTTAATCAGTGGAAATTGCTTCTTTGAGGAAGCTTTGGTGGTTTTGGAGCCTGTAGGAAAGCCCTATCGTAGCAGGCCTTTGCATGACTCCTGTTGATAGAAGATCCCCGTGGGCAGAGAACGATCCTGAGGTCAGGTCCATATCAGCCTTCATTAGGAAGGAGGGAATCTCTTGAGTGACCTGGTGCAGAGCTTTGAAAGTCAGTACTGAAGGGCTGGTTTTCAGTAGGAATTTAGTGTGTAAAGTACCACAAATCAGCAAGTAATTCCAGAATAAATGGAGAGAAAGGCTGGCCACCAGCACCAATGGCCAGTCTGCAAGCCTGCCCTTGCTCCCACACATGCCTACTTGTTACACTTATTCCCTAAGCCATTATCTGTGCCCCTCCAGGCGTATGAAAGAGCAACATAAAGACTCATAAAGAAGCCTGTGCCTGCACTAACCAAAGATGTCTTTGTATGGTTAGATGTAGTATGGTTAGATTCATACTACTTGCAGAATCTGGACCCTCCTCCACAGTATGTTAATGCTTTTTCCTCCAAAAAGCAATTTTTTCTATAGTGTCCCTGGAGCCTCCATGCACAATTTCTTGCCTTTTTATCCCCTTCTCTCTCCCCTTGTCTCTTCCCCTTTTATTTTTATATATATATTGCCAAAATAAATGAACAAATTGAACACAACTATTGCTAAAGCATTTGGCAAACCAGGCTCATTTCATCCTCAAGGCATTGTTCTAAAAAAAGAAACTCACAAAATTCCCAGCATCAGATGCACTTTTTCTGTCTAAGGCCATACTTGCAATAATTTATAGTGACAGCAGTGACTGAATGGCTATGCCTCCAACTCTATAAAATACCAGTTTTCCAGATAGATACAGACATAACCATAGACATAGACATAGACATAGACATAGACATAGACATAGACATAGACATAGACATAGA
>JAWWEW010000078.1:67822554-67844091 GCA_035583185.1 Anabacerthia variegaticeps | reverse complement strand
TAACTGAAGCTCTATGAGGAGTGGCTAATGTCACTTGGGCCTGGAGGAGGCTGAGGGGAGACCTCACTGTGGTCTTTAACATCCTCATGAGATGAAGCAGAGGGGCAGGTACCAATCTCTTCACTCTTTTTACCAGTGACAGGACCCAAGAAAATGGCATGAAACTGAGTCAGGAAAGATTTAGGTTGGATACCAGGAAAAAGTTTTTCACCCAGAGGTAGGTTGAGCCCTGGAACAGGCTCCCCAGGAAGTGGTCCCAGCACCAAGCCTGTCTGAATTCAAAGAAGCATTTGGACAACACTCTCAGGCATATGGTGTGACTCTTGGGGTGTCCCAATCAGAGACAGGAGTTGGACTCAATGATCCTTGTGGGTCCTGTGCAACTCAGCAGATTCTATGATTAAGGATCAATTTACTGCCTCAGCAATTTGGAGTGCAGTAGTCATTTCAGTAACAGTAATTTACAATTATATTTTCATCTAGGGCCACCAAGAACTATAAAATCATATAACTTGAGCACAGAGGGAGTAGCTATATTATATGTCACAGGGTGGCAAGACAAGAAACAGAACCCGCTTTGCTTGTCAAAGCCTACGCGCAGGCCTCCCAGGATGAGGGAAGGTGCTGTTAAGATTAGCAATCGTGCTAATTATTTGGTTGTCCAATATAGCAGTAAGAGAAACTGCAAGACATGTAGCCTTCTTGGAAACAATTAAAACCTTCATTTCTACTGAACAACAGATAGATCATGGTTTGCATTCTGATGAGCTGTTTTACATATTTCTTTGGCCCTTGTAATTATAGTCTCTGAGAACTTCTTCAGTCTATTCATTCTCTGCATATCTTCAGCAGGCAGAGAAATCCTATTGTTCTCCTTTATAGACAGGGATCTGGGCCAAGCAGAAATTAAGCTACTTACATGCCTGGTTCTCTTTGAGTTCAGTAAAATCAGTGAGAGAGAGACATGTTAAGTAGCTGCAATGGACTAGGCACAAATAACTTCCCAAGGCCATACAGGATGTATGTGATGAAGCAGGAGTTGAGCTGGAGTCTCCCATCTCTTCAGTTTGTTCTGTAGGGCACCGGCAAGCCATTTTCCCCCTCTTCTAAGTCTAGCTGAAACTATGTTGGGACTAAGTTAGAAAAAGAGGCTTGCTGTAATAATGGGTTGATCCTTAACCATTGCCCTCCATCTTTTGGAATCAGGAATTGTTGAAGAGAGTAGCCTTTTTAATGGGTGCAGGACCAGCACCAGTTTCATACGACCACCAGGACTGTCATTGAAAGCCTCTGGCAGTCCTCCACATGACAATTAAATTTGTCCAAGGAAAATTTTTAGCTATTTCTTCCTTCACTGAAACTGTGGTCTACCTCACACTTTGGCAGAGTGCAAAAGCAGTGAGAAGAAAATACTCAAGAAAAAGTGTAACTCCTTCACACTGAAGCCAGTGGTGTCCATAACGCCTGCTTCCTTGTGCTCTTTTTCTCACTCCTGGTGAAATATTTCCTTATATTATTCTGAACTGTTCATAAATATTACAATAAGTTTTTAAGGACTAATGGAATTTCTGGGCTAATTATCCCTAGTTCTTCTGCAGATGCATACAGAAAGAAATCAATCCTTTCTTGTGAGATGAGCGGTGCTTAGCTCTGATCTCCAGGTTTGGACCTAGACATGGATTAATTCTCCTGACCTCTCCAGGGAGGTACATCACTTCCAGCGGGGCAGAAAACTGGAGGACGATGGTGCTCCATGGCTTATTCTCACAACCACATGGAGACACCAGACTGTGTGCCAGTGGGAAGTTCAGTTTTCACCTCCTGATGTCATAAATGTGGGACCTTTCATGGTGCAATCTTCAGCATTGTGCAATATGTTCAGTGTCATAGCTAAGTGCTACTGTCCAGCCTGCTGTGAGCCAAAGATGTTGTGTGGAAAATACTGTGATGAAAAATACTGTACATTCTTATCATGCCTGCTCTTATTTTTTAAAACATAATGGGACGTTCATGTCCTTACAAGCCCTCTTCTCTCCATGGCTGGGGCTTAGCATATATCAAATTTAGAAGAAAATTGTGTATTCCAGTTTCTGCCATGCTGCATCACATTCCAGCATGTCCTTTGCACTGCACTAGCATGTCAAATCACACTGGTTTTTGAGGAGTCACACAACAACCTTTGGCATCAATGTATTTCTCTTGCAGAGTAATGGGTAGAACAACTTTTTAGGGGTTATTTGGATGCCTGCCTAGTAAAAAGCAAAACAAAACAAAAGGGCCAAAATGTAATGCTGAGAGTCACAAAGAGAATTTTATCACCCAGAACATTTAAGACCTGGGTGAAATGATAGCTCTTCACAGCAGAAGGTAGATATTTATGTTTCAATTTTAGATTATAGAAACTTGGTTTTGTCCTGAAAACATAATAATAATTAACACCTGAAATCTCTCATTAGCTGATTTTGCACAGCTTCAGTCAGATTCACTGCCTCTGACTTCTTTTACAGGCAAAATATGACCAGCTCAGAATAATGAAGTCTTTTTTCCCTCACAAAGAGCAATTTTACATAAAATGAAGATTTGCTGTCACCTGAACTGGAATTTGTGACTTCTATTGTAAGTCAATTTAAAGAGAGTGAATCTTTCACCCAGGAAAGAGAAAAGCAACCAAATTACTACAGTTAAGATGACTCAAATATTTTCATTGACATAGCATAAATGCAGGCACTTTGCCATTTTCTGCCCTTTAGGCTGCTTTTGCTCATGCTAAAACTGGCCCAGTAGTGGAAAGATGTGGTATTAATAGCTGGGGAGCACATATTAAAGCTTAAGGGCACATGAGCAGCCTGAGGGAGAGAGAGCAGTTATGTGTCCCCCAGGAGAGAAGAGGAAAAGGTTTGTAGGAGGCAAGGGCTACTATCCATAGCACACCCCTCACCCAGGATCCATGGGAGGCACTGGGTGCTGCTCTCTGCTAGGTTTTGGGACACATTCCTGAATCACAGAATCATTTAGGTTGGAAAAGACCTCCAAGATCATTGAGTCCAACTGTTTACCTAACACTGCCTAGTCTGTCACTAAATCATGGCCCTAAGTGCTCCATCTATAATTCTTTTCAATAGCTCCAGGGGATGGTGACTCAAGCACTTCCAATGCCTGACCACCCATTCAGTGAAGACATTTTTCCTCATAGCCAATCTAAAGCCCCCCTGGTGCAACTTGAGACCATTTCCTTTTGTCTTATCCCTTGCTACTAGGGAGAAGAGTCATATCGATGTCTGTCCATATCCACTGCACATACTTGGAGCTGCGTAGCATATCAAAGAAGAAATCAGTAAACAGTAACACATAAATCAGTTTTAAACAACTTTAGGAATTCACCTTGCACCTGGTGGTTTTTTCCCAAGGCTCCAGCTCTTGGGATCACATGATTTAATCAGATGCTACAAGTTCCCTATATATTCTTGTACAGACATGCAAGCAGACTTCAGAATTTTTTGCATTCAGGGTAGAAGCTTAAAATGCCATTGATGTGCAAGAAAAAAGACACTGAAATTCCTTTTATAAACATGCCACAAATTCAAACTAATCTCACAAACTGTAGAACCTAACATTTCCATACTTATGTGTGCTGGTATTATCTGTTGCCAGAGGATTTGCAGCACAAACTATGGAACTTGAAGCATGATTTAAGTCTAGCAGACAAGTCTAGCAAATCTAGCTTGAGTATGCATATATTCCATAGTTGGCTGTATATAGCACCCCTGATTTCACTCGTAAAAGCCATCCAATCATTTCTGCTGTTCAGACTACAATAGATAATATAGCCGAATTTATCTGTGTGTAACCTGAGTCTCTGTTAAAGATTTAAATTTTATCAGTGAATGGACATAGAAATAATAAGGAAATGGAACATTCTCATATTGATATTTTAGGTTTTTTCACAGTTGACTTGTGATCAGGTTTCTTGCTATTTCCAGGCAGCAGTTCCATTGTGCTTATCCATCTGGGAACAGCTGATCATGATGCCAAAAAAACCTTGGCTTGTTTTAATCTTTGAGTAGAAGGTATTTGTTATTTACAGTGCTGGGAATGAGGCAAATAGCTTCGCTAAAACTCGCTCGCTTTCCAGACAAAACTTACATATTTATACACTTTAATAAACAGGAAACTATGAATAGACAGCCTCTTTTCTTCACGTCATTTTACACTTCTGATTATATCAGTCTTTCTGTTGGAGAATGCGCAGTAAAGAACTCTGGTGGTCTTTTCTGTTTCTTCCTCACTTCGGTAGTCTCACAAAGTAGTCTTCATCAATGTAAACTTTTGACCTTATGTCTCGACGCATGCCCTGTTCACTTGTTTTTCACTATTTCTCTACTTAGACAATTCCATCTGCCAAGGCATCCTGTTCTCTTTTTGCTACATTCTGATTGTTTACAAAGATTCTATAGTGAATAGAGTTAGAAATATATATATATATCCTTTTCCTCTTATTTACATGACCAAAAAATACCTTTGCAGACATCCTGTTATGTTAGACAAGTCATAAATTCTAATATAAAAATGACTTTCTTATATCAAGTATATAAATGGACTGATAATTCATATATCCTAATACATAAATGGCTTTCTTATATCTATCAACATCCTGCATTTTAAGAATAGCAAATATACATTGGTAACAACCTGGAGATGCAGATGGCCAGACTGTGTGACCTCTTTTGAACCAATGAACAGGAAATAAAACTAAGTAGTGAAAGAAACTGCATGATGATCATCTCCCAAAAATGCCACAGTATCACTGCACAGGGCCAGGGCTTGCAGGTCTACCAAAGATAAAAAGTATCCATGTTCCCCATTTATCTTTGCTGGCCCAAGATTTGTAGACATGTAGACATTTTGTTAAAAAGGACAATTTTCATGCAGGTTCCTTTAGACTCCCTGATGAACCAGATCACATTGGAGTCATTCAGCCTTGTGCTTTCCAAAAGTGTCTGAGATCAGAAACCTTGAAAGCCAGCACTGACAAAATCAACACTCATCAAAAAAGATTTTGCCTGGGCATTCATGAGATAAGAAGAACAACTTCCTCAATCCACTTGCTTTCTGATTAGGAAACTTGGTGCACAGCCTCAGGTATTTGAGGAACGAGGTAGACAAAAAATTCAAATATCATTGGGAACTTTTGACATTTTAAAAAGCATGTTGAATATGGAGTTAAAAGTTCCAGAGGTAGGAATTTCCCTTGAAATGACCAACCTCAACTGTCTGTTAGGTCCCTCTTATTATTTTTTTCAGCAGCAGCATTTTGATTCCTTTTGATTTAAGTTCTTATAAAAAACAGGCAGTTACACTAAATGAAGCAGAATGGTCAAATCAAAGCAGAATAATTCTGACAGTGATGACAGAAAGCATTCTGAGTTCTTTCAGTGGCAGAAGTACTAATGAAATTGCATGTATTTCACTGAAAAAATGTTTAGTTGCAGACATTCAACTCAGTGCTGTTTTAGGATAGCAAACTGGGTTTTTTTTTCCTTTGTCTCCTCATTGCCTCAAGCAGCTGACCATGCTGTGTATCAAAAAACCTGAAGAGTACCATAACACGTCCACAAGGGTTATATGCCAGCATCTCAAAAATGGTGGTAGCATCTAAGTGTGAGGTCTAGAAAAGCTGCTGAGCATGAACAAACAGGGACAAGTTGTCTTCAACTGTTTGTTTCTCTCTTGCCTTCTGAAAGCTTTTTTAGCTAGATCTGGAGGCTGTGAGTTTGCTCTGGCCACTTTATGTCTTAAGGGGTACTTAACATGTAAAGCCAACTCCTAAGGTGCATATGCGTCTTTGATTTGGAGCTACGGCCTGAGGAGATACTGGAATAGTGATGAACCAATTTAAAAAAATAAAATAAAATAAAAACAAGAAAATACAAGAAAAAATGAGTGTAGGTCTAGGGCTTATTTTTTTTTATCTTCCTGCTCTGCTGAATGCATTTGCTCTGCATATAGGCTATTCTCTCTGTTTATTTTTTGCCCTTAGACAATACAGCCTGGATTTTGACAAGGCGCTCTGGCTTCAGACAACATGAGCAGAACACCTTTTACCTCCCCATCCTGATCAGCGACAATGGCCGTCCTGTGCTGAGCAGCACGGGCACACTGACCGTGCATGTGTGCAGCTGCGATGATGAGGGCATGGTGATGTCCTGCAATGCGGAAGCCTATGTACTCCCTGTCAGCCTCAGCAGGGGGGCACTCATTGCCATCCTCGCCTGTGTCTTTGTCCTATTAGGTAAAGCCCTGGCTTCTTCTTGGAAGGGAACAAACTTTTCAGCTCTGACCAGGGGTTCACTGATCCACCAAAGATGTAGGACACAAACACATACGTACACATCTATGTATGCGTGTTTATGTAGACACACCCATACCTAAAGGGCCAAATCAGGGACCAGATGGTGTTGTCAGATGCATATGGCTTTAGACTCTGGGCTGTAGAAACACAGTAAAACTATGGCCCGCAAATATTTCTGCCAGATGCCCAAAGTGCTAGGGAGTCTGATATGGCCATGCTTTCCTGAAAGGGGGAAGTACTGAGAGCTATGACTCTCAGTTATATAGTCATATACATGACCTAAGTGTCACCAAGAGTAAAGAATTAAGGTGAGAAAAGGGACAGGTTACTTTCTCATCCTCAGCAGTTTCTGACCATCTGCTCCCACAGGAAACAGGAGTGGTAAGCCCAGTTCCATCTCTTGTGTTTTGTAAAGACATACCCACATCTCAATACTTTTTCTTTGAGACAATTCATTTAAATTGTGGCTGTGCTGCAATAAAGGGGCTGAGCATCTTGCATGAGTTCTGTCTCCACAATTAAATTTCATCCTTTCCTCACCCCTATTAGCTGTTAGTATCAAAAGAACTTCAGTTCTCTCATTCTCTCTCTCAAGTCATGAGATACCTGTTCAAAAAGCCCTTCCCTGAAATTTCAGAGGATCCAGTTTGAGGAGCAGTGAAGTAAGATACAGGGAAAATTCTTTTCAAGTGCCTCAGTTCTGGGTCTTCAAAGGAGCCTAGATACCTCATTTCTATATTTCAGCATCCAAAGTCTTCGCTGAGTTCTAGCTCTGGAAATAGTCACCAAGTGATGGCACATTTTCAATAGCAAAGGGCTCTGGTGCCTGTATGACCACCGCTCCCCATGCTAAGAAGCATGGAGAGAATGAGGAGCACCATCACTGCAGGAGGCTTGCAGATAAATAAAAAATTCTTTGGAGCAGACTAAGGGGCTAGTTCTGCATTTTGCTCTGTAGGCAGACATATCACCATGGTGCCTTAGCACCATTCACCCCTCTCACATGCAGCAGCCAGTCCAAGACACATCCCCAAAGCAGGCTGCAAAACCTGGCCACACTGCAGGAAAAAAAATATCTCTATGGAACTGTGTGCCACTGAAGATAAACTGTTACTGATCTCTCATCTGGCTAACTTAAAAGTGGCTCAAGTATAGTTACAGTGCGTTGCAACCATATGCATGACCTAAGTGTCACCAAAAGTGAAGAATTAAAGTGAGAAAAGGGACAGATTAGCAGGACCTCAAGCTACAAATTTTGACTGCTGGGCGGGGGATTTCTGTATTCCTGAACTTGCAAACACCAAAGCTTTTTAAATTCAAAGGGCTTGTTGGGCTCTCCAAAGGGACAATAGGGCAGCAGAGAGTCTGAAGTCCTGGCAAAATATCTCCTTGCTGACAGCCCCATGTCTTGCTTGCCTCCTGCAGTGTTGGTGCTCCTCATGCTCTCCATGCGGCGGCAGCGGAAGCAGCCATACATCATCGACGAGGAGGAGAACATCCACGAGAACATCGTCAGGTATGATGATGAGGGTGGCGGGGAGGAGGACACAGAGGCCTTTGATATTGCTGCCATGTGGAACCCACGGGAGGCCCAGCTGGTGGTGAAAAACCGGCAGGACATGCTCCCTGAAATAGAGAGCCTCTCCCGATACGTGCCTCAGGCGTGCGTCATGGACAACAACGTCCACAACTATGTGCTCGCCAAGCTGTATGAAGCTGACATGGACCTGTGGGCACCTCCGTTTGATTCCCTCCAGACCTACATGTTTGAAGGGAATGGCTCCATGGCAGAGTCGCTCAGTTCCTTACAGTCAGTGACGACAGACTCAGACCAGAGCTATGACTACCTGACAGACTGGGGGCCGCGCTTCAGAAAGCTGGCCGAGATGTACGGCGCCACAGACAGCAGCGGGGCTCTGTGGTAACAGATGAGGAATGGCAGAGGGCTTTCCATGTGAAATGGTGTCCAGTTCGGTCTGTTCTCATCAGATGCTTCCATGGACATGGGTGAGGCCTCTTAAAAAAATAGCAATACGGTGCTTGGATAAGAATGGGAAGAAGGGTGTGAATGAAGGTCTCTCTGGATCAGCTTTACTCGGTTAAATTAAAGTCACATTTTTGAAACTATGAGAACCAGAAGAAAGAATGTTTTCATTTTTACAGAAAAATTTGATAGTTCCACACCTAGAATATAATGACATTACTCTCTCATCCTTTCTCTCCCCCTTGTACACAGCAGCTATTGAACTCTGTACATCTGGGTTCAAAGATCTGTAAACTCCAACTTTAATCTTCAACTCACTGAGAAATTGCCACCACAGAAAAGTTGTTCCCCATTGGTTATATTTTCCCCATTAAAAAGGAAAAAAATTCCACAAATTGAAAATTGAAACTGGAATCTCAGAGGGCTCCTTGTAAACTAAACCTTCTCTCTCTGTTGCTAACAGAGTCCTTTTTTAATCCTTTAGAAACAAGGCTGAGGTTGGGGGTTTTTTTCCACATGACTGAGAGGACTGGGGAAGAGGCTTTGAATTACTGCTCTAATTTAGTGGCTGATCTGTGAGTCATTGGCATTAACACTAATCCATCTCCTACCAAGTTCATGTAAATTTATTCTTGGCTCTTTAAACGATGACTCTGCTAAACTGCTCAGAAGAAAACCAGGAAATCTGCCTCTTTTGCACTGTAGATGTCTCTTCCATGTGCCAAATGTGAAGATTAGATTCTACCAATGAAAGCCAAATAAATTTTAAAATAAGAAAGAAGTTATATTTGGTAACTACATGGGTTAGATGGGCTTTCCTAATCTGTGTGAGGTCAATCCAAGGGATGTTTACATACTGTAGATAACCTACTTGAACAAATGCAGTATTATAGACCAATAAGTGGATGTAAGAAAATTACATGTATAAGTTTTGTATATTTGTTAATTTTGGTAATAAATATGATGTACTGCATACAGTACAGTACCTTAGCATCTCTTTTAATAAAAGTTAAACAGAAGAGAAAGTCTGATGGCAATTTATTGACTATTCTGCACACAGCGGTTAGTGCTTATTTGTGGCTTTACATGCCTTGAGCATAAAAAAAAAAATGGTTCATCAGCATCATGTCAAGGAGACTAGTCTTCAGTTTGCAGAATCAAGCAGATTGTCTGCTTCTTTTATCATTGTTCACTTGGACATTGCCCTTAGCAGTCCAAGTACAGCCCACCAGATGAGTTACTTTTCCATTCCAATCATGCTGAAGCCAAAAAAAGTCTTGGTTGATTTTTTTTAAACATTATGGCTAGAGCATTTATAAGTTTGGTAACACAGCCCTAGCAGAATCTCATGCCTTCAGGACGTGAAAGACTGTAAGATGAAATATCCATTTATGGTCATTCTTACTATCAATCAGAGTTCTGTGCCTGGATCTTATCTCATTTGCATGTGTAAATGAGAAGAGCTAGGGAAATTACACTAACACAAATTTCATGGAAAGTGGTGAAAGGCTTCTGAAAGCAGAAAGGAATTACAGATTTCTTTCTAGTCAAGGAATCTCTCCACGTCAAATTGCCCAGAAAATAGAAGTGCAGACATAACCACCCAGTTAACTGCACTTTTACCATGGGCATACTGTACTCAGTTTCTATTGTGGATTCTGTTTCTGTATGTATAACACTGCGGTCTCTACTTTGCCTAATCGCAGGCTGTACCATATTAAGACAGGATCCTTGTTTCCATAGGCTCAATACAAAGCTATGCACCCACACCACAGGGGACCCCACAGGAAGAGTGGGTTCTTAACTCACATTCCTAAGCTACATGCCACCATTAGGCTCTCTGATTGTCCTCAGATTTGCCTTAACTTGTGAGGACAGTCATAGCTTGATGTTGTGACAATTACCATCTGGTGTTTAGTAGGCGCTTGGCAGACTGGTGCTTTTTTTTCCGTTTTATGGAACAGGTGACAGTGTTTTTGCAGTCTGTGAAATGTCTCTGCAAACAACCAACACTTGCATTTGTCACACTTCTACAAACAAAACCAAAGAACCCTCTGTTTTTACTGATGAGCTATAAAAAGGATCAGTTTTCAGACACATCAGGACTCAACAAGCACAAAGTGAAAGAGAGGAGAAGACTCTAAGCCCAAAAGAAATGTATGGTGCCACAGACTGTCAATGATAAAAGTGCTGTGGTCACACATGTCCTCAGCCTCCTGCCCTAGGGCTCCTCAGGGGCAGGACTGGCCATGTGCATGAACATTTGCAGCACTGCATAAAACCCACTCATGGTTTACAGACAGGTTTACAGCCTACCATGGTGGAGGGACTGGGCCTTGCCACACCACCAAACACCTCCAAGTGATAGCTGCAGTCCTGCATGGGATGCACACTGTACCCACTGCCCTGGTCAGAAGTGTCACAGGTCCAGGACAAGATTCCACATGCCCTCACCACTGTCCCTCCCTCTGTGCTGCAAGGCTGGTCTGAGTGCATAGAGCTTTTACCACTATTCGTTTTGTTTTGTACCTCTGATGACATTTTGTCCACAGTTTCCAGTTCTCGGGAAAAAAACAAAAGGACTTACCACCAAGGAACAATTCCCTAGTCTCAGCTGTGGCTGAAAATCTGTGGTTCAGAGGAAAAAAATAACAGTGTGCAAGTGACTTTACTAATTTGAGACACTTAAAAACTGAGCATATGGGCTAAGCAACTCATCTAAACTCTCTTAACTAACAAAGTTACACAGGGAGTAATTCATTCCCCCTGTCTTGGCCATCTGTATGGTGCCACGCCCCTCTAAAGCTCCTCTCTCCGTTAATGGCCTGGCCTCTGGGAATTCATCCCTGCTGCTCAAAGTCTGGCCCTAGGCATGACATTCTCAAGCCCTCTGGTCTACATTTGGTTTTACAAGTGACCATGGGAAACTCTGATGTTTTCTCTGCTGTGGTGTTTTCAGCTATCTCTGCCTTGTCTAGGTAGATTTCATGACCTGCCATCTCTTATACTTCACTGGTCATCATGCCTAGGCTCTGAGTAGCACACTTCTTTAAGCCATCTGTCAAGAATCCAGGTACCTTCAAAGCAAAATACAGAACTCAAGAATGCATAAAAAGAGTGAACATCATTCTTTCTAGTGTAAATTTTCTTGCAACACTGTGTTTCATTTGCTGCTGCATTGCCCATTTATCCAACTTTATTAGGTCCCTCTTGATTTTGCCATTTCTCCTACAGTTTTTATTGCTCTTAATCATTTTATACTACCATAACATTTGCTGCCTAAAATTCCCTTTTAGAACACTCATTAAAGCCAATAGTGACACAAATACTTGGGGGACTCAGGCGTTATATTTTGGTCACCTTGAAATATGATTTATTAGTCCATGTCTAGGTTTTTCTTGATGCAACATAGCACAAGCTAGAACCTGCTTCATTGCCTGGTGTCTGAGCACAGCTCCCAAACTGAAAGGGCAGATAGGTTACAGAGATCTGTTCCACATATCCACCACATCTTTCCTGTCCTGGCCATGATTAAGAGAAAGGAGGAATGTAGAAGAGGCACAAGTGATGCCTTACAAACTCCAGAAAAGTTCTGACCTGGACAAATTCAAAGCTGAGGAGATTCAGTTACTTTTACTCTTGTGTCCCAGGGTCTTATTACTAAGGTGATGTTGAGTTGGGTAACTTTGATTTATGCCAGTTTAGCTATCAGTTAGATCAAACCCAGGAGAGAAGGTGGGTTCAATAACAAGTGAGGATGGCATATGAGGAAATCTGTACTGTTGCAAGCTGATTATGTTGCTGCACTCCCTCCTCCTGTGTGTCAAGACATGATGCAGCTCATTGCATCCTGCTCAAGAAAAAACCCTTAATGTATTCTCTCCACATGTAGCTGGTGTAAACAGGGGGTGGGTCTGTCCAAGACTTCCTAATTTGTGCCTGCTGACATCTGCAACATTCAGAAAAGGAGGAGCTGTCTTTCACTCAGTTGTGCCCTGTCTCTCTCAGGGCAATGCATATGCCATCAGTGTGCTCCAAGACAGTCACTGCTGCAAAACAGCTGTATCACCTAAGGGATTCGTTCTCATGCATAAAGGTCAGTGATTTACCTCTCATTTGGACTGTAGTGCACTAATAATCTGTATCAGTGCATCCTGTTTAAACAGACAGAGGAAAATTAGGAGCAACAGCAGTGAGACTGAGGTTGAGTCAGAGCTGTGATCCAAGGAAAGCAATAAAAGCTGGGGAGTCTCACTGCCAAACCAAGACTTTAGGGTTAGATTTTCAGTTTTGCTTTTTTATATTAACTTTCTGAAGATCTTGCTCCCATTGACATGCAAGATATTTTGCTGTTGGCCTCAGAAGTGGCATATCAGGCAACCTGCATCACTGACTCTGAGCAGAAGCAGCAGTGCAATGTTGATACTGTATTTCCCAAGAGACATTAGAGTAATATGGTGGAGGAGGTAGAAGAGAGTCACTTCACAATGACTTTTAAAAATCATGTGATTTTTTTAAGAGCTGGTGTAGAAGACAGCATAGTGTCTGAATATCATTTTCAGACCTCATTCATTATTAAGCTCACCATTAAGGAATGGGCCTCTTGGGTGATATGAATTTTCAAACTCACACCTTAGTATTTATAGAGCAGTTCCATGACAAATGATCCTATTTTTCTTTCTGGCCACAGTACTGCAGATGTGGCCTCACTAGGGCTGAGTAGAGGAGGAGGAGGAGGACCACCTCTCTTGACCTTCTGGCCACACTCTTCCCAATGCACCCCAGCATGCCATTGGCCCTCCTGACTGCAAGGGCACACTGCAGGCTCTTAGTCAATTTGTCATCCACCAAGACTCCCAGGTCCTTCTCTGCAGAGCTTCTCTCCAGTGCGCCAGCCCCCAAATTGTACTGGTGCTTGGGGTTATTCCTCCTACAGGTGCCTTTGTTGAACCTCATTGGGTTTCTCTCTGTGCAATTCTCCAGCCTATCAAGGTTCCACCAAATGGCAGCACAGCCACTGATGGTGCCCAGTGGGTTTCTAACTGCCCCAGATTGCCTTAACCTGGTCATCATTCAAATCAGTTAAGATGAAGAAGGCAGGAAACACAAGAATCCTCTGTTTCCTTCAAGTGTTGAGGTATTTGCCCCTGGACAGGAGAATTTTTACAGCTTCATAACCTTTCTGTTACATTTCTGAGATATAACATGTATCACCATAAACTTACAGGAAAAGTGTCTCCAAACTCAGAGTAGAAAAGTTACTCTCCTTCCAAGCAGTAGTGCTAACACGTGATAGGTTTTTTCCCATTATTTGTTTCTCTTTTTGCATGGATTATTATTTGAGCAGTCAAAGGGAAACGGCCTGTCCAGCAAGGTTATTTCTTTTTGAAACTCCTCAGCCAAATATTCTGCAAAATTGTATGTATCATAGATGGAAAAAGTAGGAAAAAAAATGAGGTACAAACAATCAAGTGAATTTTTAATGGTAACAAAAAGAGCCCCAGCCTGCATATGACCTGTTGTAACCTCTGAGAAGACTTTTGGTTTAGAAAATTCTTGTTTACTTTCAGCTTGGAGATACATTCTCAAAAAGAAAACTCACTAGTTGAGATGCATACTTTCAGCAGCCTCCATCTTGTGCCTACTGACCATGTTCTTGCATTTAAGATGTACACTAGAAGGAAGGAAAAACATGCATATTCTGTTTGTCCTGAGATTACGAAATGTTTTGCAAATTCTGGAAAGACTATGACTACAGAATAGACATAAATTTTTTTATAGATAGATAAATAGAAGCACAAAAATAAAATTAAAAATTATTAAGATTTGAAAAGAAATCATTGTAGAAACAGTAACCTGTCCCAATAGTCTTTTGTTCTAAGCAGACTTCCTCTTACAACTTAGTAAATTATGCCTATGGCATAGGTGGCAGCTGGGCAATAGAATTTTGAGCTATAGCTCAGGTACAAAATTATCTTTTACTGATAATATAAACATGTCTATGGTTTAAATCAGAAATACAGTACCAAAACAGAGAATTATCTCTGCTACTAATCCAAGGAAATTTTGTTTCATGATTTCCGTATATTTGAAACTCTCATTTACTATTCAGCCAGCTGTCCAACTACTAAAGAAACCAAAAGTCGATGTTGTATTTACAACTCAAAACAGATGAGTAGGATAGTAATTTCTGAAAGCCTGAAAGCTCTTATTGAATCTTATAATCCAGAGTTAATTGTAAAGTGTTTTCCTACTGTTAGAGAAGTGAACAAGCACAACATAAATCATGTGTAATTTTGAGCAATTACAGATGATGTTAGCATTTTAGAAACATCACTCACAGTGAGAGCTCCAAACTGACCGATTTATAAGATATTGTGCCTCCTTCATCTTCCCTGACAAATTTCAGCCACCTCGTGGTTCTGCTTGATAAATGAACAGCAGAGATATGGCAAACAGTTGGCTTTGCTTAGAACAAGAACAAATAAAACAAGCAATTTTTTGACAGCATTTTTTTATGTGGTCTAGTCTCAATGTCTTGCCAGCCTTGATTTCATTTGCAGGCTGGTGCAAGAGAAACTAATGGCAGTAAAGAAAACAACTCCATCCCCTGGGTAGAATTAGAGAGTATAAACCACTGCAGCAGCCAGCCCAATAACATGTATGGTGAAAGAGACAGGAAGGCAGAAAACCTTCCCAATGATCCTAGTATTATGTTTTCATGTCTGAGCTCATAGAAAGTAAGGTATCTACCACCAGCAATTTGGTGAACAGTCATAACCATGTATAAGCCACATATGGCCAAATGTGCCTTCCGAGCTGTTATAGTTTTGGTACCTCATTAGAATTTCTCCCAAAAAGCTTGGAGCCAACGCCTGAGTTTTGTAAAGATGGTTAACAAATGACTTCATGAATATTCATATCCTGATGTTAACGACTTATCCCAGAGCCTTTTGTTCTGGTCTCTCCCCAGGCTGGGAGGGGAAGGGAAGACGGGCTCAGTTGGGGAGAAGTGGCCAGGGTTTCTGCATTTTCTGTGCAGGCTCAGGAAGCTCAGGCTCTCCGCAAAGTGAGCTAGGACGGAGACACACCGGGTCTGGCATCACTGGAAAACCAAAACTGTGTCTCTTCCTCACTAACTTGACCGTTTGCCCGTGAGAGCCGTGGGCACTGCGAGAGCTGCTGTGGGGAAGAAAGCACTCCTGTTTTTCTGCACTATGGAGACGGGGTTTCTGCTGTTTTCACCATCGATCCCAGCTGACCTGGTGACTGTGCCCTGCCATCTCACCTGAGAGAGAGGTCAACCAGCCGAGGAGTGACATTAACCATTTGCCTTTTTTGTTTTAAAGAGTTTATTACAAAGTGTTTTTGTTTGGTCTGGACATATATATATGTATGTGTTGTGGTTAAGAACTGCTATCCTTTTTATATATATATTTGTTTTTCTAATTAAAGTTCTGTTTTCTAAATTTAAAGGAGAGGGATTACTTCTTTTTTTCTCTCTCCTGGCCAACATAGATATCTTAGTTCTCCCTTGAACTATGACACATGCTCATAACTAACAAAGAACACCAAGAGACTAAAAGACCTGGGTTCTGGTTTAGGCTCTGATGTTGATGCTACATGCAAAGCATGCAAGTCAGAGAAATTTTTGTGGTCTTTCTGTGCAGTGCCTTTCCACCCAGCATACTCAGTAAAGCAGCAAAACAATGAGAAGGGCTTTAGTATTTATTTAAGCAGACTGCAAAGCATTTTAGAGCGCAAAGCACTTTCTAGATAGGATATAAAGCTGCATATTTCTTTTCAAAAAGCACATACCCTTCTAGCTCTCGGAAAAGAGGAAAAGGATTACTTACAAGTAGCAGATATTGGTAGCATCTCTCAACACACTACTGAAAGGCACTCAGAGGTTGTAGTGATGTAGGCTCCTTTAAGCCTACCTAGAATAGATTGTAGCAAAATGCTCTGGCAAGACAGATCCTAATCCATTCCTTTGTCTCAGTTTATCAGCTGTAGTCACAGTATTTTGCTTCTTTGTCAGACCTTGTCTCCAGAAACATCAAAGCACACAATAAATATGAATTACTGAAGCAGCACAGGATTCTTGATGTGTAATGTGGCTCTGTTATCAGTAGCCCTGGGAGAGTATTACATTGTAATACTATTGCTAAAGAAAATCAGCTGAATGTCTTGGTGCAGGCCAGCAGGACTGGCGACCAATAATACAGCAGATCCCATTCCAGAAAAAAATGTACACCAGATGTAAAATTTAAATGTTTAAGCTCTTTCTATAGACAAGAGAGAGAAGATGATTCCTCAGGGAAAACAAAAAAAAAAAAGAAAGCACATTATTTTAGGCAACCTTCTCAGAAGAGGAAGGTTTCACCCCCAGAGGAGTGTTCCTCTCTCCCCTGACCATCATCTGCCACATCCAAAGGAGGTGTCCACAGGGATCAGAGGTGCCCAAGAGACTGCTGAGGCTTCAAAATGAAAGAAAGTAGGTTTAGATTAGACATTCAGAAGAAATTCTTTACTGTGAGGGTGCTGAGGCACTGAAACATGTTGCCAGAGAAGCTGTGGATGCCCCATTGCTGTAAGTGTTCAAGGCCAGGTTGAATGGAGCTCTGAGCAACGTGTTCTAGTGGAAGGTGTCCCTGTCCATGCCAAGGGGGTTGGAACCAGATGATCTTTAAGGTCCCTTCTAACCCAAGCCATTCTACAATTCTATGATCCTGATTCTGACTCCACAACTCCAACAAGGATGACGAAAAGTTTCACTGGAACATCAGTGGAAGAGATACTAGTGAGGAGTAAAATCCCAGAGGAACTCAACTTGCTGGGTTGAGTACCTGTAGTGCTACCCATGCTGCTTCACAAGGGTGAACAGCCCAGAAGGGAGGTGAGTGAGATGGATATACCTGCTGTCAACACCAATTACTACCCTTCCACCCCACTGCTCAACCTGACCTGTGGCCAAAACTAGTTGGCCAACCTCTCTTTGGTTTGAAGGACATTTGTACCAAAGAGCAGATGCAAGAACATGGCACTGGTTTCATACATAGTGTGACAAAGACTTTCTTTACATCTGTAGCAACTTGTTTATTCTATTAGTATCAGATCCCTGTCCACAACAGAGAAATAATGGTCTCCTCCACTGTATTCGGGTGGAATTAGATGCTGATATTTTTGGTCTGTGTTTGGCCCAGCAACCTGTGAGTAGTTGTGCTTCTCCTGCCAAGTTATGGGAAACCAGGCTGATAAAGACAGTCTCTGGCCTTGAAGGAGGTATTTCTGTGTAAAATTAATTGGTCTCTCATGATTGGCTGATGGCCCTCCAAGGGCACTTGAACGAGAAAGAGAGGAGGAGAAGGATGAAGTAAATCCCCAGATTCAATTAAGGAAGACCCTCTGAAATGGACTGCACAGGTGCAGAGAGACGGGTGCAGGTGCAGAGAATTATCAGTTATATAACAGAGGGAAGGTGCCAAAAATTTTTGCTTGGGCAGCCCTGGCCACTCCACTCAGGTAAATGTCATTTTGGCCAATTCAATAAAAGGCAGATGGCTCATGTTTTGGGGCTCGCTCACTTCACATGACAACGTTGCCTTGGCGGGGACGCCCCCGTCACCTGTGAGCCAGCTGAGCCTTGAGGATGCAGCCACTGCTTGGGGAAGTCTGGGCATTCCGGGGGTTGGTGAGACAACTCCATGGGGGACACCTGGGCAGTTTGGGTGTTTGCACCTGGGACTTATTTTCTCTTTTCTCTCTCTCTCTCTTGGGTTTTTTCCTGTTTGCTTGGCCACTTTTGGGAATGAAACTACTTGGGTTAAGCTTTCTGCGGTGTCTCAGTTTCAGCTTCCACATCCCTTCGGACCCCCTGTTCCTCCCTGGAACATCCACCTTAGCTACTCTGCCTGTAAGGCCAAGGAGCCACCTCTCATTTTGTGTGTGGATAATGGTACTGCAATGTATCAGAATTATAACAAGAAAAATTACACTATTTAGCCACTTTTGTTGTCGAATCCTTCCCACCAGCCTCTGCCTGCAACTCATGGTCCTGTCTCTGCAAGTATATACTGTGATAGTGCCTAAAAGCAAAACATAGCTGTAGTGAAACATCCGATCAGCTTGCAGCCATTAAATAAACAGAATGCTGGCTCTTTCCTTTTGTTTAAAATATCATTACTGGGAACAAGTAATCTCTATCGCTGCAGTTGTGCTTCAGTGCACACGTTAGGCTTTGAAACCTGACCTAGTTTTGGCTGAAAAGTTTTGCAGAGAAAGCCTACAGACAGCATCACTACACATGCTATTTTTCCCCTGCTAATCAATACATTATAAAATCTGAAGCACATCCCTTTGCTAAAAATGTGGCAAGGGATAAGGAGCCACACTATAATCAGGCTCTAATGCAACTTCTTGCAAGCCAACTGCACCACCGTACATGTACATGTGCATTGTACATACATCCTGCCTCCCCTCAGCTTTCTTGATTTCCCTGATGCTCCATGTTGCTAATGAGGTCCACTCCAACCCTAAAGCAGCTCCAATAGCACCACTCTGAAAACAGAAAAAGCTTTGATTTCCCTGAAACAAGCCATTGGGATTAACACACTGCAGCAGTGTTTGTGGAGCCTGGCAACATTTTTAAGGTGTTTGGATGAGCTGTGTTTATGACTGAAGTCTTTTGTGGAAGGTCCTGCCTTCAGGGCTCATTTGTTTTAACTGTGCTCAGGATTTCCCTCTGCTAAGCTGCTTTGAGAATGACCAACAAGGGGATCTGCTCTGCAGGCAATGCGCAAGACAGAGTTCACATTAAATGATAATGACTTTGCATTCATGATAGCCCCAGCAAAGAGTAATTAACTCCTAAGGCTTGCTCTGAAGTGCATAGGTTCCATCTAGAAACACCTGCATCAGAGAGGGTCAAGTTGCATCTGATTTCAGACCCAGACCCTATGTAGGCTGCACGTACTCCAAACTATCATCATGTGTAACCTGTTTCGTCACGCAGAACTGTGGGATCCACACAATGAGTCAGCCAAGCGCAAGGGAGAATGACTGAGATGTGCATATTAAAGGGCAGCACAGATCACATAAGAAGGCAGGGCATAGCATCTCAGCTCTAGGGAATGTGCAGATCCAAGAGCATCGGGAAACAGGAGGGAACCTGCTGTGTGATCATGATATTTGGGGCACACTGGACAAAAAGTACTATTTAAAAGGGCTGGAAATCCGAAGGTGGAGAGCATATGGAAGTATTTGGCTGTGAGGATGTTCATGGCTATGAGGATGTCCAGTTTATCCCTGCAAAGAGAATATTCAGAATACAAGGACAGGACAATAACAGGAAAGCATTGATTCTACTTCATATATTTTTAGCTGAGAGGAAAAAGGACAGACAGTGAAGGACTGAGCAAAGGTCTGAGGATGAACAGAAAACTGGCTGCAGCAGCTGTTTCATGCTAGAATTTCTGATGCAGTTGAGGAGGTTACACAGTAATGCATAGGTTGAGGTCCTGTCCTTGTACCTGTGCTTGCTAATTTGAATGTTCCCGGTAGCCCTTCTCTGATAAGTCTTCAATAACAAAACTAAAAGTTGCACAACAATAAAAAACTCCATTGATTTATATTTTTTTGGGTCATTAATACCAAGTGTCCAGATGAAGTATAAATCATAGTGCAACAAGAAGGAGACATAGAGAACAGTTAATCTTGCTGTAGGGCCATGGTTTCTTTTGCAGGGGACAACAGTTATATCAGTTACAAGCATTCAAAACACAAACAAACAAACAAACAAAAACCAAGTCAGCTATATCCAAATTATTAAACTTTTTTTGCTTCATCATAAGAAGGGGTTTTTTAAGAAATAATTGCATTTTATTGTTAACAATTTGCCAAACACTGTCAGCTTTGGAACTCATGTCTCAGGGTTTCCAGTCATGAAAATGTCACTTCTCTGAATAATTGAAATTGCTTTTCTAGGAGGCTGTTCTTTTAACAAAAACATACAAATTGCTTGAATTTTGTGATGAAATACCCAAAGCCACCAACACTGACCAAGATTCCTGGAGTTAGGCTAGTATTATAAAAGAAGGGATTCATTTTCTTATTATCTTATATCTAAAGTTAAACCCTTAGACAAGGGGGAAGGACACATGGAAAGAGTAATAAGACAGGTACAGGCTCATCACCCACTTCATGGTGCTGATGCATTCTGTGAGGAGATGGGTTTCAGGGGCACAGTGTCAGGGTGCCCGGGCTAAGTCAGTGTCACCTCCAGATGGTGGCATGACATCACACCCCACTGCATGAACAGGACAGAGAGAGAAATTGGCCTTGTTTGTTGCATCAATGTTCCAATGTCCAGACTTCATGCCAACATGTCCTGAGGTGTAATACAGCATGTGCCACAAGGAGACACATTTAATTTTGGACTCTTAATTGTTCTGCAAGTGACAAGGACTTCACAACATAGGACAGACCTATGAACTCCTGAAAGATGTATCAGACATGAGGAACTCCAGCAACTATAAGCATCTTCATCACACAGCATAGAGACTTGCACAGAATTACATGGGGTCTATAGACTTCATTTTCTGGCACCAGATACTTATTGGCAACCCACATCTCTGTGAGAGCAGCACAGAGGTATTTAGGGGATGCAGTCCGTTCTAATATTACCTATTTTGTCCCTGCTTTCCTGCCTGTGTCTGAAGTCTGCAGAGCCTGTCTGCAAACTGTATTAACATCCTCCCCATCTCAATGTAGTACTGTTTCTTTCTTTGCTTGTTTCATTTCACTCACTTACAGGCTGCCTTCAAAAACCAGCTATCAAACACTCAAGCAATATAATGGAGAAAATGGGGGGGGGGGGAGGGGGGGAAGGGGAGCAGGAAAGCACAGAGAAAGAAAACCCAAGGGAGGAAACGGATTTCAATTTCTGATTTCCAAAAGGCTAATGTAAAAAGTAAAAGAGGAGGAGGGAAGCATTTGAAAATTTCATTTTAAAAAATGCCCTGACAGTCTCTTCCCAGCAACAAACAACACCAAAGCTGGATTATACATTTGTAGGTGAATGAGAATAAACAAGGAAGGGAGGATGGAAGGAGTGAAGGAAGGAAGGGAGGAAGGAAGGAAGGAAGGAAGGAAGGAAGAAGGAAGGAGGGAAGGAAGGAAGAAGGCAGGAAAAAAACAAGGAAGG
>JAWWEW010000078.1:67787884-67822454 GCA_035583185.1 Anabacerthia variegaticeps | reverse complement strand
AGAAGAGAAGAGAAGAGAAGAGAAGAGAAGAGAAGAGAAGAGAAGAGAAGAGAAGAGAAGAGAAGAGAAGAAAAAAAAAGAAAAGTAAAGAAAAAGAAAAGTAAAGAAAAAGAAAAGTAAAGAAGAAAAGTGTAGCCATACAAACAGCCAGATACTCTACAAATTCAGCCATGTGGCTCCCAGGTCAGGCAAAACAGTTGACAAGTCCTCCACAGAGTCTCTCTAAGAGCAGGGAAATAATGGGATGTGCCAAACCTGGTACAGCCCTTGCTCTTCAGACAGAGAGGGTTTTACTAGAAATAAGAGGGTTTGTGGACATGTTTCAGTCTCAGATTTTCACAGTCCCTGGAATCATTCTTCAGCACCACAAATAGGCATAAGTGAGCATAACCCCAGAAATGCCTCCAGATACTTCCTGGTTAAACCAGGCTATCCATGACTTGGTCAAATGAAAACAATATTGGCCAAGAACTCACACTATTCTTTTTAAGTCTCTGAGAACCCCACCAGCTTCCACTGGAAAGGACTGCTTGGCATTTGGCAGGCGTACTTTGGTTCTCACAGTTTTGTAACAGCCCAATATGTGGTACTTCCAACTGACTGAGGAAATGGCTGAATTCCCACTGGCTCCCACAGCTACACAGGGTTTTGCAACAGATCTTGTAGATCATCTTTAAAGGCAGTGTATTAGTTAACTTTCAAAAAGGCAAGGACCAAAACTTGGAAAGGAAAATAACCCACCACTATGAAACACATGGGATCCTTGCTATTGAATTGCCCAGTATGGTAGACATGTTCACATGAGGTGTTGTCATAGTATGTGTAATTTAAAAATACAGGTATTAAGATGAAGATCTTCACTCTAAAGAATAGAGTCATACATGAATTACAAGGTTTCTTAAATGATTTATAGTTATAACCATTTTACAGATGAGTAATAAGTTCATCAACAGGAGATTTAATAGACAATCAGTCTGCATGATAACTAATTAACAATATATTAAAAAATCCCCCAGTGCCATATTAACCCCTAGTACTCTGGTCATGAACATTCCCTTAGCACAACCCCGAGTACAAGAAACAGGCCACCTGACCTACCCAGTCCCTCAAAGACATTGATCTCCAGCTATTAACCTGCAGCTCAAGGATGAAGAAGCATGGCTAACCTGTCAGCCTGTCCCTGGAAGTCAACAGGTTCCTGCTTTTCTGGAGCAGCAGGAATGCAGGATCTTCCATCTCATTACATGGGTTTCTGCTGGCAAACCTTCTGACAGGACTCTCTGTCACACCTACCATGACTTTGGGGCACTGATATTTCCCCTTTGCTGGGCTGCTGGAGCAGTTTGTGAAGAACTGCCTATGGGAGGGACTCATGGTGTAGAAGTTCTTGGAGGTCTCTCCTGTGGGAGGAATCTTATGCTGGGGCAGGGGAAGGAGTCCTCCCTCTGAGGAGGAAGGAGAGGCAGAGACAACATGTGATGAACTGACCACAACCCCCATTCCTTGTCCTCCTGCAATGCTGGGGAAGGAGGAAGTAGAGAAAAATGGGAGCGAAGTTGAGCCTAGGAAGAAGGGAGCAGCGGGATGAAGGTGTTTTAAGATTTGGGTTTACATCTCATTACCCTACTCTGATTTGATTGGCAATAAATTAAACTAATTTCCCCAAGTTGATTCTGTTGTGCCCATGTCTGTGAGTGATCTCTACCTGTCCTTATCTTGACCCGTGAGCTTTTCATTACATTTTCTTTTCCCTGTCCAGTTGAGGCGGGGAGGGATAGAGCGGCTTTGGTGGGCATCTGGCATCCAGCCAGGGTCAACCCATTGCATCCATCAAGAAAGGAGGTTGGTGCCAATGTTTCCATTAGAAAAGCAAATGTAATCAAATCCTCAGGCCAGTTTAAATCTACATGAAATGTCTGCACTAAAATAAGTGCAGCCACTGCAACCTCAGCTGGTTAAGGTTGCACTGAGCTCACCTGCCAAAGGGTTGCAGTCTCTGAAGAAACATGCTTCCTAAAAAGTTTATCAGATTCAGAAAATATTTGCAAACATTTGAAAACACATGTAATCTTAAACACACACACACACCTGCAAAGTGAAAAAAAAAAAAAAAAATTGATAATCCTTCCCTTGCTCAAGCTTTCAGAGGCACACTGGGGTTACTGGATACCCTTGTCCCATAGAAAAAGTTCACATACTAATTAGCTGAAATTTGGCCTCACAAAAATTTCATTTTTCTCAAAATAGTAACCCCTGCTTCATAGTAGTGGTAGAGCAGAACACCACAATACCAAACTGTAGAATATTTTTACAGTAGGATAAGTGCACTCCCTATGTACGCTACATGGCACTGTTGGGTATAAACATCTTGGCATTTGTATATTTAAGTGGAAACAAGAGATTGGCCATTCTTCGCTGCAGAATCAACTTCCTCTAGGGTCTTATCATTGGATGGATATGCCACTCAGCAAAAAAATCACATTCACCAGCATCCACCTTCTGTGATGGTCTGTATATGTGCATACACAGAGGGGGGGGGGAAAATCCCAAACCAATCTCTGTCACTGTGTCACTTGTAATGTAGACATGCTTAAAAGTAACAACCATCTAGTCATTGCTGCAGACTGGGGCAGTGCCAGTATTGCTTTTAACTGTGCTAGTTCTGCAATTCAGCTTCCCCGTCCAACTGTGTATTGCTGCCAGTTCAATTACTCAGACTCACATCACAGGGGATGCACAGAAGTTTTTTAAAACCTAAAGAGGAAGAGTAAAACAGCACCACAAAGGAGTGAACTGAAGGCACCCATGTTTAAGAGTGGCTGGATTCTCTTCATGCAGAACATCTTATCTTCCCATCCAGTAATCTGTAGGAAAGGCAAGCAGTTGTATATTGCACAGGTACAGACTACCCCAAAAGAGTGAGCAAGATAAGAAAATTGGAAGACAAATCTGCAGCATGAGAAGGAACAGGCCACAGCCAAGGTGCTGTTTCCTCTCAGCCTGGAGGTGGAGAAGAAGACAGAATAGCCATTTCAATGGAAAAGGAGGTTGATAATTTTTTAGGGTTAATCTCTTTTTTTCTTTTTTTTTTTTTTAGTGTACTACAGTCTTGCATGTTTTGTGGGTTTGGATGATCTGTGGAGAGTTCTTCATGGCATATAGCCTGTTGCTCCATCTTTGCAGTTCCAGGCACTGGTTGGATCTGGTGATGGCTCTCACTGAAATCAGCACTCTCATTTTACAGGCATATGTTTGTACCTTATATTTTAAAAACTACAGAACATTTCATGGCATATCCCTGCTCCTGTGTACAAAAGTTTCTTCTCCAGAATTCCTTTAAAAATCCTTGAACTACCGTTTCATTTAGAAATATTTCACCCAGCTAACAAATAGCATGCGTGTGATAATCCTCATATTAATTAGTTTTCAGGGAAGGACAGGTAACCAAAAAAGCTCCAACTGCTGTACATCTTCTTCTCTGAGGGAAGCAGCACCTCTTTTCCCATATTTAGCTTTATATCAGAATCCACACTGTCAGTACCACCAGGTTATAAACTGAAGAACAAAATTATAGACAGCCCTTCCAATCCTTTGTAGTGATCCATTCAGTTACTGAGTTTGCAGTTCAGTACTTTTTGAGCAAAGTAGTTAAAACTAATGCGAACTAGTGTAAATATAACCTGCTAGAGGAAGAAGCATAGCTGAACCTAAAAGAAAAGACAGTTTTCCTAGTGAGAGAAAGAAGAGCTTCTAAGGAAAACTTTGACACTTTGGGGGCTTTCTGATTAGAGTGGACAGGGATGATCTTGAATGTCTGGTACTTTTCACTTTTGCTTTCATGACCAAAATTAAACTAGCCACGCATTAAACCATCCAAGCTAAAGATATTTGATTTTGTAAAACCAGACCCAAGATCTTGTGCCCTGGTCTAACAAGCATTTCTAGTTTCTCTGTGAGAAGGGTCTCTCACACAAATTCCCTGTTGCCTTCAAGCATTATATACATCCCTTCTAATCCTTCATCCTTTGAGAGGGCTTCTACATATAGCAGGTTCCTTAGCACTGAGGAGGCATACAATGTTGTTACTGCCATACCCTTAATTATTCCTTACCCTTAATTATTCCTTTTCTTTCTTTTATTCCCATAACCACTAATTGAGTCGTGATCTCTTTGCAAATGTGACTTAACCTGCTGTTCTCCTGCTTGCTTAGGTGCTGCAAATAAAAAAAAAATAATGGCACTGGTAATTAACTGAGGCCCAGCAATATAACTTGTCTCTCAGCCCGTGACGGGTAAAAGCTCAATTGAAAAGTACAACATATAAATGCAGACTAAGTGAACCAGAACTAAGCACCAACCAGACATACTAGAAAAGCTTGAACAGAAAAGAGCAAAACTTTAGATTTCAGTTTGAAGAAATTGGATAAACAAAGATGAGTTTTAATTTTCCAAAGACAATGAGAATTATTAGTAACTAGATAGGCAGACAGAAAACACATGCACGTACACTTCAGCTGTGTGTGCCAAGTAACATCAACCTACAGAGGCTGCTTTTTACTTAGAAGAACACATTTGAAATGTAATCAGGCATTCATAGGACACCTTAGCATTGCCTGGCAGAAAAGTAACCAAGAGAAAGACATAGAAGGTACAGAGCTGCAGTTCAACCTGAACCAAGTCAAACTGAAAAAGATAATGCTTTCTATCTGCTTTCACTGATGTGAAGGTTTTGGAGTCAGAGGGAAGCACCAGGTTGCACAGAAGCTGCACCTTACGAGTCAGAAAAAGCATGCTCAGGGAGAAAAGTACTTCTAACTGGGGAACACACCCAAGCAAGGAGGCAAGAAAAACTCTTCCACCTTCCTTACTGGGGAAGCCAAACCCCTTGGTAATGCAAATGATGAACATTGTAACTCACCACAACGTGGAGAATAGGCATGGTATAAACTCATAATTTTTTTGTCCTCACTCTTGATTTTCTTTGACAGTCCTCTGCAACTATCTCCCTCCTTTCCCCTTTCACTATTCATGGACCAATTAGAAAACAGTCAATTTAATACTTCTGAATCTCCATCAGTTATAATTGCAGCTCTGGAGACTAAGGAATGAAGAGGCTGACTCATATTTCAAAGTTTAATTAGTTCCATTCCTGTCAATATTACACTTTTATTAAAATTCATGGTCATTTTGCCATTAATTTAATTTAATTTATAAATTAAATACTTCTACTTTTCTAAAGCATTAGATGACCAGTGACTTATGCAGGTCATCCCAAGTGAGTGTCCATAAAACCTTTAAAATGCAACATCTTGTATTCTATATGTCTTGCTTGTGACCGTCACCCAATTTATAATTGAGATTTAATTTAATTGAGGTATGGTGGAAGAAAAGGGACAATTTTGATAGTTTTTATGCAGACAATTATGAAAAATTCAAGTGATTCAAATGACAAAAAGAACTTTTGTATAGAGGGAATGTTACGCCTGCAAACTAAAAGAGCTTTGCTTCACTTAGTAATGGAGAATAATAAATGGGCAGAAAGAATAAAAAGCCTGAATGTTACGCTGTCTTCTCTTTTTCTGTGTTTCTTCTCAAAGATAGATCAGCATGCCAGAAGGCAGTCATGTCCTACAGGTAAGTGGAATAAGAAACTAAGAATATTGAAAAGTATCTAAGTCTGCTCACATTGCATGAACACCTGAAGTGAAACTGCTGAAAGTTTGCCAGGATGTTTTTGAAGAACTAGGATACTGTAAAAGATACATCACGTACATAAATGTTCTTCAGCCAGTATGGGGCATACTTACCAAATTTTGTGAAAAACCAGCAGAAGCAATAAACAAACTAATGAAGTCATGGAGTCCACAAGTGCCAAGAGGAAACATGGTAGTCGTTGAAAAGTCAGGCTTTTGTACAACTTCAGCATCTAAAAGTTTTAAAGAGCCACCATTGCAAAATGTATCTCAATGACTCATACCAAAGCTGTATTTACAGTGAAGCATTCCTGAAAAGCAGCATGTGTCTTCCTGCCCTAGCAATGTATCCTGATAAGAACAACTGTGTGAGAACTAATTGGCGAAAACAATCTTTGAAGAAATTTCTTGTTCTCCCCAAATGGTCAATAACCCATTCCAAGCCTCAAAGGCCTACCTCACATGAAGCACAGCAAAGCCTAATGCACAGGGCCACATTTCCTTCACACTCAGACTGATTTATCATCCCAATGTTACCGTTCAACACAATACAGGGACTTTTCAAGAATTCAGGTTAGTCTTGTACATAATTTTTGATGCTGCACATGAGTTAGTTGAAACAAATAAATACTGTGAAAAATGTTTTCCTACTTCAGAACGTTTTAACTGTGGTATCAGTGCATTTACTATTCCTATGCACACACTGCTTTACACATATTAAAAAGATTCCCATGGAACTACTCACAATTTATAGGGAGGAATTCATGTTTAACTGCACAAGTGAAAGCTGCAGACACTTGCTGGCTCTGATAGCTCATTATAGATTGCTTCCTCAGCAAAAAATAGATCTGTACATAAACCTGCAAATTTTGAAAACTCTAGGCACACGGTTATTACCAGATTAACTCGCCTAGCTGGAAGTAGCAGTCCTTAAAGCACCCAAAAATACCATTCTTTTGTTCCAACAAAAGCTGAATTGCACTAAAATCTCAGATGATGTCCAAATTGTTTGCAAACCTGGGATTGTATATGCTTCAAGGAAACATTTGCTCTGTATTAGTAATTCCTATTCATATTTGTTTGTTCTGCATAGCTGAATTAAAACCATCCTACACACTGCAAAAGCAGCAACATATTGTAAAGCAAATGTAAAGAAGGTTTTATAACTCTAATGTTTCCAAGGTGAGGTGGTAGTGTCAAATACAAAGTGTGTTCATTGGTCCATAATGTAGCTGGAAAAACAAAGGAAATGCAATTTCTGACTCTACTTTTGGTCATGATGAATTCAGAGACTGAGCACTAAAACACTAAGCACACTGCTTACTGCAGTGCCAGAAGGAACTCAGGTGCTAGGATGATGTATGTCCCTGTACAGAATAGAATAACAGCATGTTATGGACATACAAGTAAGACAAGACTCCCCTCTCAATCTAGTTATTTGAAAACTTTGGATGGCCCAAACACAAACACATTGCCCTCTGCTGCACACAAAACTGCTTTAAAAAGCAATTATTATTCACTAACAGGAACTTGATAAGAAAAGAATTGGAACAGTTGTTGAAGAACTGAATTTATTATCTTGATAGGGAAAAAAAAGTGAGAAAAATGAGACCATATAAATATACACGTATGCATGTCAGTATTCAAATTCAAGTCCAAAATTTATCAATTATTTATGGTAATGTTTTAGCACTGCCTCAAGTAGCCACTGATTTGTACTTTCTAGTTAATAAAGCTCTTCTTTTAATTGTCTGGACAAGACTTAATGAAACCTAATTCACAAAAATAAATAACATTATCTTTTGACTCACTCAAAACTTCTGAATTGTGGTTCAAGAAGAGATTAAAAACACCTGCTCCTGATGTGGCAGTAAGATTTATTTACTTTTCAAATATCAGTTAGAAGTTACTGTTTCTGTCTCTGCCCCATGTGGGGCAGATGTAGCTGTGCAATAACCTGTAAAAAAGGCTCCTTCTACTTCAATGATGCAGAAAAAACAAATGTGGATAGGAATTACTAATACAGAACAAAAAGCTGGATCAATCCCCAGAGTTCCACCCAAGTCCTTTGTGGAACTGGCATTCAGAGGTTTTTGGGTACTTGAATATAGGTGTGAAGTACCACTTTAGATGCCCTTAAGTATGTAAGACGTCCACACGGGACAGACACACACTACACAAGACTGCAAATCCACAAACTTCTGGAAGAGCAACTGGCGTACAGGAGATGGAGGGCATCTGAAAGGGCACTGTGACACCTCTGATTTGAAAACTGAGTCCTGTTACCCATCTTTTAAACCTCTTTGCAAATGCAATTTACTGAGACCACCATCTCTTGGTGCCTGTATGTGTGATTCACATTGTGCATTCTCTGACTGCATCACTTTAATTGCAGCATTTATATCTGGCCTGATTTTGTCCTACAGCAATTTCTACTCCAGATGAAACAGTCCTGTGAAAAGGTCTTTTGACTCTGCTATGAAAGAGTTAACAACTTCATTCACTACTTTTCCAAGGACAAAAATTTAGATGACTCATTGTCACAGGTGCAGAGAACTTGATGCTGCATGACCTATATGTTTTTCCCTTTAAAGTCATCAGCTTGAATTCCATTTATTTTGAGAGGATAGCATGTCTCAGTCCTGAATTAATTTCTTGCAGTGCTGGAACAGACGGGAAAAAGTAGAATCCAGAACAAGTTTTTCCTTAAGCAAACTGACACTACCACTTCTGACACCCGGAGGACCAGGCATAGAAGAGGCCAGGGTGATTCTTCATGCCACTTGACAGCCAGATATTAGCAAGAGCAAAAAAGCACACACTCTCTCTCATGCAAAAAGTCATCCTAAACCATGTGCTTTGGAAGTTACACATGCCTGACTCACAGTAATGATGCCACTAAAACTCTTTCCCCTTCTCATCCTTCATCATTACACTACACTAGGTGGAAGAGCAATAGAGTGATTCAGTTACACTGTGTGTTCCCTAGTTCTCCTCTGCGTATTCTACCATTTCCAGCATAGATGTGCTCTTAATAATTAAGAAGAAATAACCCTGAAATGCTTAGCTGAGCTAAATTCTTTGTAAGTTGCCCATCAGCCCTGTTTACTTTCATTTAGCATCGGCATTATACCAGAAATACTTTTGCTCCAAAGAGACATGAAACACTCAAAAAAAAAGAAACAAAAGGCTTCCTTGTCCTAATTTTGCCTTTAGGGAGAGGCACACAACTCTTGCTAAGAGCTCTGTCCCTACACTCCAGGGAAGTAGCAAAACTACAAACACAAGATCATCATTTTTTTAACATAACTTGAATCGTCATTTCTGATTTTACTTCCAAGGGAAATGGCTACGATGCATTAAACAGCACACTGAAGGAGCATGGATAGTACTGTATCCTGAAAAATTCATGTTCTGTAACAGTTAAAGTGACCTTACTGAATGTACTGATGCATTCCATTCTATGTCACATCAGCTCAGCTGACTGCAGTCAGAGGAAAAAGAGGGGACTGATATTGTAAAGTAACTTCTTTACTAATCAGAAAGCAGAAGATGCCTGATTGTACACATCCAGAAGGGGCAACATCTGCAAACAAAAGAAGAGTGGAAAGGGTTCTGTGATTTATTTTTTTTCAGTGGGCTTTTTAAATTTTAATTGCTGTTGTGTTTGATGACACAGGTCCTAGGAACTTCAGTGTACAGAACTACCCATCAGTTTTGCTTTGCCTCCTGTTCTAGCCTACTTTTCATCCCACTCATCCTGTTCCAACAGCCTTTCTGTCAACTCAAACCTTTTGTGCCATCGTCATTACCATTATTGTTATTATTGTGTTGCTGTTGTTGTTAAATTATTATCATTACAGAAACTGCATTCTTTTACTTGAGTACTACTCTGTCTTGAGAGGTAAAAAACTGAACTATTAACTTTGTCAATGAAAAACTGAGATCTTCTGCTGAACATTTTTACAAATTATTAAATACTATTTAAACTCTTCATAAGAAAAACCCCACTCAGTTTTCAGCTGGTTCCTCCTAATGTTCCACCTAGACTACAGTTTCTTCATTGGTGGAAATTAGGTTTTAAACAGAAGTTTAATTTCATTGATTGGTTCTTACAGTATGTGCAAATAGCACTGCTCTAAATATCCATTTTTCCAATAAATAATGAAGGGATAGATTCACAGGAGAGAATCCACTGCACAGAAGTAATTAATAAAAGGCAAACATTATGGTTGCTTTTATTGACTCCAGTAGCTGTAGGAAAGTGCTGTCTTTCTGATAACCAGGAAACTCACTGAAAAACCTGACAGAAAGAATGAATTTTGGGAATTCACTCATTAAGCTTTAATCAAGGAGGTGTATCAAAAGAATATAAAAATCTTCTTCCATTCCCAAAACAATATCTGATTCAATCCCACCTCCTGTGAAAAACTGTATTTACCTAGTCCAATGTCATTTTTTCCTCATGCAGAGGGCACAATTGGGATTCTCTCTTGTTTCTTGCATTACTCCTTGTATTGCTGATGTGTATGGTGAACTCTGGATCATGGGCTGATGTCACAGTATGGAAGTGACCTTGATAGGGACAGGAGGTTCCAAAGTTTCAACTGTGATGTAGCTCATATTTGGGCTAGGATACTACCAGCTACTGCAATTTCAAATCTTCAGAAACAAAACTGTTATGCAGCTGTATATATTGAATGCCAGCAACTACTTGTGTTCTGGTGATTGACTACAAAGCCCTCGAGGTAGTAAAGACTCACTTAACAGTTTGGGGTTTTTTTAAAATCACATCCTATCCTTTAGCTTGTTTGTTTCCTAACTGCACAATCCTGTCTTAGGCTGCTTTCTCTAAAGAGAGGATGTCTGTTTAACTGTAATTCACAGGAGGCTTTTCACAGCTGACACAGGGAACTGTAAAGTGCTGTCTGCTCTACTTCCTTACCTCCTTAGACAGTACCTGGTGGTGAACAGGTATGTGAGAATTTGAAATACAGTTAGAATTATATCTTACTGGAAGAAAAGGAACACAAAAGAGGAATAAAGCACCCAAAGAGATGACCATTCTCTATTAAGGAGCATTTCCAGCAGTAAGTCAACGGAAGGTTACCCAGTTACTGTCTATTTTAGTTTGCATTGGTTGTACAAAGTTAATTCCTTCCTCCTATGCGAGAGGTGTTTAACTGCCCAAACGAGACCGGAAAGTTATTTCAAATGAGTAAGAGAGGCACTCTGTGAAGCTAACAGATGTATAGTGTAGCTTACTATATCCCCACAGTACTACGAGGATGTTTAGGCTCCAGTTCAAAAACCAGCAGTGCGATGCAGAGAGTCTGGGAACCCATTTTTCAAGGGCTATACATCAAACCAGTGCCTAAGCCCAGAAGTAGAGAAGCATACAAACTCATGTTTGCCTTCTCACTCTGTTGGAAAGGATTATAAAGCCATAGAATTGTCTGAGTTGGAAGGGACCTAGTTTCAAACCCCCTGCCATGGGCAGGGACACCTTCCACTAGACCACTCAAAGCCCCACCAAGCCTAGTCTTGAACACTTCCAGCAATGGGGCATCAACAGTTTCCCTGGAAAACCTGTTCCAGTGCCTCATCATCCTCACAGTAAAGCTTAATAGCTTAATTAACTTCTTAATAGCTAATCTAAACCTACTCTATTTCAGTTTGAAGCCATTGTCCTATCACCACATGCCCTTGTAAAAGGTCCCTCTCTGGCATTTTTTTGGGTCATTTTTGGGTACTGGAAGGCTGCTATAAGGTCTCCTCAGAGCCTTCTCTTCTCCACTGTAAACAACCCTAAGTCCCTTAGCTTGTCTTCATTGCAGAGGTGTGCTCCAGCCCTCTGACCATCTTCACAGCCCTTCTCTGGACTCACTCCCACAGGTCAATGCACTTCTTTTGTTGGGTGCCCCAGAGCTGGATGTAGCACTCCAGGTGAGGTCTTACAAATGTAGAGTTTAGGAACAGAACCTTTCTTGATCTGTTGTCCATGCCTCTCAATGCAGCCAGGACACATTTGGCTTTCTGGGCTGCAAGCACATGTTGCCAGGTCATGTTGAGCTTCTTGTCAACCAACACCCCCAGGTCCTTCTTGTCAGAGCTGCTCTTAATCCATTCTCCCCCAGCCTGTATTTGTGCTGGTGATTGCTCTGGCCCACATGTGGGAACTTGCTTCTTCACCATGCAGGATCTGCACCCCTAATTGCAGCTCACTTGAGTGGGAGAGGATGATGCCACAGCCAGTGTGAAGGTCAGTCTGAAAGTGATTGTTAAAGATTTATCCAACCATACACAGAAAAGGTGAAGTAAAAGGAATGCTATGAGACAACTTCCCCTGCTCTGAAAGTGAGGAAAATGTTGTTGTTTAACTCCCTGTACTAAGACAGCATGGATCTATTCATCAGCTGCAGGGAGCCAAGTCTGTATTTAGGAAATGGTATTTATAATGCAGTACTATGCTCAGTGTCAGTTCCCAGAGGACAATCTGTGCCATGTCTGTTGCTCTAGTGGAAGTGAACAGCTGCCCTGGTGCAAAATAAATTTTTCTCTCTCCATTTAATTTTAAAGAGCAATGGTGCCTGGGCAGGGAGGAGTAGGAGCAAGGAATGAGTTGGTTTATATCACTGAACATTTGCATGATCTGTAAAGTTATCATTTAAACTACAAAACTGGCAAAATTAAAAGTACCATCAAGGATGCAAGAGAGTAACTGCCATAAGGTACAAACATCACTTTCCTCTTCCCCTCCCTGAGTTATATTCAACCTTCTCTATTTCACAAATCTTTACTAGAATGAAGGGAAAGAAAAACGAAACTGTAAAATTAAACATATTTTATCCAGGATAAACAAAGAAATTGGGAGCAAAAGATACATGTATTCACTTCCATTCCTGTAAGCTAGCCTTCACAGGTGAAGGTCAAGACTGACTTGTTTCCATTTCACTTCTTATTTGTAGCAGGTTTATACATCTCTGCTGACAATACACTGGAAACTGAAATCGAGTTTACAAAGCAGGAGAGCCAATTGGTTAAAATGAAAAGGTCACAAAACTAGTCTCTAGGTTACATTACTTTGTTTTACTTTCTAGTCAAATATAACTTTAAAATTTGATTTTTTAAAAGCTGAGGCAAGTCTCTATATTCTTTGATCAAGAAATCTGGATTGAGGCAGCTCCTTGATCTTTTTGTCCCCTTATTATTTGCCCTACATGTTTTTACACTTTACTCAGAGTCCTCTCTTTGAGCACATACCTATAGTATATAGAGATGTTGGTATCCAAGCTAAGACATACTGGGGGAATACAGCAAGAGCAACCATGCTTTCTTGTGTTCCTATTTATGGGACATGATTTCCAATTTATATTAACATTTACATCACCTGTCTACCTTTTCAATCATCTGTGAATGCTTCAGCTCACATAGAATTATAGTTATGGTGCTATTCTTTACATTCAGACAGTTTAACAAAAGAATATGGGATATCTGATTGAGAGGAATTTGCCTATTGCCTGAACTTCAGCTAGAGTTTAGTAGCTGCTGCTGTATCTCCAACTACAATTACAGTTCAATGGAGTAATGCCTCATCAATCATTTCCTAACTATAAAGAAGAGAAAGTAAATAAATAGTAACATATACTTTTATACACGCACTCTGCTCTCTCATACATGTGTCTGCATTTACACAAACTCACACACAGAGAACTCACATGCACAAATTGCAGATTTTATGTTTCACATATACATCAATTTAATGTTTTCTCTTCTTTAATCAATTATCCATGATAAACCATTGTATTCCCCTAGATACATAGTCATCAAAGCCACTTTAAACCTCTGTTTGAAGATCAAATGGCTCTTTAATCCATTTATTTACAGTTTACTGAATTATAGAAAATTAATCAGGATCATAAGTTAGCTACTGCAGCAAGCCTCTTCTGAAGCCTGCTATCATTACAAACAGTAATTCTCAGAGACCCAACAGGACAGGGAAAGAAAGGAATAAATCTTCTGATGTCTGTTCCTCCCATCAGCTGCCATCAATGACTGCCTCTCTCTGATCCTTGTTTGATCAAACTGTTCCATCAAATACATTCAAATGAGTTAGCACTACTAAGGTAACAGAAGGGTTAGTCTTAAACTTTGTATTTAACTTCTTCATAAAGGATCTTCTGGTTTCTAGCAGGCTGAGCTAGATGTTTCCTTCTGAAGTTTGTTGGGCACAATAATGCAGATGTGAGAATGTGTGTGAATTACACAAGAGAGACCACATTTCTTTGAAGTCTGCTAAAGTTTCTATTTATTGCTACATGTCTTCATCCAAATATTTTATCTCTTGCACAAAGTTCTGTATACTAGGCAGCCTACCAATGAATGGCCAACTTTCTGGATATTATAAATACTGAACCACTATAATTGTTCATTGACTAGGTTAGGTCTCACAAATTTATGGCGTGACAGTAATTCTAAAACATTAGCATGTGAGTTGTGCATATTTACACCAGTTCTTCTCTACAACAGTAGACAAACTCAGCCAGAAAAAGTAACACACAGTGAGCTCCTGATTGAATTTCTTATTAATTCTTCAAACCCCTGTATTATTATTAATACTTACATTCACCTACACACACATACACAACAGCCCCTGAAATGCTGCCGCTGCATTTAAAAATTGTAGGAGCAGAACATAGCTCTAAAGACAAGACAGTGAACAAAAATGCCATTTCCAGCTGGTTCTACTGGTGTTGCAGTAAACTCAACATTATTTCACAAAATGGAATTGACCAGGTTGGGTGGTAGAACCAACTTCCCATTTTTACATAACCCACAGATTACCAAGACTTCAGTTCTGCTTCTCCAAAGAAGATATTACAGTCATGAATTACATTTTCAAAATGTACATAGTGCAATAAAATAGACAAACTAAAGCTTTGATGAGATTGTAACCAATCCTCATAAAGAGATAATACATAAACCTTTTCTTTATCAGAAAATATTTATATATTATGTCACCTCCTTTAGAAAATATTCAGTTCGTTCTTTTTTTTTTTCATATGGTGCCTCCAAACAACATCACAAGTGACGTCTTCATTCCCAATTACTTCTGTGGATAACTGATAATATCACACTAGAATGTTGTCACAGGGGAACAGTCCCTTCCTGCCATATAAGATCTATTTCCTTTATTTCTATTACAGCAAATAATCAAGAAGGTAGATCCTCTCTGAAAGACAATGGGTATATTGTCTTTCTGTTGCTGAAAAACTGCAATCTGGATGCTCCTGGGAACAGTGTAACCATGCTACAGCTAATTTCCAGACAGGCTACATGCTAAAATACACTTTTTTGTTGATATTTGGTTTGGGGGGACTTTTTTGTTGTGTTTGGTTTTTGGTTTTTTTTTTTTTTAATTATGCACTTTGGTAAATGAGTCCTGACAGACGGAAATTCTGCGTATTAAAAATTATATTGGTATATAAATGCTATTTAAGCAACTAGACTGATTGGTATTCTTTTAGTAGAATTATTGAATAAAGGCACTTGGACTAAATCAATAGGAGGACATCAAAAGGAGAAAATCAAAATAGATCCTCCTAATTTAATGTGACAATTTCTTCTGGTTCTCAGCCAAGAAAAATCATACCAACTTGCATTGTTGTAAAAACACATATCTGTAAGCATCTATTAGTAAGTTTTAGCATCTAATTCTTCTTTCGCATATTTCAGTCTGCCCTTAGAGAGGTGCTGTCATGGCATGTGACATTCACATCAGAGAGCCTAATTTTGCTTTACCTTGCATTGATGTAAATCTTCATTAATGGAGTTAACTCTCCATAAAAAGCTGCACAGGGGAAAAGAAAGTCAAGCTTTTTTCCCCTGATTACAGTCCTACTTTATAATCACCTTAATCATCTCCCAAAACACTACACTTATCAGGGAAGACAGTCAGATAAAGACATAACAGAACCCTTGAGAAGGATTCAGACCACTTTCACAGTTTCCCTGACTGGGTTCACCTTCAGCACAGAGAGAACAGAATGTGAATCCTCTGTTGGGTCTCAGCACAGCAGGGACTTACTCCTGGAGAACATCTGCAGTTTCTCCCTCCATTCTCCCTATTTCCAGATTTCATTCCTAAACTGTCCAGTCTAAAGCTGCATTGGGTGCCTTCTGTGAGAAGCTGCCAGAAGATTCTCCCATGTCCAACAGATCCAGTGTCAGGTGGCTCCAAGACAGACCCACTGCTGGCCAAAGCCAAGCCCATCAATATGGGCATCTGGGGTAACAGATTTAAGATGGTGAAAAAGGTATTGTGCAGACGCAATTGCAGCTAGAGAAGAGAGGAATGAGAATATGTGAGAGAAAAAGTCCTGCAGACACTGAGGTCAGTGAGGAAGGAGGGGACGAGGTGCTCCAGGTGCCAGAACAGAGATTCCCCTATAGCCCATGGAGGCGCATGGTGGTACAGAGATTTACCTGCAGCCCTTGGAAGACCCCACACTGGAGCAAGTGGTTGCCCAAAAGAGGCTGGGACCTCATGGGAAGCCTGCACTGGAGCAGGCTCCTGGCAGGACCTGTGGACCCATGGAGAGAGGAGCCCACACTGGAGCAGGGCAAGAATGTGAGGATCCTCCCCATGAGAAGCAGCAGAGATAACACGTGATGAACTGATTGCAGCCCCCATTCCCTGTGCCCCTTCACTGCTTGGGGGAAGATTAAGAGAAAATTCTAAATAAAATTGATCCTAGGAAGAAGGGAGGGGTGAGGGAATGTGTTTTATAATTTGGTTTTATTTCTCATTACCCTATTCTGATTTGATTGAAAATAAATTAAATTAATTTTTTCCCCATGTCAAATCTGCTTTCTTTGTGATAGTAATTGGTGAGTGACCTCTTCCTGCCCTTATTTCAACCCATGAGCCTTTCACTGCATTTTCTCTCCCCTATGCAGCTGAGAAGGGGAGGGATATAGTGGCTTTGTTGGGGGCCTCACGTCCACCACAAAAGTCAAAAGTCCCTAGCAGATTTGAAAAACATTTGGATCAGAAAATTAGACAGGCCTCAAAATTCTTCCCAAATGTACTATAAATAGAAACAGGATGGAAATCTTATTAATTAGAGGATATAGGTAACTTCAAAGAGTGAATTAGATGCCTATGTCCTAAAAAGGTACTATGTCAAGTATGATGTTTACATCAGGCTTATTTGCCTCCTATCCTTCATATCCTAAAAGATCTCAATAGAGGATCTCATAAAGCCTTTATTAATGCATAAGCATTTTTCAGCAAAGCACAAAAAAATTTTTCTATGTGTAGGTCACTCTTTCTTTTGCCTTGGGAGAGAGATGTATGTGCATTTCCTGGACAGGTGCAGGAAGGAAAATAATGCAACACTTTCCAAGAACTGAAGTTCACACAAAAATATGGAGATGGGGTTCTTCATGCTCTACGATGTAACACATTGCTGCATAGAATAAAAATCATAATACGTCTCTCTCCTCCAGGACACATGTGAAAAATACAAAAACCACACTATTTGATACAGTTCCCAGACACCAAAAGATGGCAGTGTTTCAGAGCAATACATTTGTCTATGTATGGGTTTGGTTAGTCTTACAAGTTGCACCCATAATGGTAAAGAATCAGCTGAATTGTGATACTGCAATCCAATAACAGGGAAATAAACAAAATTGTTTTATGCCATTTTATTACAAGGTGACCCACAAAACCAAAGGAACCAACTGCAAAAGCTACTATTGTATTCTGAATATTCTTCAAGATTAACAAGCCAAAGCCATGTCCAAAGTTATATATATGCTTGTAGAATAGATATGTGCACGTATAAGTAAAGAATATATTTCATATTAAAGGTTATATTTCAGAAAGTTTTCTTCAACAAGGTCTGGAAAAAGAACGCTGATGAGCTAAACTTCACATCAGAAAGACTGTAAGAGCTCACCCTGTTGCACAGTAACCAAACACGGAGTAAAATTCATGCATACGCCAGTGAAAGTGCTGTGATTTGCTTTCAGTTGTGCAAATTACCTGAGAATCTAGCAGCTGCACCTTGTTAGTCTATATCAGCATCATTGTAACATGGAGATGGGACATCATTATGGAAGTGCACTGCCATTCTCCATCCCTTGATAAGGAAAACTTGTTTCCATGTTCAGCATCTGTAGTCCTACCACATTTGTGGAGAAGTCTGCATTCCTCAAATGACTGCAGAGACTTGCAAGTTCATTAAGCCTGTTATAATTCTCCTGTCTCACAGGTATATTTCAAAGTTTAGGGAACTTACATTGTGTTTCAGCATGCTGTTCTACCCCCAGCCTCCTATAGATGTATTAGCCCATTAGACAGGTCTTGAGACATACAGGCCTACACAAAGGGGCTACAGAAGTCTTTCAGAAGCATTCTTGCATCTGCCTCTGCAATTGCCTGATTCTATTCCTAGTTTCAGAAAGCAGAGCATCTGCTTCCCTTCTGTACTCATTACACAGCTTCTTTTTTGCATACCAGTTTTAACTGATTCATCATTCAGATTTCCTTTGCTTTCCATTGCTTTTCTCTGGATGTATACTATACACATCATTTCTGTGTCCATTCCTAATGCATAGATAAGTCCTCTCAAAAGTCCTTCTTGAGTTTCTCACCACAGCCTTGTACTAGCTGTTTAGTTTCCAGCTCTTTCTCCTGCAATTTTTGCAGCTTCAAAGGTCTCACTATTCTATTTAACCATCTGATTTCTACAGATCTTATCTTGTCTTCATTGCGTTGGTTCAGTCTACAGCCACCAGTTCATGAGAGGGCAGTACACAACACTTCTCTCAAACATGCTATCCGCTTTGTTTCCTGAAGTATCTGCAGTCTCCCACATCCTGCAAGATTTCCACATGCAGTAGTTGTTTGGATGTAACCTTCCCAATTTTATTTTTTCTGTTAATCTTACAGAATAAACCTGTTCTGAGGTAAACTGGGGTTTGCTGGTGGAAAGAGTGTCTGTCTCTATGACCTAAGGTCATCTGTTACTGACACAGGAAGACTAAAAATTAAGTAGGCAGAAAACTGGAGGAGGAGCAGAAAGATTTAATAGCTAAAGAAACTGAAAGTCTACTTGGAGAATAGTATCCAATCTCTATCTCTGCTGCTGGATTTCCTTTTGATGGTACTGGCTTTAAAACTTCAGGTCTCAGCTGGCAATCCGTAAAAAGTGGATTATACTTATCCCCTTCCTAAAAAGGTGTTTTGAAATCTTTAGTATTTGAAAGCTAGAATGTTAGGGTATTTCAGCACAAGCACCCTAGGAAAGCCCAAAGCGAAACAAAGTCATCCATGTTTATGGGAGAGCATACAGAAGAGGAAAAAAAGTGGTTTGAAAGATACTTGGTGAAAGATCATCAAGTGTCCTGTGTCCTGGGTGAGACCAAATGGTAAAAAAAAGGCATATATTGCCTGGAGTGGAACCAAATTAAAGCTCCAGCTAAACATGAATTCCAGCATTTCTTTGTTTCTGGGTACTTGGCTTTGCATCTTCAATACTATCTTTTTTTTAATCATTTCATTCCACTTAGCTACCCTGTCATTAATTATGAATGCTTTTATTCCAGACATGTTCTTGTGCTTACAGAAAATGGGTCTCTAGTGACCTCAATGCAGAATGTATGGTGTTAACAAAATAAAAATAGGTAACAGTTAAACAATTCAATTTGTTTATTTTTCTTTTCCTTCTGCAAGGAAGCCACAGCCAAGGCTCTTTGAAATTAAAGAGTGACTGGACTGAACAGCCAAAATACTGAACAAGTTTCACAGCAGTTAAAAGTCTGTTGGAAGACAAGAAAGTTATATTAAACATTATCATTTGCTTATAAGTGGCTTTGTATTCCTAGGGTGGCTGTGCTGTGCTCATTAGTTCTGCAATAGTACAATTCAGTTGCCTTGTTCTGACAGAGAAATAACAGAGGTCTGGATGTACCCACTCCCTTCCTTGATGAAACACGGCAAATCACCTTTGAGAGCCCAGTAACAGGTAGCTACATATACAAAGCTGCCTTTTCACAACTACCTAAGAGGTTTTGTGAAAAGATGACGTAAACTGAAAGGTCTCTCTTCTAACTACTGAGGAATGCCATCCAGAGAAGAATGGAAGACACTGTTGCTGGCTTCTCAGGCTCATCTTTGCTGGACCTTTTTACCCTTAAAGAAACATTTTGCTTTCATTAATCACCTTGTAGGAGCATTGGCAAGGGGAAAAGCTCTAATAACTTGACATCACAGAATGATAATAATTAAAATGAAATTACCAGTAGCAGCACAGGCACTGGTGTACAAACAGAGTGCCAGCAGACCCAGCTTCTTTTTAGAGTGGTTCACCTTGTGCCATTTCTTTTGTAAAGTTAATTTGGGCCAATAACTCTGCGCTGGTTTCTCTAGAGCTCAGCCAGCTTCCTCCCAAAAAACATGAAAGCCAGAAAGCTGCTACTCATCTTCTCATATCAGTATATGAGAAATAAAAACATGGTTTTATTACAAGCAAATGAATTAAACAGGCTTTTACTAATTTAGGGGTTGTATTTTTTAACTCATGGACATATTGCAGAGTTGGAAGGTGCCTGATCCTGTCTGGAGCTGGTGACAGGGAAATTTGTGGTCAGAAATAGGGAAATCATGAAATGGATAAAGACGTAGCTGAAACAGCCTCCCTTGCTACATGGCAGGCTTTGCATACAGATGGAACTTGCCATCCTCAGTGGGTTCAGCGGGTACGCCTCCCAGCACAGGGGAGGCACACCACAACCAACCAGGGAGAGGGGAACACCCTCTCCTATTACCTAAGGTAGAGAAACAACCTTTTAAGGCAAGAATCCTGTCTAATGAATATGAATTAACTTATGTAAACAGGGTGGGACTTTGAAACCCTCAAAAGGCACATTTTTGAAACAGGAAGTGTGCTTTCAGACACTCATAGCCTGAGCACCCAACACACGCTGTTATTAAACTTTCCTCCTCACTACACTTCATTTCACATGTTATTTTCACCGTTTTCTAAATTTAATAAAAGAAATTTTTCTCACAAGTAGAAAGTCAGTATAAATTCTGATCCACAGTATCCAGGGATTAAATGTAAAAATAATGACAGGAAAAATTGCTTAATGAATGTAATAAGCAATAGGTCCATCTATTGTTTCTCATCCTGTCTTTCATTTAGCATTTTTCAGCAGCAGCAAGTTTTTTCAGTAATCCAGTTTGTCATTAGTCTCTATGCTACTGTCACTGTGCCATCCTTATCTCAACACCATATACTGATAATATATGTTTTTGACATAATGCCATAGCAAGAAAAATACAGCAGTCCCAAGAAAGCACAAATCTCAGAAAATCAAAAGTGAGACATTCTCTTTATGTCAAGAATCTTGGATTAAAGATCAAATGCTCACATCATAATTCTTCTTTTACTTCTGGATGATATTTTAAAATCTATAATACTACATACGAACATCCAAAACAGAAAAATCAATTTTTGTGGGAGGAACAGCAGTTAGTGATTGTGTTTTCATTCCTTCCTGGGGACCAATACCTAACTTTGCTACAATAAATTCTCTCATTTTACATCTCACTCTATCAGTGTTTACATGGCATGACATTCCTCATATCTGTCATACCACAACACCTATAATCATATTCAACAACTATTTACTGCAGACAGTGCTTTACATAGTGTATACAATGCCTCATAAACTAATGGAATATAGAATAAAACAATGTTGAATTGTTTAGCTGCCTTTTTTTTTTTTTTTGCAACATCACCCACATAAAGCACATGGAAAGAGGCCATGGTGGAAGTGAAATTGGTAATAGTTTCTTTCACGTTTTCCCTGCAGGAAAAGGAAAAATATATCTTTCTTCTTCTCCTGCCCTGTCTCTCAGTGGTCTATTATACTTGTATTTCCACACTAGCACATGCAACACGATCCCCTGCATTTTTCCTGTCACCAGGTCCCAGCATGCCATTTTCTTGCTGAGAATATACCTTTCTGGAAACCCCTGAATTAGCTGAGTTAGCTTCTGAGCAGATCCCTTCAATGGATGGTGGGCACAAATGGGCTTTCTTCAATCTTAGTCACCCATATGCTCTCAGCCCCTCCCACTTTTGAGCCATGGATATCCCAAATTATAGCGGGAATCCCAAGAATGGGCAATGCAAAGCTATTTCCAGACATAGTGAAAGCACCCATCAGTGCTGGCACTGCAGAGGGTCATTCATGTCACCAGGTCCTCCCTCCAGGCACTTTTAGGGTCTGTCCACTTCATCCAAAAATTCTTTCAGCTTTTGCTTACCCCCAGAAGGGCATTGTGAGGTTTTCACCTATAGACACCGTAATTTCTCATGCCAAAACACCACCAGTATTTTTCAGGGCTATACACGTGGTGAGTCAAACACTACAGGGCATTTCTTTTCTCTCCTAACAAAAGTTATTAAAACATTATCTCATTTTTGCCCTCATCATGACCTTTATTCTTGTTTCTAATCTTCCACCTCTGTACAGCCTGTTTGATGCTCTTTTCCATCAGCCCCAAACCTTGACATAACATTGCACAGCAACAAAAAGGCACTGCCAGGATGGTGTTTCTCCAAGAAGCTCTTTTTCAGGACCACGTCTGCCCTCCTCCCAGACACATGATTCCCAATAGCAACAGTACAAACTCTGCTGCAGAGAGACTGTAGTCACACAGCTTACAAACTCTCCACTGGCCTGGGGAGGTTCTGGTAGTTTAACACTGCAATTTTGTTTCGTTTGTTGGCAATGCAGATTTATTTCACACATTTGTCTTTTAATAAGAATCAGCTGTTTTTATAAGTCAAGTCTGAGCTAAGACACCACAGAGGAACATTTTCTAAGTGACACTGCAAGATCACAAGAGTCCGAAGATTCCACCAAGCCATTGTGACTACCAAGCTGTAGAAAAGGAGGAAGATGTCATTTCTCAGTTGAGTACATAATATTTGATTGAGCTGTAGCTAGGAAACACATCTATAACAGATTGCAGAATATGCATCAAATTACTTTAATGCATTGAATAAAGTACATAAATAATAACCAGAATGTTTTCTTTCAGGATTTTCTTTTTCTATTTATGACTGTGGCCCGTGCATAACTTGCTAATAATCCATGGGTATGTATATTCTTGGGATACAGTTCTTATTCAAGTAAATACAGTAGTTTTCTCATTTAACATTCAGTATCACCTAGACTCTCAGCTTAAAAACAAGAATAAACCCTGTCCAGAAAGCTGAACAGAGTTCTCTTGAGGTCATCTGTTTGAAACTCTTTTATCCTAGCAGACAGCTGTTGCAACAAAATCATTGACTTTTAATGACTTTTTTCAATAATAATCCCACAGTGATTCAAGGCATAAAAAATATCCAGCAAATTGTAAGAAAGAGGAAAGATAGGACTAACTTATGTAAACATTAGAGAAACTGAACTCTCATACAAGGAACTGAAGGATTCTAACTTAATCCATTGAATGTCAGAAGAAATTGTTTCAGGAGGAGGCAGAAAGCACTGCATCCAGATAAGTTTTGATTTCCACAGACCTGCAGTTCACCTGCACTGTTTAAAGTCACGCATCTGTACTTGGGAAGTTCCTTTGCAAATTCTGTGTTCCTTATTTCCACTGCCATGAAGCATCCAAAGGGGATAAATTGTAAGCCAGAATGTATATGCTTTAGAATGTGTCAACACTGCCTTTGAGATAAAAGAAAAGGCACTAGAAGAAAAGAGGTGTCCCTGAAAGAGGGTTTGAGGATCTCCACATCATGAAGTGAATTCAGCTTGAAGAAGAGGGCTTTACTACAGAATTTTAACATTAAGTCCAAATAACACAATCTGGCCACCATCCACTAGGGAGGCTCAGCCAAATCATGACAAAATTCACAGGCAGCAGATCACAGAAAATCCTCTCTTTGATGGCAGATGATGAAAGGACAGGCAGAAGTTTCTGGCTAAATTATGCCTGAAGTAGAAAATAGAGACAAGGCAGATAAGGCAATGAATCCTGAGATTAGGAATCAAAGGGCTTGCAGTTCTCATGGCTTTGGCACTGTGTCACCTTAAGAATATTTTCAAGTCACTCTACATTGGTTTGACTTGGTTTCCCCTAAATATTAAGTATAAAAATTAATCATCAAACTATATATAAATATATATCTTTTTTTTTTAAAAAAAGAAAGAACAATAAAATATTACAATACAGCAATTGTTTACAGTGCAAATTGGTAACCAGTTTATAGTTAGTTTACAGCCCCAAGACTAAAGAGCTCCCAAGTGTGCACAGCTTTTGAGTCACAGACTTTCCCACCCTGCAGAGAAAATAACATTTATAGTATATGTTTGTGGTCCGAGTATCCTCCTGACAACAATCTCTTCTTACAATTATTTTGATCAACTATTCAGCAATAAATATTAAATTGTCATTGTTATAAAATTTGGTAAGTAGTACAATATGGTACAGTGCCATGCCCTCCTGTCAGAACAACCTATGCCTTATGCATTTGAAGGACTGGGAAAAGAAAAAGTCCCATGGCCACAGTGAACAAACAATTCCACTCAGGCTCTAATGCTGCCATAAAAGCAGTTGATGAAATGCCTTGATCCATAAAGAATAGAGTCATTATGAGGAAGCAGAGGTGGCATTACCTCTGTAATTCATGCAGTTTATACTAATCCCAGACAAAACATGAAGTCCTTTTGGCCATTTTTCCTGAAGGACAATGAAAACTAAAACCTGTTAAGAAAAAGCTGAGAGCTTTACAGGGACAAAGACAAACAACAAACACAGCAAACACAGAGGTAATTGCAATGGTGAAAAAGAGGCATCCTAAACAGAAAATATCGGCAGTCCATTAAAAGAGAAGAAAAGAGAAAGGTAAAATACTGATGAGTCTTTGAAAGCAAATTTAAACAAGAAATTAGGCATAGGACTTGTTGTTGGTTTCCTTCTTATAGTGACAGTAAATAAGCATTTTAATTTTCTCACAAAGTCAAGAAGATTGGATGCCTGTTGGAACTATGCATCTTAGTTTTCTTCAAAGAATATCTAAAGGAGTAGCCAACACCAGGACAATTCTTTTGCTGAGGAGAGGTGGGTGTAGTAATGACTTTTTACAGAGTTTCACCACATCTGGCAGATGTGATTGGTACTTGGTGGCCTCATAGACGCTCCCAGATGATACGTGGAGGTCTAGGGCACCCCTGGGAGAAATCCCAGGTGTGGATGTGGCCTTTTACACACCTCCTTTTTGTGATCTTTCTTGAACAGATTTATAGCCCTTCTGAATTCATGAAGCAGAGAAGATGCCTCCCAGGAGCTCCCAGGTCATCTAGTTCAACCACCCAAGCTAGAAGGATGTTTTTCAATCCAGAGTGTTACTGTGAAAGCACAGGTGAAATCAAAGTGCTACTTGTCCTTGATATTCTATAAGAATATCTTATCAGACTAAGCATATGGAGGGAAAGATTAAAAATTCCACGTTCTCAGGCCATCTGACATAGAGAAATTATGTCTTGCTCAGAACACAGTGATCAATATGACCCCAAGTAAGCAAGCAAGACTCAGCAGACAGACAGCTTAGGAAAAGCATGCTCTTTGTCAACCCATCCAATCTTCCACTGGCTTCAGAAGGAAAGGGAAAAAGTAGGACAGAGTTGGCTGACTGTACACTGAAAAAACAGAAATCCTTCCTGACCAACACAAACAGCTGCTATCCTGAAACGTCAAGTGTGATTCAAATTGGTCTCAAAGAGAGCAAGCTGTAGGAGAGCTACAAATATTAGGATTATGTGGCAGTGCTTCTCAAGACCCAAAAAGAAAAGCCTAAATATGGGAGATCTGCAAACTAATAAACCAGCTAGAACCTCTGCATCCAGCCACTCCAGCAGGCTTCCCAAATATGTAGACTAGTGTCCTAGTAACAGCGGCCAGGACTACTTTATCACTGTGGGGTATAACCAAAACTGTGTATTTTACATGCTCTATGTCATTTCTGATGCACTGTTAATAATGGATCCTTTGCAGCAGCTGACCAGAGCACATCTCACCCCTCAGGCTATAAACTGGGTGTTAAAGAACACTGCAAGGCATGGGAATGTTTCTGTCTTCACACCAGTGACTCAGCTGTGATAACTCCCCTCCAGGGAGGCATTAGCACCTTCACACTCAGCCTGAGGGGTCATGTCTGCTAATGGAACATTAGGGACTGACAGAATAGGCAGTTACAATGACCTAGACGATCAAGGATTCCAAAAATATCCCAAGACTGACAGAGTTAAATCACCCCTTGTGAAATTCCTTACCCTGGGGGAGATCCTGGGCATTCCCACCTGAACCTAAGCATATATAATCTTCAGGTTTTGGGACTTCTGGTACCACTCTTTGGATCCAGAGGAAGACCAGAACCTCAAGAGAATTGTGACTGTCACTCTCGACCAGACTGTAATCATTACTTTGACCATCATACTCACCAACAGGTTTTTCCTTTCCTTTTACTTTATACTCAGGGGGACCACATAGCGCTCAGCAGAGGGGCTAACAAATACCACTTTGTTCGTGCTTCAGAGTGCTCAATTATACATTCATTTTTTTGTGGGTTAAAACCAATTTTTCTCTGTTTCATTGTATTTATTGTAATCTTTTATTGTAATCTTTAGTAAATTATAACTCTGAGTTGTAATCTCTCTTGAGCTGGGTTCATTTCTCCTGCTGGTTTACCTTTAAACCAGCACAACTAGCTTGATAATTACATTTTCTTCTCCTCAGCAGTTACTTTAATACATATTAAAAAGAAGTACAAAATAAAATTTAAAAAAAAACAACCAAACAAAACCCCACAGATTCACTTTGAAAAGTGATAAAGAACAGTGAGTTCACCACATCTCATGGCAGCTTTTAATAGTTTCTAAGGCTCACTGATGATCAATCATTTTTTACTTCAAGATGAAACTTACCGAATTTAATCTTTGGATCTTTGTGCACTTGGTTAGCAAAGTTGCAATGCTCACCTACCCTGAGATTAGCTATTTCCCATCAATAAGTACCTATTCCCAGTGACAAGATCACAATTTCATTTTAATTAATGGAGAAGCTACCACTGCTATCAGTTACTCTTACGTTTTATTTCAAAAAGAATTGGTTTTTTAACACACCAGCTCAAACAAGAAGTACAACAGAAAACTGTTCCAGATCCAGTCAAAACAGATATTTTCCAGATAATCACAAGCATCAACACATTATACTTACAATTTTGTTCAATCTAAGACAAATTCCTGATGCAATTACTTGTGTTATTTAACTATTTTAGTGTTTTTCTATGTTTCATATTTGTTTTCAAGACAATATCTAAAGATATGGTGCTCTCAAACAAAAGAGATTCACAGGCTTGTATTGAAATGTTGAACAAATTCATTCCAGTATTTTCAAAATGTTAGAATGTTTTTTTTATTTGTTTTATATTTTTAAATTTCCTCTTGCTCTTCATTTTTCAAAACAATGGGGATGTGGCAGAATCACTATAGGAAATTTGTCAGTTTTCATGATTTTTTTCTTTCTCCCTTAAACGTAATTTTTCTAAAAATGGTCTGGTGATCAGTGTCCTCATTTCCTTTGCAGATAATAGGGAATTTAACACATCTACAGTGTCTGACTGGAATATCATAAATAATCCTGGCACCACCCACTAAGAAAGAATGAGTGCAAAATATCAATTAGCTATCTTATAAGGACAGTACTGGCCACCCTGGCACTGAATATGGGAAAAACACTATGTGATCATGTAATCAAAGGCTGGATCACAAACCTCATGCACAAGAGGATTGAGTTAAGCCTGTACAGGCCAATGCCTTAATTATGTAATTTATAAACTCAACTGGCATTTCCTGAACACTTGGATTTTGGAATCTGAATAGCATTAATTAATTTGGGGGGCGGGTGTGCAATAATGATGACTAATGTGACAGATCCATAATTATCTGCCTATCATGGTGGGAAATAAAGATGCTTAGATAGCCATGTTTTTCAAATAATTTCAACTGAATAACAAGTAAGCAGAGCCTGTGTCTGTTTTGAAGCTTATAGGGCTTGGAGATAAAAGGATATTGGATAGAAGTATGCTCTTGTAATTTACACAACAGCAGATACCTACTGATCACATTGCCCAACACAAAATGGAGTATAGGTTTCACCCATTGATGATAACCTACATTCCTTGTGAATTTTTATTTTGAACACATTGATTGTACCCTAAGAAAGATGATTACAGTTTTTCACTGCTGTACCCCCTCATTCAGGGTGCAGTGACTCTTTGTCATAATCCACCAGAATAATGTTAATAGTAGTGGGAAAATGATCGTCAGATTGAAAAGCCAGAGCTGCAAGAGGAACTGTTCAACAAACTGGTGATAGAAAATGCTAGTGCAGATTGCCAACGTCTTTTAAGACCACTAAAAGACCCTTCTATTATGGACATGATTAAGGCTTGCAAGGATGTAGGCACGACTGTCTTTGTTCAAGAAGTTGCTGCAGAAAAAATGGCTATGGTTGTTAAAACATTAGGCAAAGAGGTGGTTGATGCAGCTCAGGAAGAAGTTGGTTGTTTTAAATGTGGACGGCCTGGGCATACTGCCAAGGACTGTACCCACAACAAACAGTTTGAACAGCCTAAAACTCTATGTTATCGCTGCAATAAAGGCTATCACTGGGCACGTCAGTGCAGATCTGTATATGATAAAGATGGGAATCTCCTGTCACCCCGTTCCTCCCCTAAGTTACAGGGCTCATCTGGGTCGGGAAACAAGAGGGCGAGCGCCAGGGGGGAGGGATCGAGGACCCCAAATCTCCCTCACACTTCCTCATGCCCCTTTCTCCCCCCGATTCTTAGTATTGTCCCTTGTTCCATGTTTAATTTCTTGTGTTAAAAGATCTTTGTCTAAGACTGTTTCAGTGGATGTCGCCGTGTCCTTAAAAAACAAAAACGAGGGAGATGTAGGAGAACAGCAGGACGACGGAGAAGAAATCTTCCTTGAATGGATGAAGCTGTCAGCATAATGCTGCTGGGAAGAAGATTATCAATTAGTTCCCATAGTTTAATAGATAGAATATAATTGTATTAGACAGACAGTAGAGCTTTATATTTGTATAGTAGTTGTCTTTATTTGCTGTTCCCTCTGACTTTCCCTGGCTACTTTGTACCTAGTGGTTAGCTTTCCCCCCAAGGTTACCCCTACTCCCAAATTCCTGCATAATAATGTACCTCCCTGTATAGTAATATTCCACCCCTAATTATCCTTATTTGTCGCGGTTCTGCCCCTTTTCTCGCAGCTTCCAAACCAAACCTATAAATGTCTCATGCAAACTCCTAATAAATGTTTTCGCTCTGCAACCCCTGTCTCGAGTGGGAACCGGTCCCTGTTACCCCGTTGAACCGTGACAGGAAAATGATTGTGTGTCTGTGTGTGTGTGTGAATACTTCTATTTTTCAATGTTCTCATTTTTTCAACATTTTCTTTTTCTCTTTTATTTACTCTTTTTTCCCCCAAAATCCATGTTTAGAAGGATCTGAATGTTGCTCTTGTGTCGACTTGGTCATTACTTTGACCAAGAAATTTTTGAAGCTGGCAGCAATTCCATCTGTTAACAATAGCAGGAGGGAGAGATAAGTAAAAAATAATGGCCTGTCAGTCATGGCTGCACAAGAAAGACTATGTGTCCCAACAAAAATCTAAAGTGGTAATAGGAAATTTTCCTTAATATTCTTCTTCTTGGGCTGCAAAGTAAAGCCAGTGTGGCTAGGAGGATTTTCTTAAGAAGATTATCTTCCTGCTCTTCATGTTACCATCCTCTTTGGATAGTGAAAACAGGAGAAATGAGATTACTGTAATCTCTGGAGTATCCTAAGAGGTATGTTAACAAGTACTAAAGACACGTATAATATGTAACCTGGTACATTTAAAATATTAGAAGTCTGGAATTACCATAAAGAACCATGGCAACAACAGGCAATTAATTCACACATTCAGATTACCATAGAAACCAGACCAACATACCAGAAATTATTTATAATTTCTCACTTCAAATGTTCAAGCAGTCTATAATTTCCATAGTACTTGACTGCTTGTCATAACTACATCTCTATGAAACACTATAAAATCTTGACATAACAAAGGCCAAACATAATTTTAAAATTCTGCACACCTTTTGCCTGTATTATAATGTACCACAGAATAGCCAAAAAGTTTTTCATCTTCCAACATGGTACTGTAGGAGAAATTAACACTATTTGGTCAGATGAAAAGAATAATTAATTCATATCACAACAAAAATCTGCCAAGACAAAGTAGAGCTAGTGTGGAGAGCTCAGGTTCTGTGAAATATCACCTTGCTCTTTTTTATCACGAAGTCTTCCTTAGTTCAGAGTTGAGCAGCCATTTTGTTGATGAACTTGTTGTAGATACTTTCTAGACCACCTACTGTTAAGGAAAGATTTAAAAAAAAATATTCCTAGTCCTGAAAGATACTATTTTCATTCGAAATCTATTGCTCCTGCAGGTGCCACAGGAAAAAGACTCTGTGTGGAGACTTTATGTGTTCATCAGTATTGTCTTGAAGCCTTGTGTACATTCATAGCCTTTACAAATCCCTAAATATTAAAAATTCTACTTAAAATATTGTTGACCCTAATACAAGTAATAGGTATCTGATTATATCTAGTATGACTGATCCTATGTAAAGCCTTCTTGGGTACTATGGGATTTTCAGTTATTTCAATTAAAGTATTCCCAGCAAAATCATTAAAACATGATTCAACTAATCAACACAAACTATAACTGGTAGGGGGGACTTACTGATTCAGTGGAGTTTTGAAGGCACCAGACAGGAAGGATTGGTGAAGAAGTGAATGCAAATTATTGACTCAAAGAGCTGTGACAAGGAAGAACAGTCAAGAAAAGAAAGAGGCTTTTCCCATTTTACTGTACAGGAAGACTAAGGATCATTCCTTTCCCCATACTAAAATTAGCCTCTAAACATTTCTCCTCACCACCACCATCAGTCCACAAGTCCATTACTTATTTTGCATTACATATTGCATACTTCAAAGCACATGAAAGTCAATGGGAATGTTCCCATTAATTCCAATTGCACTTGAATCAATTCTTCAGAACAGTTTCACTCCAGTTGAGCTCCATAGTTTTTGACTGAGTTACTCCTAATTTACACTGGCAGTAGATATTTCTGTCAGTGAATGTGAGAAGCCTTGTACGTGTCTTTTCAGACAACAGACAATGAAAAGACAAGCATTTCTTGTCTGTAGGAAAATCACTTTGTGCTGAACATTTCTGAAACATATTATGAAAGACCCTTCTCTCTTAAAAGTGTGGACAACTTGAAAGGAAAAGATCAGAGTATACCAAGGTCTTGCTGGACAGAGCGACAATTAGTGAATATGACTGAAATATTCAGAACCTGGAGCCTTAGTTTGGATTAATATCCACTCTCAGCCATTTGCATAATTCCTCAGAATACTGAAGTGTTATCAATCAGAAAATAAAACTTACAAAAGAAAGTCTTGTATGCAATGTTTTCCCATGCCAGTGGCATAATAATGTTTAAATAATCACCCCATTCTTCTTGTTTCCTTTTATTTTTATTTCCCTTTCTGGGAGTGTCTAAGTTTAGGAAGTTCACAGAAAGGAAGGATGCAAAACATCTATTTCAAACTCTGTTGGACAACAATAAAGTTTAGTTCTTATTTGTTTTGCAATCCTGGTAGATTATCATACCAAAACAACCATTAGATATTGGACAACCTCATTTATAAATGAGGTACTGAATGATTTGGTGTCAGTCACTTAGCTTGGTTCTCTCATTATTACATACATTAGGTGTTGCAAGAATATTGTAAATTATTTGTCAATGATTCTTGAAAAGCACTAATTCTTGGCTGAAATTGCTAGAGACTGATACAGCAGAGTACTTTTCATTGTACCTGAATGAGGTTTGGGGTTTCCTTTTTCATTCCCCAAATCATATTTTTCAGAAAAATCAATACTGTCAGGAAGGTACAAATTTCTCCAGGCTGCAAATACACCATATAAAATATTTAAAGTGAAATCTGGGCTTGGTGACAGTCATAATGTTAATCGATCTCTGCTTTGCAGTGTTTGCAACAAGTTGATCACATCACAACCCGTAAGAAAAACTGCTCTCAAAAATGATGTGCAATTTGATAAATAACTTAAAATTCAAGGCCTTTACAAGAACCACCTACACAAAGTATCACCTGTGGCTTCAGTGGTGCAATTCACGGCAATTTCTGCCAGCTCTCAGGTCCGTGCATGCACATTCCAGGCACATTCAGCCCCTCATGGCCATAGCTGAGAGTCCAGGACACCACAGCTGCATACAGCGTGCATCCATCCCACAAGAAACAGTCATAGAAATTGTGACCACCCAGGCTTATTCCTAACAAGGCAGCTGAGATTCATAGCTCCCTTTTTCAGCAACTATGAGTGCTTGTTCGTTTTTGTGAAAGTGACCTTTCCAGAAAGAAGGGTTATGAAACATTTAGAGACACTAGATTAGAGGCTGTGTGGTTGTAAGGCAGCTGAAGAGCAAATGCTCAGCATGGCCACATTATCAAAGTCCAGTGAGGGGTCAAATAAGGAGCTGCTCCCAAAATTTAAAATTCATAGACACATTTCAGTGATCACATTTCACGTGATTTTATACAGAAGTGTTTCCACTGAAGCTATGATGTCAGAGTATTAATGGTTTCAGTTTGATGTGCTGACCTAAGCAGAAGAACTATTCATATGATTTACATTATATACAGAAGTTGAATTAGTATGTTATTAGTATGTTGCTGACCTAGTGTCAGGTCCTGGATGAAGCTCATGCTCATAATTTCTACTTAAAAGGCCTAATGTCATCTCCAGAAGAGGGCAGTGCTGGCTTAAACTAGCAGGGCACAGACCCTCTTACAGTCTTGCTTTGCAAAGGTCAGTAATTTCTCAAAGAAAAAACTTTCTGTCAGAACATTGCAAAGATGTCTAAAACCCACCACGCCACAGAGAAATAGCTAGTAGAGCAGTCCTGAGGGAGAAACCATATTTCGAGATGTTTAGCAACAGCATTCATATTTTGTCTTGCAATTTGGGCAGAAGCTGGGTCTCTTTCTCACAGCCTTTCTGTCCTTAGAGAGCCCTGGACGGGTTAGATGAATTGCTATTTCTGGGAAAAGGAAAGTGACTGATAGTGGTTGTTATCTTTCATTTGATCTTGTAGAGCTCAATCTTCCTGTTTCTTTTATCAGAGGAAGAAGGAAGAACTTCATACTCAGACTGACCCAAATATTACTCCCCCAGAGGAAGAGAGAAAGTTGTGCCAAGGAGGTCTAGGTTCACATCATTCTCTTACCTAGGTAATTCACATGTAAAACCAGCAGAGAAACTGCATGCATATAAAACTGACATTACTTAGAGAACTGAGGCCCTGGGACTAAGAACTCTAAGAGGACTGCTCACTTTCAAGCAACAAGAAAGAGAAATGAATTGTGGGAATAGTACAGAAGTAATCCTTATACAAGGGTAAATAACACAGAGAAAGGTCAGCCTGCTGCTCTCAGCAGATCCTCTGACTGTCCTGATAACCACCTGTCCTTGTTAAGCAGAAGCAATGAACTGGTGAGGAACTGTGTGTGCTGTGAATGCTCTGGGAAGAGGCTGACAGAGGAAGGAGTTGGGATAATGTGTTCACACCCTAGATGGCCCAGGCTGTTGTTGGCCTCCTTGCCTGTGAGTGATTCCCAAATAACACATCATTATGTGGGTTAAGCAGGCTCAGAAAACAGCTTTAGAGAATGGAATGATTCAAGTCCCAGCCACTGGCAAAACTCATGGGAAATGGAAAGGAAGATAGGAGACTACTACCAAGGATTTAAACAGAGCTTTGTTATGTATCAGCAAGAAATGCGTGCCAGCAAAATGGAGGGCAATCAGAAGATAGCTTTCTCTCTGACAAGCTCTGTTCCTGACAGGCTCTGACTCTGATCATTTGACATTTTAAAGAGCTTTTAGTTATTTCAGATACGGGAGGTAATGAAATGTAATTACACGAGCTAGAAGAGGCCTGCGCACCAGACAAAGACTTGGCAAAGATGCTTTCAACCAAGAGTCAGGGAAACCAAACACTTTGTGCACACTTCAATGCAAAGAGCAGAAACATATTTCATGTCATGCTTGTGCCTCAGGTCTGAGCACAGGGAAACAAATTTCTGGAGGAGATGAGAAAACACAACTCAAATCAGAGCAAAGTTGACCTTAGCAAATGTGAACAATGCCCTCACAATATGAACACAGTAGAAATAACAAGATACTAACTCAAAACAAAATTGGAAAACAAAGGCCAATGTCAGGGCACTTGCAAGGGCCAGTGGCTCCCTGGGGTCAAGGTCAGCCTCACAGCCCCAGCCAGGAGCAAGGCAAGTGAGAGGGGACAAGGACAGACCCATACACCTTCCCAAGGCTGGGCTGGGACATGGCCCTGCAGGTGGGGAATCAGGATCAGAACCAGGGTCAGACAGAGCAAGTCCTGATAGCCTCTTTAGGGCCCTGACTCTCAGTGAAAACATGCATGTCTTAGTTTGAGAGAGAAACTAAGATGTAAATGTTGGCTAGGAAATAAAATAATCCCTCTCCTTAAATTCAGGAAAAAAACCCCAGAACTTTAATTAGGGAAACTATAACTATAAATCTATAAAAGGATAACAGTTCTTAATCACAATACACAGATATACACCTATACCTATATATATATC
>JAWWEW010000078.1:67769413-67787784 GCA_035583185.1 Anabacerthia variegaticeps | reverse complement strand
TAACCACTGTAGTTATGCTAATGCATTGCCTCCAAGCTTTTGGAAGGAATTCAAAAGGTTTGAAACTATAACAATGCAAAACTCAAGAAAACAAGAAGTCCTACAGGAGAAGAAGCTTCAATGCTCAAAGGCAGCAAAATGAACAACCTCAGACAAGGACCAGAATTTGGGGGGGTGGGGGAAGGAGGTGTGAGAAACAGAGCCTCACCCATATGAATTTATTTTTTTATAAAAAGGTTTATTATATGGTAAGAGCAATCCAGGCCTGGACATGAGGGAGGAGTCTTCGCTCCACCAGCTCATGTATCAGGTACAATGTGTGTCTGGCTTTTATCCAGCCACTTTATACATATTCATTACATGGTATACGTATGAATTTTTACATACTTCTCCTTATATGGTTACAATTAAGTCATTATTTTCAGAACTGGTTAATTACTACATTAGAATTTAGTATCTTGACAACTTCCCACCATAATTCAGGTATCCCTTGATAAAGGGGTGACAGGGGAGTTTGGGGGTCATGTACAATTTAGTGTCTTGATAACTTCCCACCATAATCCAGGTATTCCTTGATAAAGAGGTGACAGGGGAAATTTTAGGATTTAGTGTTTTGACAGATTCCCTATCGTAATTCAGGTATTGCTTGATAAAGGTGCAGGGAAACCGATGACCTTACAACAGTTGGTTTTATTGTTTTATGAGGGTACAATCAAACCATTTTTTTCCCTACTGGCACGAATCATACACATACTTATTACAGAGGGAAATTAATTACAACAAGTCATAAACATATTAGGAGAGGTAGTCATGTGTGTCCAGCATGAACAAGAGGAATACTGCTGTTACCCAGGGAAATGCTCTCCACAAAGCAACTGCAGAGTAACATTTCTGTGTCAGTATTACTACACTTTATATTTCCAGTTTAGAGAAGTAGGCAGGACTAGGAGAAAGTGAGCCTTCCTCCAGTGTCACTGCTCCTTTCTTATATCTGTGTTTTTCTAGTGAAAGTCAGAGCTACCAGGTAGACTTCAGCACAATACTCATGTCAAGGGGAAGGAAACCTATTAGCAGTTTGTAGTCTACCACTAAATGATTGAGCTCTAAGCCAACGAACAAAAATTGGATTTCTTTATCCAGAGCTGCACTGCTGGCTGACTCCTAGGAGATTTTGGGATTTGCTCCTTATATAAATGACTAGATGTCTAAAAGGTTATTCTGTGTTTGAGATCATTGCCTTCAAAGAAGTTTTACAATATCCAGTACTTCAGTACAACTCCTCAAAAGAGGTTCTTAGTATTCCTTCACTTCTTCAATGGGAATTTTCCCTTCCACAGAGTATGAATCAGTTTCATATGTGCGAAAATATAGGTAAAGGAGAAGGAGACAAAAGAAGAGTGATTTATAAAGTAACAGTAAAGATACTTCCTGTCTTCAGTCTATCAACAATACAATAATAGCACTTCTCCCAGTGCACATTCCCCTGGCAACATTTATTGGTTTTGTAATTACACTTCTTTTAAAATTCTTTTTCCTCCTTCATTGTTGTGGGGAAATTCCAAATAAGCAACAAGGGAATCATTTGACAGTACATCAGGGGAAAAGTGAAATTATTCCATGCAAAAGTGCTTTGAAATACACAAAAGGATTGTAATAGGAGTACTACAATCTCTTGGTTAATCAGTAACATTAATAGGCACAGTCGTGCAGACTTCTTTTTTTTAATCTGGCACCATGCATCAGACTTTCTGAGAGCCTAAATTATCTCTTTAATCCACATACAAAACATGTTTCTTTTTCTTTTTACGTTGTCATACTCTTCTTTACTTAAAGGCTAGGATTTCCTCTTGTTCTTTATAGAGAAAAACACTGAGCTACAACTGAAATCCCTGCACATGCAACACAGCTGGTGTGTTATTTCTCTGGTTTAATTCAGTGAATTCAGGATAGTTTCTCTTAAAAAAAACCTAAATCCTATCTGGTCTGGAATTCTTTAATGAGAATATTATGGCAGTGGCATCATACAGTAAGGGTGAGCTTCACCTGAGTGATTCTGAGGGCAGGACACTGCTACAAAGCTACAGCTTAAAGCAGGCTTTTGTAAATTTACTCTTGCAAAACATTGCCTATGCTTCATCTAGACTTCTGATTTTCAAGAATTGGCAAGAGGTAGATACATGTGCTGTGGAATTACAAATGAACCAGCCTAAATTCATTGATTCTACTACTGTTAGAAAAATTTCTTTTATTAAATTTAGGAAAAAAACCAGCAAAAGTCTATGAAACAAAACGAATATAATGAAAAGAAAATTTAGTTACAACATGTGTTGGGTGTCCAGACCACACAGGATCCCTAGGAGCACGCCTTCCAATTCAAAAAACCGCGCTTTTAAACTTTCCCAAAGTCTGCCTTTGCTGATGACGTGGGGGGTGTTTTTTCCCCTTGGATTGGCTCTTCTGTGCCCCCTTCATCCCAGGGGCGGAGTTTCTGGCAATATGTCAGCTTCCATCTGGCCACATGGCAAGCCATGTGGGCCTGGGGTTGCGTAAGCTATATTCTTAATTAATATGCAATTACCCTATTCCCGACTGCTCTGTCGCTGGCATGTACTCCAAAGCTGGACTGGATGCCTTACAACTTTCATGAGGCACCTATAGGTTAGTAACAATCAAAAATAAAAATAAACCTTAGGTTAGTAACTCTCGTTCAGTTTATTCGCTTGTAATAACACCAGTTTTTCTACTTCTCATACTACTAAGACCGGTAAGAACAGAATCAGTGATAATGCAGTAGTCATGAGCAAGCCAGCTTTATCATTTCAAACTGGAGATTAAGTGACAGAAGAAATATATTGCTGGATAACTCACAAGAGCATGATTAATGCAAGACTTTCAGTAGATTTATCATGTGAGAGACTCTGATGGGAAAAAGCAGTGTGTAGAAAGGGGTGTACTAAATGCAGTGAAGAAAAAGAGGAAACGCAACACAGCATTAGCCAGGATGATTCTGATTTCATTTTAGCAAAGGTTGGACATAAAAATCCCAGTCAGAGCACACAGCTTTGTGTAGCAATCAGTCAGCTATTAGGTGTTAGTCTGTAATGATCTGACTCACTCATGTAAGGACAATTAAGTTGCTGTGCTAAATTACTGCAGCTGATTAAATACCTCAGAGCAGGTGCTATTCAGATTTGCATCTATCATGTGAAGAGTGTGGCTTAATGCAGATGCCGATGATATTTACAAATTAGCAGCTGTGGTGGTCAATAGCTAGGCTGTGTTAGTCACAGAGGACACAAACCAGATGACTCTTTTAAAGCACTTCCTTTTACTGAGGGGCAGAAGTCCCCATACCAGTGAAGATAAATATCTGGTTACTTCTTCCATCATTTATTGTACCATTTCCATCAGCATCCAGCAATACAAGGGATATAGCAACTAAAGTCATGAGGAGAAGAGGCACCTAAGGGAACCTCAGAGCTGCAGAAAAAGGTTTCCATTAATCTTTGCTGTGGGCTTTCTTCTCCTCACTGAATTCGATTTCCCACAACCCCTTAAGGAAAGCATCTGATGTGTGGTTAGTGTTGCAAAGTGTCAACATAGCTTGTGTTTTAGACACGCTCAGTACTCTTGACTGCTAGACAGAAGTCAGAACTTGAGACTTGGGGAACCCCTACAGATAATGAATGTAAATGCTGCAGAGCAGAAGCAAGAGACAGAGAACACAGAAGACTCTGGTTTAAATCTTCTCTATAATTTAGTAATGGAATCTGTGACAGCTCTTGGTGTGTTTAAAATTGGGCTATCTCAATCACTTGGAAAACTTAAAAGAGGCCAATACAAGCTGCAATGTGAGAAGTTCCTATGGCCGGCAGCGGGGAAGATTTTGGAAGAAGTTACCCCCCTCAGTTTGCTCCCCTTTTTACAATCTGAGAGTCTGCCACTGGCTGTTGCCAGAGTTGGGGACACTAACAGACATGGGTTTTTCTTCAGATCCAGAATGGCCACTCCTGATGTTTCAGCAAAACAGTGAATGTCTCCCCTGCCCTCTCCACAGCACTGTCTGAGGAGGTATTCTCCTTCTGAGATGAGAGACTTTGTATTTCACCCAGCTGACAATAAGCTTCATGAAGTTAGAACAGCAACTGTGACAACACTATATACCCTGCCTGATAGACAGGGTCTTTTTAGTTTATTTTTTTTCATCCTGTCTTTACTGTTGCTACAGTATGCCAGTGAGAGAAAAACAGGTTAAAAGCCAATGCAAATGGCACAAAAGAAAACCAGTCAAAAATCAAGTTTACCCCTATAGTCAGATGCTCTATGAACATGCTGGAGTACAGCAACTTATGTCACAGCACCAGCTGAGGATCACCAATACAAAGAGACACCCTCATACCTGTGCAATCAGTTTTTTCCACCACTGGCTCATGGTTGATAAAAAACACTAAATGGCAAGATGTTAGAAGAAAAGACTTGATCTGATGGTGAAGGTGAGAGAAGATCAGAAATTCTGCACAGAATTGCCAGCAACATGCTAAGGTAACACTTATGCCCAAAACATCAGCATCATACAGCATAACTTTTCCAAGGGTGAAAACTACTAGAGCAGAAAACATCACAGGGACTCTGAAATTCTGTTTCTTGAGGATATCTGTAATGTCATAGTCAGTGTTCCTGGGCTGACAAGAAGAATAAAGGTTGGTAGGCTACCCCGTTCTTGTCAGTGAGAAAAAAAAAAACAAGAATAGTATGAGTTGCGCAGATAGATTTATGTCCCCAGCCAAGAGCCAGCTGTAGGAAGACTGCTTGGACAGCTGGCTCAGCAATGCAAAAACAACCACCCTTCAAAGAAAACACTCCAGTTATTATTCAGTATCTTTTCTTCCATCCTGAATGTGAGTCATCTGTATTTTCTCAAGTAATTGTGCTTGTTCTGTGGTTATAGTCATATTCTTCCTGTTAATTCCATCTCCCAGCTCATTTTAAATGATTTCTAGTGGGTGAGAAGAGCAAATATAAACAGGTAAGAATTTTCAGAGTCTAAGTATCTTCTTCACTTGCAATTCTCAGATAGAGCTCATGCAGAATTAAAGGTCTGCATCAGTCAACTCTAATACATAACCTTAATTTTGATATATTATTGAGTTTATCCTTGTCTATTGCTGTGATGGAAACCACTCATATATGAGGAAGAAAATGAGCAAAGCCCTGTTATATTATTTACAAGGTGTCAAAAATATCCATAAAGCCTTTGAGATTTTTAATCTAATCTTGAGGAGATACTGCCAGTGGTTCCAGTGTCACATGGGCAGCATCACCATGTATACAGACTGTATATAGCCCAGTGTCTATTTTGCCAGCTATCATACAGGCCTAATGTGTTCAAATTACCATTCCCACAGGGACATTTTCTGATGTCAGCCAACAAATTGCACCTTATAATCCATATAAATATTGGAAGTTCTTTATAAACTGTCTCTGTGTCTGACACATTTAAAAAATCTTTAACAACTATTTAATAGCTTTTTTTTTTTTTAGCTGAAAGAAATTAAAGTATTTGTATTGGTGTTTTATTGTCTATTTCCATAATTAGCCATCAATACCAATAATGATGCTGACGTTATGATTTCTAATTTATGTGCATTGACTTTAGCATGAAAAGACAGAATAACTTTCTGAATTCACAGGGATTGGCCTGTGACACTCAACACACAGCCAGACTTCTGTACAGCCTTTAACTGTTCTTAAGCAGTGTCTGGACACCACTGGAATAATGTGATCAGAAACAGCATCTGAGGCTGGGGAATTCTGAGGGAAGTATAGCACAGGTTAAGAAACCAGGCATCAGTGATATACAAGAGAATCACCCACAGAGCATCTACCAAAATTATCGGAGAAAGTAGAAGCCCTACATTACAAGAGGACACCAAGATTGCCTTGTTCCACCTAGAAAAGAAGAACAGGTAAAAAAGTTTGGCAGAGCTGTTTTTATGGACACATGAAACATTGTGAGCATGAGATAGGGAAAAGAACTATTCAAGTCAAAGAACCAGAGGATAAAGGCAGGTAATAAATACACTTAGTGTGCATATTATGCCTGGCAATGCAGTTTTATTCACAAACAGCCCTCTAATGTAAGCACAAGAAAGAGAGCAGAAAGTTCTAACTACTTTTAAACGGAGATTGATTAGTTTGTGAAAGAGACTGTATGATGCATTTGCACCCCAAAAGTAGGACTTAATCTAGAGGAAGGAGGGAGTTTCCTATGACCCTGCACAGTTTAAGCCACAGGACTGTGATGGGATTTGAGTGTTGTGTTATGCACAAAGCTGTAAACCAAAGAAAATGCAACAATGGCTTCTGATTCAGTATGTGCTTGGCTGTGAACAAGGAGTTAAATCCAGCTCTGCTCTCCCTTCTGCTTGTATCCTGTTTATAAGAGCTAATGAAGTGGCCAGGAGGTACAAGACTGCTGCTGGGAAGGTCAAGCTCCAGAGGCAGGCTCATCGGACTGGGCTGACCATTATGGCAGGGGATTTTCTACTGTAATTTCTTATTTCCTGTTAGAAACAGTTGAGCAAAACACCTTGCTGACAGGCTCTATGTTTTTCTGCTAAATCGCTTCTTCTCATGCCATTGTGAATGGATTCGGGAACTCAGAGATTCCTCTCAGGAACTGAAAGAAACTCATCAGCCTGTCTCTTCAATTAAAACTTACCAGAAAGAGCAGAGGACTGTACAGATAGGTGTCAACAATACATCAACATCTACAGGAAAGATTTTGAACAACGTGGACCCATTCTCTGCAACTCAGACAGCTGGGAACAGTAAGCTTAGAAGAGTTCCTCTCCTCTTCACACAGAAAGATAAAAGCCTAGATTTGTGCTGTTGCTTTTTAAGTGCTTCCAAGATAAGTAGCTTGCCACAGTGTAGGGGCCAGAGAGGTTCCACAAGGGATGGAAAATTGGTTTTCTATTATTATGTTCATCACATCAAGATTGTTTTTCTCAGGGCAAAGCAAGAATAAACTGCTGAATTTGCTTGGGTAAAGTCAATCTCTTTACATCAACGAAGGCTGAACAAATGCAAAAGATGACTTCTAGCTTTCACACTTAGAGCATAATCTGTTACACTTCCCCAATCACTATTACTGTTCAAAGGTGGAACCTGGGAGTTATACATATCTTACCCAGAACAACAGCTATTTATATTATTTGTCTTCAAAAAATGATCCACAGAAGTTGTTGCCACTTTATCTCTTTGGGATATAAATCACATAGTAACAAAGATTAGCACCTCTTTAGCTGGAGCTGATACAGTCCCTATAAGTATTCCAGTCAAATATTGCTGTGGCACCCTTGTCTTGGTGTGAGCAACCAGAGTGCTTGGGATGTCAGGAGTGATTTCCACAAAGCAGACTTGGCTCACAACCCTTCAATAGAAACTTTTAGTCTGAGCCACTGCATCATAATCTGTAGTGTTATTTCACACTCATTCACCACAGCACATCTGCTCAGGTTTGCTCCAAAACCATCTGCTCTGGCCCATTAATCAATTACAAAGCTCTGCCCCTGTGAGGTGACGGACACTGGCAGATACCCATTGGAAATTTTATCCAAGAACTTAGTGGGCAGCTGTCTCTTACAACTCAGTCCTGCTGAGAATGGGTGAACATCAATGTAGACTGTCAGTCAGCACCCTCAGCCAGTAGAACTGATGAGAAACAGGAAGCTATAATGAAATTTTAGAATGAAAAAAAAAAAAAATCAGGCTCTTCTGTGTAGTACCTGCACCACAACATAGGCCAGGTCCAGAGTAGTGCTTGTTATACACAGCAATGCATTTTTGTTTTGTAAGCAGTGAAGTACAGGAAGAGAGAAGGAGATTACTACTCAACTACTTTGCTAGGTGATGGTTACACTGCATCAGCACCCTTGAGGTAATGGAAGACAGACACAGGACCTTTGTGGATTGTGCAACCTGGAGGAAACACACATAGGTGGGAGGACAGGGCCCAATTCAGTGGAAGATTCACAATTCTTCTAAGAGATGGGGTCATATAGCAATTAGGGTGAGGTACTAGACCAGGTTGTGAAGAAAATCCAGAAATCAGTGTTTGTTGGTTTAGCAAAACTAATATTAAGAAACGAAATGAAGGGCTGCTTGTATTTATTCTCTACATAAAGTGATGCAGCAATGGTGATGGGCACATCATCTGGCTCTTGTTTGAAGGAGAAAGGAAAATACATAGACAACAGCACCCTCCACTGGGGCAGTGATGCTCAGCAGATCTGTAACTAAGCATGGATTCTTAGCGTATGAAGCAGGAGGGAAGCAAAGAAGACATTCTCCAGCTCTTTTGACCAGTTACTTGTTCTTTAGGCTCACCCTTCAGAGGCACTGCTCTCACTTATGAAGAAGGCTGGGATGTAGATTAGCACTGTCCACAAAGGGTGGGAATTGGGTCAGACTCTCCCCTCTCCCTCCTTCCCTTCTTCATTATATTTCAGTATAAAAGGTTTAGCAAAGCTGGTCCTATCTTAGCATTATGACTATTCGTAGACTGTCGTAAACAGAAGCAAGTCTCTGTTCAGAAAATATCTATCACTCTTCAGACATTGCTGGATATCTTCCTATTAGATAGCCACAACAGGCTTTCCTTCCCTTTTCTCCCCTTCATTACAAAGTTATATACCCCACTGCACCCCACTGCAGCTGTAATTCCTTCTGTGGGGCTGGGGACATTAGAAAGAAACTACTGCCCAACAGAAAGAAAAGTCTTCAAAGGCCCAGTTGTTAAGAAATAGGCACTTGTCTAGATTTAAAGAAGATGGACAGCCTTTATTTGGTTAAACACAGAGATATATACAAAGAGAGCTCATGAGGAAAAATGTCATGTCCCCAAAGTACTCTGACAAGGCCTTGAGAGGAGTTATATGCATACAGGCAAGATGCCAAAGAAAGTGGTCTCCTGACAGCAAACAAATACTGATGAGTCAGGAAAGCTATAAGGTAACACAAAGCCATGATGAAAGCATCCAGAGATGGCTCTGGTGGAGGCAGAATGCGGAAAAAGCCCTGCAGGAAACAGCACACCACTAACTGTGTTACTTTAAAAAGGAGGGAGAAAATCACAGCTTCGAATATCTTTCCAAGCAAGCCCAAAGCACTACCAGTCCACCAACTGACCCCAAGAATGCAAATCTTACATTTTTTTTACAGATATGCCTTAGATGCCTCTGAATTTCCCTGATGGGAGAGAGACCCTCCTTTCCAAACAAATTACAGTACATTTCACTTGTATGAAAACAACAGTGTCAGCAGGACTCTGGCTGTGTTTTTGGACTTCCCATATTGAGCATATGAAACCATGCAAGAAAACAGTAACAGATGTATTTTTTAAATACTTTTAGGCAGACCATTGTTTTCGGGAGAGTTAGAAGAACACCATCATTCAGTACTAGTAGTGTCATGGCATATAAATACAATTCTCACCGAGAGCATAACAATCGCTTTGTTTGGATGTGCACAGCTGAGCAAGAAGTCATCACCAAAATAAACTTGATTCAAACACACCAGAAATGTTTTCGTTTCTTTTCTTTCTGCTCTTTGCACTGAATCCTATGGCATGAAATCTGCATAGAATAGAGATTAATATAACTATAAATACTCTTTTTCAAAATACCTGTTGACTTACCTTTTTACCTTTTTTTAACTCTTTCTAAGTAGTTTTCATTGCTCATTTTTTTGTTTACAGACATGTGATGAAAACCATGAGAAGAAGATGAGCACAACTCTACCTATTGTGGGAAAGAATGTGAGTTTTGTGTGTCTGAATACAAGCTCTGCTTGGAAAGACAGAGGGTGACTGAAACTTCTTATCATAGAGGTCAAGGTATTTTTGAGGTGTCAAATCAAGCATATATAATTAGCAGGGAGCAACAGGGCATTGGGGTAGGAAGCCCCTGCTGTGTCAATGGGACTCCAGATGCTTGCAAAGCCCCACTTTCCATTCCTTCCCCAAAACTACATAATCCCCATATAATGTTCATGGACACACACTAACTTTGTTTATTTTTTCAAAGCCTTCTCACATGAGGGGGAAGATATTCCCTGTCAAGCAATGTTTCCTCTTAATTCTTTTTTTAGTCTCATTAAGCAAATATTTCAAATCACTGCTTTTGCTGTGAACTCCCTCCCATTTCTTATTCCTCTTTGCTACTTTCACATGCTAGGAATGATGAAATGTCTTTAGAAATTTCCCATACATACATTAACTCTCCTAGTTTCCTTAGAGGTATGAGTTTCTCCCTCTCACACACTGTGGTATGATCCTAGGATAAGGTCTCTGAATGACAGAGGAGTCATGACTTGCCACAGAATTTCTCAGGGAAGGGTATGGTCACCACAGTGGAAAATCATACTCAGAGTATTCAGGTGGTATCCCAAGACTGATTTTCTCCTCCCTACTAATGAAAAACACAAAAAGCTGACATTTGCTATTCTCAATAAAATGCCAAGGAAGACAATGCTCCTGTAGTTTTGATTTCTAGGCAAGTCAGAAGTTTACCCTACAGGTAAGGCATAAAATGATGAGCTCATCTTCCTACCACAGGGTAAGAGATACAGATGTCTTGTTTCACCTAGGGCTTTACAGCATAGGTATCCCATATTAGCTATCCCCTGGGAAAAGTCCCACCTTTTTGACTACAAATCTAATACCAAAATTTACACTCTCAGTATCCAGACAGTCTACCTGCACTGTGACCTCAAACAAAACACAATAACAAACAGAGGAGATGTGGTCAATCATGTTGAACAAATGTTGCAATGTCATCAGGTTAAATAAAGGTCTAATTTAATATGATATGACTTATGCCCACGCACAAGCCCACACATGATTTAAGAGTGTCCTTTTGGACCCAAACAGCACATGCCCAGCTGCCAGTTCTGGTGCACATCTGCGTGCCTACGTGGATCCCCACCAGCAGTGGTTCATGGGTTATCGACATCATAAATACTCCTTAGTTCCCTTCACCTCCCTTTACACAAAGTAAATTCATCCTCACCACAGTTGGCTCCGGTGCCGTTTTAAATTTCTTTTCTGGACTGCAGAAAGTTCCTTCCTTTTATTATTAAATATAAGGTTATTTCTTATGCAGCCAAACTCCAAGACCAAACTTTAAAGAACAATGCTGCTAACCTAAAGGCATAACATGAACCACTGGAGACAGCAAATCCATCACTACTGAATCAAGGCTTAGGTAACTTTGGATTATCTTCTGACAAGTGGTTTCTTTATTGTTCTCATGAAAGTGACTTCTAAATTAATGAGAAATACCCTGAGTGTTTATCCTACTGAGCTTTCTCTTGCTGCCTGAAAAAAAATAATTAATCATTGTTTAATTAATTATTTAGTCATGTCCCTTTTGCAAAGAAATATCTACTTGCAAGAAGCTCTTGTCATTATAGACTTAAACAAAATCAGCACTCCCATCTCATTTGATTTAATAGGAGATTACAAGCTAAATACCACTTTAATATTACATACTAAAGAAAAAACACAGAAAGAAAAGTTCATCCAGGGGGAACACCAAGTTGGAAAGATCTGGTCTCATTTTCTCCTACTGTCATCAAGGAGAACACTTGAGAGTTGGAATGGCAGGCCTGTTGTCACCATGGGATGTAGCTCCCATTAAAAGGGAAAACTATTTTTAAAATATAACACAGATGTCTTAGCAGAACTCTAAACAGATCTATAGTAACACACAATCCACATATAAACAAAGATGACCAAAGGCAAAATAACACAATTAGGCAAAAAGTGAGACTTTTCTGTTCTAATTCTTTCCATAGATAAATATTGACTACTGTATCTCAAGAGCATTGCAACCACATCCCCACTAAAAGTGCATGACTGCAACTGATATATCAACTTTTCTCATTGTTATATTTCTGGGCTCAGGAGCACCTAGAGAAAAGTCTTTCCCAAAAGTACTTAGAAGCTGTTCTGAAGCCACCAAATTGATGAGTAACAATGCCAAGCAATGCCAAGCCTTGACTATGAACAAAGAGGATATGACAAGAAATTTCTGTTACTGTAGCAGTGCTTAGGTGACAAGCCTTGTAGAACAAGTACATTTGAGGGACATTTGGAACAGGCAAAAGAATTCAAGCCAGCAGTGAACTTGGATGACAATAATTCATGTTAAAACCTGTCAGCATGCAAAGGTATGATACTGTCTGAGAAGTGAAGGTTTGAGCCTCATTCTTGTGTTCTTCTTGTTTAAAAACATAAGCTTTGCCGCACTTCCAAAAGGCAGCAGAGCAACTTCTGGAAGAACAGAGCACATGGTGCACACAGACAACCTCCTCAGTCACTGCAATTTTCAGTTGCTTTTGCTGTTTTCTTTCCCTAATCTCACACAGAAGAGCAAGTCCCTTCCCCTCCTAGTGGTTGCCCTACCACTCACAGCCCAGATGAAGCAGGGAGTCTCTGCAGAAGAGACTGCCCAGCACATGCGGCATGAAAGAAACTGCATCATCCCAGGCAACCACCTACCTTAAGACATATCTCTGGCTTTTTTTTCCTGCCTCTTCACATTTCTCATATTGCTCATCCAGGTTTCTCCTGTGTGACCCAACCACCTCTGCAGCACATGAGTTTTCTGACCAGACTCCACCTCAGCAACAGGTTGAGAGAAGTTCATCATTTTCCTAAGAAATGTCCCGCGACTTTCCAAGTCACTACTCCCTGCTCAGGGAAGGACTTGTGAGCACCAGTTCATGCTAACCCTTATTAGGTCTTCCTGCCAATGATGCTGCAAGGCCAGGATGCCTTCAGATCTGAGAATGAAAATCTGGACATTGAGACTCTTTCCCTATTTCAACAGTAGGCTCATATTGTCCCAAGGCCTGACCCTTCATTCCTCCACATCACTCTCAGTCAGAAAACCCTGAGCATTTCTCTTCATTCTTGGAGGTCAAGGCTGGAATGCAAGGGCTGCACTTTCCATCAAGCTCAGAGGAAACAGACAATGAACAGTGGATAGCTGTGATGAGTGAACAGAGCTGAAAGTTTTAACACCCCCACAGTTCTGAAAAGACAGATGATACAATTCACTAGAAAGGAGGAGAACTACAGTCAAAGCTGTGTTTTGACCAGACACATTGCCTCTGACTCTGTTGCTCCCAGATTTTGGGTAGCACACCATTATTACTTCTGGTTTTTCCACATGGGAAATCCATATTCACCACATCCCACAGGGGACAGAATGATGATCCCTATCAGTCAACTTCAGAAAGTCAAGACGTGCTCTGTTCCCCATTTCCTAAGGCTCTTCCCCTACCTTTGCCCACTGTTTACTCACCATGAACATCAGCTTCTTAATGGAACCCATAGAGGAAGCCTCAGCACCAGCAACTCTCACCTGAAGGGGGTTTGAAGAACAGGGTGGGGAGGCGGAAGAGGAATCAGGTTACCAGAAAAACTGTTCTTTGTTTTCTAAAATCTAGTATGAAAAAGAATTCAATACTGAGTTTCAATTGAAAATAGAAAGCTTTTTATTTGAAACACTCTCAGATTGGCTTGGGAAAGAATATTTTCTAGAACAAGTAAGTTCTAGATACTTTATATATGCTTTAAAGAGAATATATAAGTAGTAAAGTTTTAACATAAACTTGCTTTGTAAAAGACATTTTAATATCAGCAATTTATAATTTCAAAGCTAACTTTTAATTGTTAAACTTGAGCATGTATCCAAGGTTATTTCTGTTCCTCAGCAGAATGCTGGCCTAGTGCATTAAGATAAAATATTCTAGTTAATTAGTTATTGAAAGGTTTCTTCCCAAAAAATGTGTATTTCTTTTATCTTTTTAGTATGGCTGCATACCATTTCTGATCCGTAAGATTATGTAGACTCCTGTGTACAGAATAACAACACAATATTAATTCTAATTTCAACATTTTTATTTTCTGCTTGCTTTATAGCTATGTTAAGAGAGGGAAAAAATGGGCAAATGACTCTTAGTATGCAAATCAGCTTCGACTGAAGTAGGCCAATGTACTAACTTTTTTTGTATGCATAAATTTTGTTATTTCAAATGTTATTTGTTATTTCATAAATATATGCAAATGTAGAATTCATGTGCTAACTTAATTATACAGAACATCCTTCTCATCCTGAAAAAAGTAAAAATCTAACATTCTCTGAGAGAGAGGGAAGGAAATTATGTGGAAAGGCCAGTAGGAGGGGGGTGGCAATTACTTTTGGGGGAAAATAGAGATCTAAAGACATCTTGGAAGATTGGACAAAAGAGGAGGAAAAATCAAGAAATGGAGCTATATAGAGAGTCATACTGCTGTTGATACTTTGAAAGGTTGGAAGAAGGGAGGGAAAAAGGAAAGAGTAAACACAGCTGCTTCCCCATGATGCCATTATGGCACGTACCCTTGCTCAAAAAGGATGGCAACAGCAAGTCCAGCCCTGCACTGAACTGTACATCCAGTAATAAGCAGCCATGGATTGCCTGAGCACCACCTACTGCTCAGAGAGCCAGCTTACATCTCATGTGGGATAGGACATGGGCAGTGCACTCTTCCTGGGCAATCCTGCCCCACACAGCCATCAGCAAAAGCACCACAAATTTCTCTCCAGCCTTATCTCCCCACAGCCACAAGACAGAATGAGGCCCCAGGGCTTCTCTCCGGTAACTTGACAGCACAGGGGTTTTGGAGCCCCAGTGAGCTGGTTTTGTGAATCGCTCTGAGCTGTTTTGTCCCAAGGTGGTGTAACAGTGATAGCACTTAGGACTGACTGTATCCAGTTCTGAGCTCCCCAGTCCAAGAGTCCAGTGAGGGACCACTGAGATGATGAAGGGACTGGAGTACCTCACCTGCAAGGAACATCAGAAAGCTGTGGCTCTTCAGCCTGGAGAAGAGCAGGATCGAGGAGAATCTCATGATGTGTGTAAATACCTGAAGGGAAGACGCAAAGAGGATGAAGCCAGGTTCTTCTCAATGGTGACCTGTGACAGATCAGAATCAATGTGTACAAGCTGAAATACAGGAAGTTCCCTCTGAACATCAGGAGACACTTTTTCACTGTGAGGGTGACCAATACCTGACACAAGTTATCCAGAGAGGTTATGGAGTCTCCGTCCTTGCAGATATTCAAAAGTCATCTGGACATGGTCCTGAGTCATTGAGTGTACGTGGTCCTGCTTGAGCAGGGAAGGTTGGTCAAGATGACCTCCAGAGGTGCCTTCCAACCTCAAAGCCCCTGTGACTCTGTGGCACTTCCCTTGCCCACCTGTAATACAGAGATAATAGGCTGCATCTGCATCACACACTATACAGAGGCCACGTCTCAGTGGGGGCACGTGGGGCCTTGATCCAGCAGCACCTTTTCTTCATATCCAAGAGTGAACTGGGCACACGGGAGCTTCCCTGTGCCTGCATTTCTCCTAGAAGGAATCCCCAGAGGAATTGCTTGTCCAGCCTTCAGCCAGGGTCGTTGGAAGAGAAGGTAAAATTCACGGATTAGTGTCGTCATAGCTGGTGGACCCATTTCACTTATGATTTCTGAAAGGACTCTAGGACTGAAAGAACTGGCAGGTACTTCATGTCAACAATGCTTAAGCCACTTAATAAACTAGCTCCTTCTCCTGAGGGACAAGCCCCCACAGATGGCACACCCTATTTACCAGTTATTATTTCATCATTGCTTTAAAATATACCTTCCAGTTCACAATAATAAATGGAATTGGCTTTCAAAAGGGAAGTAGCTGGGGAAAGAATTGTTCATATGTTACCTCCATACAAGTACTTGGGCCCCTCTGAGACAGAAGTAATACTACAGGCAGTACAGGCAGTGTAAAAACAAAGATCTTTGAATATATTTTGGACCTTAGTATACTGTAAATCCTGGTTAAAAAAGCAAAGTATTTTTTTCCCCAAAAATTATCCAGAAGATTAAGACCTGCAAAAAAGAAGGACCCCTTTATCTTTCTAGAGGTGGCTTTTAATGTAATTTTTAATCCGTACAAAATTGAATTATACATGCATTGTGTTCTTTTTTTTGTATTAGACAGTCTAAAATGTACTAAAAATATTAAAGAGACTATGACATTGTAAAAGGAAGACTTGTTCAGTGAGGAAGAAAAAACCCAAAACCACAGGAAGCTGGTGCCACCCAGTGAAAGGTTAAAGGCTTGTCACTTGAAGAATTTTTATTGTTTATACGCACATGTATTCCTTTGGCTAGGGCAGTACACCCAAATGGGGTTCTTGCTTCCTGTCTCTCTGTGCTCAAGGTCTAATAATACAAACAGAATTAGAGATAAGTATCATTTTTATGCTTGTTTTTCATCTCTGGTAAGTCTACAAAGTGATCTCTAGATAAAGTTTCAGGGCTAAAACGAATCCACACACTTTGCAGTAAGTCTAGATGGGCTGCAGGAGCAGTTACATTGAAATGTCATCTATAACAGAAAATAGGTATTTTCTATTCAGACCCCATACCAATAGTCTGTGGCCCATCTTTTTACCTTAAAGGGAAAATCCCAGAGCTCAGGTATTGGATATTCTCAGGTTGGACCCTTCCTGTGGCAGGGGGCTTGGAAGGCAGCTTCAGACATCGCTATTTCTAGTGACTGCTTTGAGCAGAGAGAGAGAGAGGGGGGTTCACACCATGCCTGCAAAGAATGGGTCACATTGGCTCTTTGTACTTTGCTCTTTGCACTTTGCTCTTTGCATTTACATAGGACTTGCCACATGGATGGGAATTAACTGGTATTTTTTAAAAGAGGAATGACACCTGCTGCAGTCTTCCAGGCCACAGACAAGCAGGCCTGGCATCAGCATTTCAGTACCACCATCAGAATTACAGTGCATGACAGCCAGAAAATAATTAAGTATTTCAGCAGGATTGGAGCAGAGCTCTGATTAATATTTAAGCACAAATGTTTGCAAAAGCAACATTTTTATTTGCTTTAAAAATACTTTTCATTACAGTGTAGTCCAGCATTCATAAGGAAAAACATAGCCATGTGGCATTTGTGAATAATCCTGTGCTTTGTTTTGTTGCTTGAGAGATTTTTCACAACCATATGGAAGTATCTCAGCAATTCACGTTGTAATTGAACTGTGACTGCTGGATTAAGACAATCTTCCACTTTCAATGCAGAACCTATTTACTTCACGACTTACCTGATAATAGAATACCATGGAAATTGACAATTTTCTGATTGCAACTATTGGCTGCAAGTGCTGGGATGGCAGGAGACGGCATTGAGTCCCTATGTTTTTTCTGGTTTTGGCTCTTATTTTCATAAAACACCTCAACCATGAGATTTAAAAAAACAATTGCTCCTGTAACTTTGAATTATATTTCTGTCTGAAAAAAACAACAATAAAAATCTGAGGTGTGGGTATTAAAAGGCATTGAAAGCAGAATTCTTTTCTTTGTTTAGATATGAATTCCTAAAATTCAAACAAGCTGAAGTGAACTCTTCTCAAAATAGTAAATAGTCTGAACCCAAATGTGGAAAATACTAGACTTGAAGTTCTGGTCTGGAAAAAATACATGAGGTGCTGAGGGAAGACTGGAGCAGAGCTTAAAATGAGCAGGGCTCTTCCTCACTGGTAGCTGTGCAGTAAATCTCCTGTGCTATCAACTGTTTCAGAAACCTGAGGGGCCTTTCCTGGACTTACCTTTACCTGGAGTCCAAGCCATAGGAGTTACCTTAAAGAAGAATCACAAGGACAATTATACATTTTCACCATCAGTGCCAGGATGGGTTCACTTCTGTCACTGCCCAAAACACACACATTAATTAAAAAAAAAAAAAAAAAAGGCAAGAAATTATTTCTTCAAATCAGTGTTGAGATTAGCTATGTTAATGGATAAAATCCTAGAAATTAAAATGCAGTGAAACCTGACAGGCATCCCCAGTGCCAAGCCAGGAAGGTGTCAGGTGAGATCTGTGTGCATCTAAAAATAAGGTGTTAAGAGTGTTACAAGCTCATATATTTACATTGTAATTCAAAAGGATTCAGAGTTCAGTGACCCAGGCAAACTGGAATGAGGCTCACATATTGAACTTCTACTACTTCTCATGAGCAGTACTTTTAATCAAAACTTGGAGATGTCATTTCTGATGTGGGGCTACAAGGATTATACATTAATTATCAAAAGTTAATGGAATTACATATGCATATTCTGAAGAAAGACTGTGCAGCTGATACGTGGGAATAAATTTGGTATAAAACCATGCATCTTTTTGTGCATCATTGTTATAGTTTCAAAACTCAGTTGGAATTCCTTCCAAAAAGCTTGGAGCCAACACTTTAGTGTTGGTAGAGATGG
>JAWWEW010000078.1:67752007-67764431 GCA_035583185.1 Anabacerthia variegaticeps | reverse complement strand
ATGGCCAAGGCTGAGGTGTTGTTTCAAGGAGTCCTTGTATCTCCTCTTCGGGGCTCCTCTTTTACGGCAGCCGGTGGTGAGTTCCCCATAGAGCACAATCTTAGGAAGGCAGTGATCCTCCATCCTGGAGATGTGCCCTGCCCAGCGCAGCTGCATTTTCAGCAGCATGGCCTGGATACTGGTGATCTCTGCCTGTTCAAGGACAGACATATTAGTCACATATGTGGGTGACTGATGTGACCCACATATATAAACTGTTTTAAATGAGCTTCTATCAGGCTGTAAACCCAAGCAGACAAAATAGCCCTATTTTGAACCAGGAGTGTTTGTGCCTTCTCACAGTGGGTTTCATCAGCTTGGTGCCACCATGTTAGCAGCACTTCTCTGCACCCATCTCCACAGCCCAGAGGTCTCTGCCCACTCCTCCCTACATTTCCAGCTCAAGGCTTTGACCCAGGTGGCTCATGTCTGCCTGCATCTCCTGGTGTGCAGGATTACTGCAAGAGCAATGGTTGCACAGCTAAGGATACCTGCCTTCTTTATACTGGCACTGCTTGAACTGACTTGGCAGCTCTTTTGCTTTGGTGAGTGGCCAGCACTCAGTTCAGCCCAGCAGGCAAGAAAAAGCAGTTATATGAAATGGCCTCACCCCTCAAATCAGCTGTCTTTCGTTCTGACTTCATTCCTCACATCTTGCTCCTTATGCTTGTGTTCTCTTCACACTTAACCTCCTGCTGACAAAATGCCTGTTTGCTCCACATCCCTCTGGCCAACACTTCTCCTACAGCACCCTGATCAGAAAACTCTGGTACATTAATTCCTCCACATCTTCCTCTGTGAAGACGAAGTTACTTGATTTCACTTTGGGGTAGAACACCTGAAAAATGGCCAAGCCTGAGACCAGGACACGTTTGTCCCTATGATTATCTTCCTGTGTACCAGTCAAAGACCAGCTTCATCCCACATCCATCTAGGAGGAATGCCTCACAGACTCCATTCAAAATTCCAAACCCAAAGAACAGATGAGTGTTGTACTTACTTTGTGTTCGGCTTACACTTCTAGCCACTGTTTGCATTTTTTCTCCTCATATCTAGAATTTCAAATGCTTTTTCCCAGTGGTTACTGTATCATTCCTCATAAACAAGTAAATAATAAAAATGGGGAATATCATTCAGAAAAGACATTATTTTTTCCCTATAAAACCCCCTGTAATATTGATATCAGTTTGTATTGTACAGAATAGACTAGTCATTTAGTTCCAGAAATTATCATATTATATTCATTAACCACAGGACAACGGTGCCTCAAGGTTAGTGCCCAAGGTCTAGGAGTTTAGAATTTAGGTGACAACAAATGTATGAACTATGAAAAGACCACACTGAGTTAAGCACTGTTTAACATGCTGCCTATGTCTGCATGGCAACACTGCTGGCATTATGTCCAAATCCTGTGATAATATATACATCTGAATTTGAAATCCTACATTTAAATGATAAGACAGTGATGAAAGCTGTAGGCTGCATGGCAAAACAGCATCTGCAATCTCAGTCCTAAACTCTGAGCTGATGGGAGATGGACCTGAATGCTAAAGGAACAAGGAGAATATCTATCACTTTTATATCCTGTATTCATGACACAGAGGGCAGATACTACATCTGAACAAATAATACAGAATGATCCTGATCTCTGAATACTTTGTGATTGAAAGGAGTGAGCGTAATAGATTCACAGAGCTGTAGGCCACAAAAAGCAGTAACTAATTGACTCAGTATGGCTCTCTGTATTTTAAGAGTGATTAATGTTTGCCTTCCTAGTCTTGTACTGGAACCAGTATCTTGTACTTGAAGAACCCTTTCCAAAGAGGTGATATAAACATAAGGAGGATGGGAAAGAAATCTGTAGGGGTTTGGTTATGTTGTTACCAGAGCTCCTACTTCAGAATTCATGCTTTATTTGCTGTCTCCACTGGTGTAATTTCAGCTTTCATCTATAAGATCATGTCACACGCTTGTCTAGACCTCATTACTCTCTCTCCTAGAAAGAACTTCTCCACTGTAAACCTGTCACCTCTTGATTCTCATTGTTGATAAAATAAACTGAGATACTTAAGTCTTGTTTCAACACCAGATCCCCAAGCCCTCAAAAAACATTAACTCTCACTTCATTTATGTTTCCCCTTTAGTTTTCCAAAAATCTTTTTGAAACAGCAGACAAAGGAAGACTCCATAACAATCTCACTGTGGCCATACATGGGTCACATACTATTAACTAATAGTTAATTATAGTTAGTAGTTAATAATGTTAACACATAGGTCAAAAATTACTAGTTAATCAGTAAATGTCACAAGTATTACCTGTATTTCACCTATATTTCACCACTCCTGAAGTAAAAACATGTTCTGTTTCCTTTATATTGTCTTTCTCTCTTATTCCTTACCTGCTTTGAGAGGTTCTAATTTCTGAATTCCAGTGGTTTCTTGAGACCATTTCTCCACTCCACCAAAGCTTGTTTATACCTTTAACCATACCTTACTAAAACCAAAACAGTCCCAATTTCCAACAGTGTTAAGGCACTACAAGTTTCACACCTATTTCATCTATGTTCAAGTGCTGCTTCCTCTCCCATCTTTCACTTTTTTCTATAACAGAAAAAAACTTTATTCTTCATTAGCCAGATGTATTACTCCAAACTTATATTCATATCCATGAACTGTAATGGGTGCTAGGAAAGCTCATGAGCTTTTCTGATCATTTCTGAGGACAGTTTTCTGGATCTCAAATTCAGTCACACATCTGGATTTGGAATGTTGTTCTGAATGACCAACAATGAATTTAGAAAATATTGCTATATTTCTAAGATGAATTGTACCACTGAGGAGTGACTTTTCCTGATAATTTTAGTGATCTGAATAATGCACAGTTTGGAGCCTCTTGAATCAGCAAAATTAGAGTGGCAGCATTCTCATGGCTTACAACACTTCCAGTGTTCAGCTCATCCCCCTCTTTTCATACTGAATATCACCTGCATTCTGTTTGGGGTTTTTTTGTGAAAGTCATCTGTCGCAAACTGTCCTGCTCAAAAATCTCTGTCATGAGCTTAAAAATTGAAACTGGTATAACCTATGCAACAGAAGGAAACAAAGATGTAAGATCCATGAGAAGAGAAACTTCAGAGAAGCAGCTGATCCCATTAAAGACCAAAAGATCCTTGCCATTTTCTACTGACTTTGCTAATCAGGACAAAGCAATTCAGAGATGTAAGAGCTCATTTATAATGTCATACTCCAGGTCAGTTTCAGACAAACAGTGCAAAGCCAAAGCACTTTGCAGTTCAATGAATCATGTGGTTTCTGAATATGGAATGTGAATGAGCTTGCTGTTAAGGGAGAGCAATGAGCAGGAGCCCAAAGTGTCATCAAATGGAGAAGAAGGTATGAAAAATGAGGTTGTTTGCAAGCCTGGTGAATGGAGGATGAATGGTCAGCACGATGAGAACGAACAAAAGTGAGAGACCACTTGGAAAAGAAGCGATAGTATTTTCTACAAAATGCCAAAATGAGTATCTGAAGAGCAATCTCTGGCTCTTCTCCCCAACAATCACAAACCAGCTGGGCTTAAATTGTTAGTTGCAGAAAACTGCATCTAAAGCAAATACTACTATGGAGAGAAGGTGCAACTGCCACCATTCTGGGCTAGCCCAGGTAAAACACTCTAATGGGGAGATATCTCAAGGGCTTGGAGTCTCAGCAGTTTCTGAAAACAGGATCCATTAAATATGTCCCAGTCAGAGCACCAAAACAATGAGTCTTTGTTGCTGCTGACAGACTGAAACAATGGGTCATGGATAAAGGAACAAATAAGAACAAAGCAAACGTCTCAAAGAAATCTAATTTTAGGTGCAGAATTCAACATAGTGGCATACGGTCAGATTTCAGCAGAGGAGTGCATGAACAAATGTGCACACACTGGTAGCCACTCTGATCCTGCAGAAAATTCCCACTAATTTCACTAAGAGCAGAAATGGACACCAAAAGCTAATTCTGTGGCCTGATTTCTTCCAGTTCTCTGAGCAGCTGGACTAATGTGACCTGTGAAGTACAGAGATGGGAAATTATATCATCAATTCAGTCCCAAGGATTTTGTGAACCCATTTGACCAAAGAACCAAAGATATAAACATTTTCCAAACTCTGACCATACAATTGATCCTCATAAGTCTGTTAGTGAAGAAGACTTGACAGACAGCAGTTGAAAGGTCATAAAATCAATACACAGAAAGTCAGCTCACAGAAAAGCCAACAGGAGAGTACCAGTCCTTTGTTTCAAGGAGAGTAAGGTGCACATCCCTGATGGTTTCTGGATGGCAGTTTCTCTGCTGCATTGAAGGGCCAGAGGGGCATCTTTGCTTTTCTGTACCCGGTTTACTTTTGCCATCAGTCTGATCTGGAGACACCATAATAAGATCAGTTCCTAAATCAAGGGGTAAACACTATTTCTCCGGGATAATTTGAAGTAAGGAATGAGAGAGGTGCTATCTGACCCTTGAGTTTTCTGGATGGGCCGTAAGCAGGAGTCCTCTATGCAAACTACGAAAGGAGCAAATCTTGGGTGCCTATAGCTAAAAATGCGTGGTGCAGCTCCAGCTGGCTAGGGCAAAACCACACAAGCTGCAAGCACAACCCAAATAAGCCCTACAGCACAGCAGTGCTTAAAGAAGCCGATGTTCATTCACTCCCACCACACAGTTGTGGATGCCTTCAAGACTCTGCCCAAACCCCTGCAAGGAACAAACACAGCTTCCCTGCACTTCTCCAACTGACAGTCTCTGTGTGGGAAATGTCAGTGGATGGAAGCCCATCCTCTAGCTTACAGGTGTTTTTCCAACTGGATCTTCATGGCGACCAAAATTCCATGGGCAGGATGTCACAAGTCACTTGGGAGGGAGTGTGATGTTCATTACAAATTCTCATCAAGCTGAACAAAGACACCAGTCCATGTGTCGGAGAGCTCTTATCCTTTTATTATATAGTCACCTTAACTCTGGCAACCAGCCCACTACATAATCGTAAAAGTGATGGCTAACAAGCTCTCAACTTCTGCGACACACCCTGACAAGCTCTCAGTCCTTGCGACAAACCTCGGTACAGAAAATGGGGTAGAATATGATAGCTGCACTTTGCTAAGACAAAGCAAGAGAGGGGAGAAATATAGATGGGAAAGAGACAAAGAGAAGTCTTTAAATCCGACGTTGGTCCTGCTGCTGTGGATGGTCCAGATCTGGGTGTCACAAAGAGACAGAGAGAAAGAGAGAGAGTGGGACTGACCCACTTCCTTTCAGAACTTACCTGGTGCATGCCTTTTATGTAAAATAGATTTTTTTAGCCACTCATGTTCTACTGTTCACACACACACAGAAAATTGAACTGTCACACTGCAGGTGAAGGGAAAAAAGTGAAATACACCCAGAGAGGATAGAGAAAGATATGATACAGAACTTGCTACACTGTAAGCAATACCAGCAGTTCAGTTTAGGTTACAAGCATATGTAACTGTATGTATGTGTGATGCAAGAGGCATTTACTCCAGTGTCCTTTTCCCAGCAAACTCCTTGTCTCCAAGCCCCACAGGTACTGTTCACTAACACTAATAGCTACATTACCAAAGGAAAGGACAAAACTATATTTGTCTGAAATTTTTACTTTCTTTTGCCTTTGAACTTAGCAACCACTAAATAATTTCCAAAGGGATAAAAGGATTGTTTTATTTAATATACAGATTTGATGTTATATACTAATATACAATACCATTTTGTAGAAGTTTTTATAAAAACCATATTCTGAAATGTCTTTCTGTTTTGAATAATGCATGGTAATATTTTAAACAAGTTTTAAGCAATTCGTTTTTAATTCAGACATGTATTCTCAAGTGATCAAGGTCAGAGCCTCCACTTAAAAACAACACCTGAACATATTTTTAAAAAGGTATTTTAAGATAGTTATGGCACAATTTCTTTAGGACATGCAATATGGAGAGTTGGTAGTGGTGTTTTTTTTTTTCTTTTGGGCTTGCAGAAGTAGACTATGCTACATCTCAAAAAATGCAGCATTATAGAACACTATAGAAGGCAGTAGGGATCATTAGAGCATCTATCCTGATTCTCAGTTTAATCCAAATATCCTGATGCTACAGGTATGCACTCCTCTAATAGTGAAATTATGGGGCACTCATGAAAAACAGGATGGAGATAGGTATCATCCCCACCTGACAGCTCTCCAGTCTCAGATCCTGTTTGGCAGATGTTCCAAGTGATCCCAGCAGCTGAACTTCTCTGCCCATGCAAAGATGGAACAGCAACACCCATTTGACCTTGAAGAAAAAAATTTTTGCTGCCCTTAGTATTGTTGATTACCATGGCAAGAAGCATGTGAGCAGGACACGGTCATCAGGCATCTCAGAGGATGCTCAGTGCCAGCAATGAGATGCTCCATTCAATTGTATGCCTATGGGCACTGAAAAATGTCATACGTTTATTATCAGCAAGGTCACAAAGCAGTGTTACTATGAACTTCCCTGCTGTGTTCAGGTGCCTGCATACACTAATGAAGTCACCTCCCCATCTCCAAACAGACCAGTAAAGGAAGCTGAAATATTCACCCTCCCCTCAAAACTGGCTCTTAACATAGGCAAAAAAATAACTTGTTTAGGGCAACAGATTGTCAACCATGGGAAAACACCTACAGACTGATTTCCTGCTTTGCTTCTACTGGACTCCTGGTAAACCAATCCAGCTGCTGTGGAGGTGGAGCACAAGGACAGGACACTGACATAAGGAAAACTGCACTGACAGTTATCTGCCCTCTCCCTTTGCTTCAGCTGTAGCACCCCAACATTCCAGCCCTGCTCCTTTTGTCCAACCACTCTGCCAGCAGACACAGGACTTCCCAGATCTGGGAAGAAAGATAAACAAGTGCCCTCTTTGCATGGTATGGCAGGAAACTAACATAGAGATGCCATGTCAGCAGCTGCTGCCCCAGCAAAAACAGTGATCACAGGACTGAATTTGGTCCTGCTGGGGTGCCACCACTCCACTGTGCATCTCTGCAATGCAGCTTTGGGATTGGGTGTCTGCCCAGAGACTGCCTTTAGAAGCCCCATGCCAAAAGGGATCTGCATTAATCCAAGAGAAGACAACTATTTTGATTTCAACAAGGTCCCTTTCAAGAAGTCCCAAGGGAGTCTGGCCTTGTTTCAGGCTATGTTTTCTTATTCTAGCTCTTCCTGGAGACAGAACTCCTAACTAAGCCATTGTAAATTTATTTTCTTGCCTAGGTATATTAGCACTTCAAACCCAGATGAAGACAATAACAGTTAAAGTATACAGATTTAACAGCTGAACTCCAACCAAGAGTTTATATTTTACTGTGCTACTCAGACCTTATCCATTCCTTTGTTTCTGTGTAGACTTGTCTCATCAATATTTGAACACACACAGGAAAAAAAGTAAACAAAACAAACATAATTGGAGAGAAGAATCTCAGGGTGCAAGCAGAGGAAAATGCTTAATTTTAGATGAGTGCTTGGCTCAGTGTATTAATCTGCTCTTCAGTAATACTTATTCAAGCTGAGAGTATTTCACTCACCATTAGCCCCAGTGCTTCACACCCCTCTCCTCACATGGTCTCTCCCTATCTCCGTCTGTGAGAACAGGGGTGGCAGAACAGGGCCTTCCTGATTTATCCACCTTCCTTGTACAGCAGTTACAAAAAGCTGCACAAGTTGCACTGTCCTCCTTGTGTCTGCATGACTGGGACTCATCAAAAGTGATGATACATTGGTGGAATTAAAGTGCCCATCTGCACCTCTGACCAAGTAATTAGGTTGGGGACAAATTAATTAGGCTGTTGAGCTGAATAGCAGCTTGGGAGCTGCTTGCATGCCACAGATAATTGTTCTGGCTTTCTAACCAGGGCAGCAATGGCTGAAAACACTGGTTTCTTTCTTTATTTGTGTGTTTTGATTCCCCTGAATATGTCCTAAATTACTTTTTTGATTGGGTTGTTTGGGTTGGGAATTTTTTTTTTTCTTCCCAAATATATGCAGGATCAAGATGTGGGGGTCACTGAGTGAAGGAGACATCTCATTTGTTGAAGTCTGGGGATTCTGGTTTGTCCTGGCCACAGGAGACTTGAAGACATCACTATGTTTTCTGATGTCTCAGCAGCAAAAGCTGTATATAAAGCTGATGAAAGACTCAAGTTAATTTGTAGGAGTTAGGAGACTCGATATTTGGGTAAAAGATGGTGTCAGAGTGAAAACTGCTAAATATGCATTGTCAGCCATGCCATGGTATTTATTCTGCTAATACATTTTTCAGCCATGCCAGGGAACACAACCAACACCCTTCTACTCAGTAAGGTTTCCTGAAGGAGTAATTTGACCCACTGCATTTTGCAGGCAGCCCCTGCCCTGACAACCTTCCAACTGTAACTCTACAGCTATCAGCCTGTCCTGTGACAGCTGATAGAAGCACACAAAGAAAAAAAATTCAAGTGATAGCCCCAGGTCAGCCTAGTGCTGGCAATAATCTACATTGGCTAAGCACAACTCAGGGTACGTGCAAATCAGCTAGTCAGTGCTATGCCTTCCAGTTGGGGCTTCACAAGCTCATTTTCATCCACTCCTCCAACCTGTTCACTTCGTTCCCCTTCCTTAGTGCTGCCAAAAGCTCTGCACTACATCTTCAAACCTAAAAAGCACCTAAAATACCAACGAAACACTACAGCCTTACTCCTCAAACCCCAAGGTCAATTTGCAAGCATGCCCATTGGAAGGGGCAGAGGAAACTTACTATAATGTAGCCACAAAGGAAATGAGTAATCAGCTCTTAGCTGACTAAATTGCAATATCATCATCAAGCCCAGCAAAAGAGGAAAGCAAAGCACTTGAACAGCAAGGGTGGTAAGGCTTTGTTCAGGCATTAAACACACAAAGCAATATACTCACCTGGGTGAAACAAAAATGCCACAGATAACAAACTGCAGTCAGCAAATCAGTCCTTCAGATAGCAGGAGACACTTTTGAAAAGCAGTCATTAATTTGGTTATCATGATGAATTCATCCATGGTGAAAGCAACAACCCACTTCACTGCTTCACAAATTCATTGTCTGGGAGGCCATGAAGAACATCGTGATAATTTAACCTGTCTTATTGTGTAAGACTTCAGCTACCAGCAACCTTTTATAATGCATTCAGGTGGTAGGAAAGGGGTGGGTTTAATGAAACAGCATCTTTCATACCTTTGTGTGCAGCTGTTGCCTCACTCTATTTCCTGTGGGGAGCCTCCTCCCAACTTCCCACACTGGCAATGGAGAGAAAGCCCAGCATTAGAATTGCTACAACCTGCCCTATTTTGCTTTCCTTTCCTACTCAAAGTACAGATACAACCTACCAAAAGACATGCTCAGCAGAGCAAACCTGCATGTTATGCAAATAGCTGAGGAGGTTACAGCTGCCAGACTCTCATATGCATACATGGTGGCATGAGTGACTCTCACACTAGAGATGTAGACCTTGATTGCAGTAGTGTAGTCTAGGGCAGCCACAAGTGCAGGTTTCAGGGGAGTCTGGATCTCCTAATGGTCATCCAATCCCCAGGTAAGCCTTTCTCTTTCTTTCTCCTTTCTCAGTCTACATGTGTTTGAAGCAGTAACTGACACACAACTTGTGCTTCCCAGATGTTTTCACTGCTTAGCACTCTTGAAGCTATTCTAGTTAGCTGGCTAACATAAAAAAGACTTTTACTCACTGAAGCAATGCATCGTCTTTGAACAAACCTCCTTTATATCAGACTTACACAATTGAAAATATCAAATTCCTTTTTATTGAGCTTTACTCAGATGCCCTATTTGGTATTACTTAATGATACTGGAAATGTTGGTTGCAGGAAACATCTTTTTCATCCGTCTTTTGTTGGAAAGAAAAAAACATTGCTATTTGAAAATATTTCCATCTGGCTTGGGAATAAACGACTGTCCTAGATCCTGACATTTCCTCATCTGTTAGACTGGGACCTACTGAATATCAGTATTCCATGCCAAATAATAAGTCTCCCTTAGCCACTTCAATTTTTCACAGGTGAAATTTTCTCTTTTGCTTTCTACCTGTTCTGTTTGGCTAAAAATATTGGCTCTCAACAAAATCTCCTCACTCCACCATAGATTGCATCTCCCTTATTCTTTCAGCACTCCAAGTAAGTGAAATAACTAAGGCAAATTTAGGACAATTTTCACCTGTCTGTACCTATTTTTGATGTCAGCTACTGTTATTGCAGCCTTGAAAAAGTGGAGCTTGTGGGCACAAAAATTCATGGTTTTTTCCTGTTTACTGCTTCAACTAATAAAACATGTTACCTCACTTAACAAATCTAATTTACAGTCTTACTTCATCCCAGCTAAACCAACCATATTTACTAGCTATCATAAATGACAGAAGACAGTTTGGTTTTGCCTTGCTCTTGATATTCAAACCAAATCAGACACACCTTTACCAGGCATTTCCCTTTGATGATGCACCTCTACAGTCCTGCCAGTTGGTATCTTTCTCTATCTCAATGAAATTGCTTAGTTGTTTAAAGTCACTAAATGCAAAGTGAAGTCATCAAAGTTGTGTCGTGGCTCCACTAAGGAAGAGATTCAGCCTTAGGCTGTATACTGGCAACCATAATTCATCACTCAAGACTGAAATGTACGTATAAAATTGTGGAGGAGGCTGCATTTCATAAGAAAAGGAATTACATGAAAAAAAGCAAATCAAAATATAATTTCCTATACACTGCTATCTCACTGTTCACTGCAAGTTCCAATTTAAGTGCTGCTTCTGCTTGATTCTTTTACTAGGGGGTATATCTCCCATGTGGTCTTCCTAATCTATAAGAACATTCAAATACACACTGCAGCTTTTTCCTGTGTTTGAAAGTGAAAGGATCTGCCTCTGTCTTACTCTTCCCTCTACTCCTCTGCTTACATATCATCAAAACAGAAATTTAATTATCTTTTAAATGGCTATTGCTCTGTTAAATTTGGTTTGAAAGATCAGTGGAAACAGACATGCAGATGCAGAGCCCATGTGTGCCTGTCTCATTTCATAGGAAATTAGGCTCAAAACCTGGAAGATTTATGCAGAAAAGGAGCTGCACTTTTGCTTAGAGTAATACATACACTTTTAACTTCAGAGACTGCATCCTAGTTACAGCGGCCTGGATCAGTTTATCACTATGTGGGTGTAACCAAATAACTTAGTTTAGATGAAACTAAGATGTCTATGTTGACCAGAAGGAAAGGGGCCTTCTTCCACAAAAAATAACCACCCAACTCCCTTAAATTAAGAACAAACTTTAATTAAGAAAATGCATAGAAAAGGATAACAGTTCTTAATTACAATATATCTGTATCTATATCTATATCTATATATCTATATGTATCTCCAGAAAAAAAGGAACCAAACTAAACCATCTGTAATCAATGCTTTCAAATGAAATGACGTTCCCTTTGGGTGCAATTACATTTAGGGACGGCAGGTGGTGATGTCGTGCCTCAGCTCGCTGTGGGGTGGGCTTTCCCAGGAATGCAGGTTGAGACGCCGGTGGGTGCCGATGATGGAGCTGTGGCAGTCCTGAGTAGACTCACGTGAGATCACTGGGGCAGAGGGATGACACAGAACCTCCTCCACGCTGCAGAGTAGACACGCTCCTGTCCTTAGTTCGAGAGAAGCAGTGCTGGGCTGCAGGGGGGCAGAGGGGGCAGCAGCAGCTTCTCCACCAATGGCAACCCCATCAGAAAAAAGTCTGTTGCAAATCCAGGGCACAGGGTGCCCAGAGCTAAGGGCTGAAGAGGGGAAGAGGAGCCAAACCGAAAAGAGAGATTCCCTCCAAGCTTCCTCCAACCCCAGCAGCAGCTGGGAGGAAAAAAAAAAAAAAACTGCACCCCACCCAGCACCCTGCCAAAAAAAAAAAAAAAAACCCCCACACCCCCCACACTGCAAAAAAAAAAAAAAAAAAAAGCCCCACTCCCTTACCCCTCACCTCTTCCCTCAGCCATTAGGTCGGAATGTGGGTGCTTAGCCATCTCTTTTGTTGACTAACAGTAGGAGGCTGGGCATTAGCTTCAAACTCTGTGTTGATAGGAAGAGGAATTTCATGGCAAGATTTTGAAACTATAACATCAAAACTGTGTGTTCTACACCGTCTATGTCATTTCTGATGAACTGTTACTAAGGGATCCTTTGGGGTAGCTGACCAGAGCACACGTGACACCTCAGGCTATAAACTGGGTGTTAAAGAACCCTGCAGGGCATGGGAATGTTTCTGTCTTCACACCAGTGACTCAGCTGTGATAACTCCCCTCCAGGGAGGCATTAGCACCTTCA
>JAWWEW010000078.1:67710149-67751907 GCA_035583185.1 Anabacerthia variegaticeps | reverse complement strand
GTGACTCAGCTGTGATAACTCCCCTCCAGGGAGGCATTAGCACCTTCACACTCAGCCTGAGGGGTCATGTCTGCTAACAGGCCATCAAAGATTCCAAAAATATCCCAAAACTCACAGACTTAAATCACCCACTGTGAAATTCCTTCCCCTGGGGGAGGTCCCGGGCATTCCCACCTGAACCTGAGCATGTATGACCTTTGGGTTTGGGAACTTCTGGTACCACTCTTTGGATCCAGAGGAAGACCACGACTTCAAGAGGACTGTGACTGCCACTCACAACAAGACTGAGACCAGCATCCTCACCAACAAATCTTTTCCTTTCCTTTTACTTTGCACTCAGGGGGACCACATGGTGCTCAGCAGAGGGGCTAACGAACATCATCCTGTTCGTGCCCCAGGGTGCTGGGTTATACATCTGTTTTTTGTGGTTTAAACCCAATTTTTCTCCGTTTCATTGTATTTATTGTAATCTTTTTAGTAAATTGTAACTCTGACTTGTAATCTCTCTTGAGTCAGGTTCATTTCTCCTACCAATTTACCTTTAAATCAGCACCAACTGGTGAACATAAAATAAAAATCTATATTTATTGGTCTTCACTCCGCGTGTTGCAATTCCTTAGAGGTCCTCTGAAGTCACTGGATTTACATTTGTTAATACTAGTAGCCCATTAATTTCATATTTGTTAGGATGTATGTATGTTAAGGAGGTGAGAGAGCATCTCTAGACCTACACATAAGCATAGGCATGAGTGTGCACGAGCACATGTGCACTCAGGCATCACAGAGCATTCACAGGGAAATGTCACAACATGTATTGTCACAAAGGACAGAGATCTGCACCCAAGTCAAGGCCAAAGTTGTACCAAACTTTTAAAGTTGGCCAGGGAAAGAAGGGGAATGCAAACCATTCGTTTTTCTCCCTCTCTTCTACAAGCTTCTAATAGCCACTTCCTGACAGACCACTTGAATGTCACCTCCACCCACCTGAAACTTGGCTGAGGATCTCAGTCGTTCTTAATTACTGCACAACTCTATTAAAGCTCTCAGTGGAACTGATGAGTGAATGTCCCAGCCAACTTTACTTTTTGTATTTTAAAAAAAGCACACACTAGTCAATTGAAAATAATTTTTAAGAATTTTAAGAATTTTAATCATAGCAAATATTCTCATTAAATCAGCACTACCATCTATACAAAGGACAAGACTTCAGATGGACCTACAAAAATACCATGTATTAAAATGCTGTCAGGGAGAAGAGGCTGGTTAGAAACTAAGCAATATTTGAGATGCTTCTCCAGACGTTCAGATTTATCAACAGCAGTTTGAATCCACATTTATAAAGTTGGTATTTGGCAAGGTTTTGACACAGAGGCCCAGTAAGTTCTGTATCTGCAGAGGCTGGTTAGCCTTTCACAAGAAAAGAAGGGAGAAGTCATCTAAAACCAAGCTATATGTGTTCTTTCTTCTGAAACACATCGAGGACTTCAGTTCACAGGCACTGAATGCTGCCAGCCTGCTTATTTAGCTACAATATAACTAGCAAGGGCTGAGGAAGGAGTCTAGGGAAGGCAAGGAACCATGTAAAACAGTGTAAAACAAGGAGCAGAGACAGTGATAGAGCTCTAGGAGAGGCATGTAATACCTGTGCGCCTGAGGCTAGATTCAACCTTCCAGTTCTGGTGCAACTATTCTCAAAATAAGAGACGAGCCTTCATTCAGTTCTTGTTTTAATTAACACACTAAGTGCATAAATATGTACACACATCTTCAAAGTTGGCACTGAGACAGCTCTCACTTCAAAGCTATGCTGAGGACACTTCATCTGACATGAAGAATGTTCAGTATTTTTCCTTTGCCTTTTTGTTTTAACACCTGTCGATGTTTATTTGCTTTCACCAAAAAAAGAAAACAAACGCCAGCCATCCAACCATCCTCACTTGTCCTTATATCCCTTAGTAATACAGAAACATTTGCTAATTGGGATAGTGCAAAGACAGGCCCTGTGGGATGAGCTTTTTAGGTCTGCTTTAGGTTACAGCTCACTTGCAATGCCTTTGGAGCAATCAGGGATATTGCAGCTGAAGTAATTTAAATGGATATCAACTGCAAGTAGCTCAAAATACACATTGTGAAGCTGACAAGCAGCACCCCAAGAGACTATGTGTGTGTGCGCCCATGTGTGCAAGCAGCTTGTCCTGCCTCCCATTGCTGCCCTGTGCTACACCAACCTGCTGGTCTCAAACCACAGCGACTGCAGCAAAGAGGATGCCTTGCTGCAAGGACTGCCACTGCTCCCTCTGCTCTTTTCAGCAACCACCAACTGCATCTGCTGACCACCAGGACTTAAAAACATTTTTCTTCTCTGCTTAGCAAGGTTTAGTCTCCAAAACAGAAAGCTTCTGTTTGAAGCACAGCTGAAATTCAGGGGCATCTCTATTTTCTCCCAACAGAGTTCAAATAGATTCAGAACAGATGGTATAAACGTGGTCTGAATGAAGGAAAGCTTTACTCTTCTTTTTGTTTTTCATAGTGCCTGTTTTTGTTTTTTCCAAAATAATTATAATGAAAACGTGGATGGGGGAGGATGAGAAACTTTTTAGAGGCTACCACAAAAGATCATCTGAGCAGCATACTAACCCTCACTGCAGCATCAGACACAGTGCCATCCACGAGACAGCTTACTTTGGGACTACCTTTCTCACCTGAAGTTGATGAGAAGGGCAGGTCCTCCAGCTTGCAGAATACCAGGCAGCCAAAAGAACTCTACATTTCTGATAACACAGAAAGCTGGAGGAATGTTACAGAAAGCATCCCATTTTCTTTTAAACCTTAAAAGTCATATCTACAGCAGAGGAATCATAAGACCCCATGCTCTAACCAGAGATGTTGGACCATTCCAGCAAGGAGTGTATTTGTGGTATGTTCTTATGGGGCCATTATTTCAACAGAGATTTGTGATGGGTCACATCCCATCACCTGGTTCAACACCCATTGCAGGACACTTTCTCCCTTTGGGCCACCAAGTAAGGGCAGACAGTACTGGGATAATTAAACTAAATTTCCATCATCCTTTGGCAGAAGCCGAGTCATTGACCAAACCAAGGATTTAACAATGTCTTAAGGAGGTAGATAATTTGACCTCAAAATTTATAAATGTCTCCTTATCAAAGGCTGCTTGCTTCTGATCTATAAAATGAGGGCTGCCACTGTGCATAGTGGCAGAGATCCTCAGAGTCCAAGTCTGCTAACGGCTTTAAATGAGGCATAAGACTCGAGTCTGATCTCAGAGAACTGACAGTCACAACTAATTCCACATATAGTGCTCTGTGTGCTTGACAGCCAGAAACACAAGGCTCTGCACATTTCAGCAAGCATTTTAAACTTAATAGGCAGCATGTGACATTTCATTAAGATTTTGATGCTATTGCAGTTTTCAGCTCTTAGGGGGTTCATGAGGTATTACAAAACAGAAGCACATACATTTTGAAACTCAGCAGATCTAATCGGAGCCATGAATGTAGAATTTCTTCTTCCTTATCTCCCTCCCTCACCAAAGGAAGTGGAATCACAAAATTAATGTCAGTGACGCACTGAGGAAAAAAAGAAATAAAAAAAAAAAGAAGACAAAACAGGAGACAGTACGCTCCTAAGGAAGCAGAACAAAGTCCTTTTAAGGCTTCTTCTTATAATGGATAAAAGAAAGAACCCCAACTCAAGGATGTCAAGCATCAGCAATAACAAAGAAAGACAGTATCTAAGGCATCTAGAGTATTAAAAAATATCTTTGTTTATGCACCACTTGACATTTCTCTCAATCCCAGGGGTTTGCCGAAGTTCCTGCACGCTTGTCCTGCCTGGATGGCTGATGAAAGACATTCAGTGTTGCAATTCTTTGTTTATCAGAAAATCACACTCCTTGCTGGTAACATTTTACAACTCTTTTCCTGCTGTTCAATCCAGCTACAACTGTCCAAATCCTGCGTTCTCTAAACCAGGAGAGGTCAGAAAGGAGAAGAAAGAACACGCTGTGTATCCATTGCAGTTACTGATTTAGCAAATACAACCATTAAGAAGGGATTCAGTTTTATCAAACTCTAAATTTGGCAAATCCCTTGGCATTTCAGCACAGCAGAAAAGAAGCGATTAGAATTCAATTTATTTCTCAAAGTTTTTAAAATCGTCATTGCTCTGGATTCCTATGATTGATTTTGGTGTGGGTTTGAACTGCAAGTTCATAAGTTAAGAATCCTCAGCTATGTTGCAATAAGCAACTAAAAACAGGAATTACTGAAATACAAGTTACTACACTCAGATGCTTGAAAAGAGCTGCCGTAGGGTATTACAGAGCCTCTCCTAGTCAATATACTTTCAAATTTCAAAATAAAGCCTTCCCCAAAGCAAAGCTTTTTACTTTGAATGTTCTTAAAGAATTGTGCAGACTAGCCAAGAGTCAGGAAATAAATACCTACATGTAAAGTCCACCTCTGTTCAAGAAAGTATTTAAAAATCTGGGACTGAATCCCTTTGGCTTCCTTAGACTTAATACTTTAGTGGTTTCTCAGTTAGCATATTTTTCTGAATCACATCCCAAGTATTTAAATACATTCCTTAATCTTCAAGAAACATCTGCAACAATTATTCAAAAATATTTAAGCGACAAATTATTAATTTGCAATTCAATCAGCACATTAGCTATACTTGGGAACTGAGCTCCCTTTTATGCTCGTAGCCAGCCCCATATGTCTGTCTATCACTTGAAAAAAATCCTTTGAAAGTCTTGTAAGATTCACCACCATTCTTAAATTCAAAGTTAGATCCCACACTTCACAATGACAATATGAATTGAACCTACCTTAGAGATTATATTTTTCTTCACATACTGAGGCAGATCCACATTTCTCTCAACCAGATACAAACTACAGTGATTAATACCTAGGCTGGACATGCAGGCACCTATAGGGGAATGCTTCACAAGCCAATCAACACAGTCAGAAAATATTCATCTTTTTGTAATTCTCAAGATAGGAATGTAAATAATCTTCAATCTGAAACCGCTCCTCCATTATTTTTTTTACTTAATCCTGAAAACAAAGTCAGAAAGCTACAGGCCCCTAACCACACTCAACCTAATCCTAGTGTTTCTTTTAAATTGAGTGCACTAACTGTACCAAATAGCCACTTTTTTTGCTTTCAGCCTCTTCAGATGTAATGGGTTCAGTAAGTTCTGTCTTTAGCTGTTTGGCATTACCAACTTTGTGAACTTCATTATTTGTCCTGGGAGACAGACACCTGCTTTTGTACATTCAATCAACAAACATGCAAATAAAAAAAGTATTAGTTTAAACAACATGACACATCTGCACACACTGAGTATTCACGACTTTGCTCTTCTATCCCCGTTTCTTCCCACTGAATTCCTGTTCAGCTTTCTTCCAAGTCCTGAGCTTCAGTGATGATTCAGCACCATAAAAAATTCCTGCACATCCATCAAGTGTTTCAGTGAGGTAGAAAACTGCATTTTTGAAATAGGCTACTTCCCAGCTCAAAGGCGTTGAAGAAAAAGCAAAATCTGGAGGTTCAGTGTCATTCTTGATATACAATTTGAGAGAGATGACACAAGCAGGCCACTGCAAAACCTGCCCAGTGGATGTTTTTGTACATACAGATCTGAATTTCCAGGCTATTGTCTAATTGTTTGCTCATTTTTCAGTTGTTCTTTCCTTCTCCGCCCTTTCTTCACTCTTTCAAACCAGTTAGGCCAAGTTTGTATGTTGCCTTCAAGCTTTCAGGAGTCCTCTATGCAGTTGTGCTTTGAAAGACTTCCACTTACAAACCCCTGACAAATTAAAAGCCCAGGCATCTGGCTCTTTCTTTTTGGGCGTATATCCCAGGCTGGAAGCACAGAGAAATGTATGCCTCCTCACCTGAACTCCAGAAGAGACATCACCTCTGGAGCAGCAAGTTCCATCCAAAACCAGTACCAGTCAGTTTGCAGGAGACAGTTCAGAGAAGGCTGCAACTCGAGAACCAGGTAGCGATACCAAGGCTTCATGTTACCAATCTATCTTAGCTCCTCATCATCCCAACACCATATAGTACATGACCTTACTGAGATGGAAGAGACTGAGGCACTTTTATCAATCCTACTGTTTTCTCTGGACTACATGTGAGCATGTGCTGTGGGCATGCCCTTCTCAAGCATGGGAATGCATCCCTGTGCTCGTATGTATACTCCATGCACGCCCATGAATCCACATTTCATTCCTGTGCTTAGGTGCTTCAGTGCGATATGGATAAAGACAGTGAAAACAGACTTCTGTAGATCTGAATGGAACTGTGAGATGGAGAGGAAATTTCTGGCTCTGGATCTTAACTAATCCCTTGAATTGGCTCTGATATTCAGGAACATGATTAGCACAAAAAACAGGAATCATTTAGAACTACAATAAAAATGCATTTAAGCCTAAGGAAATATCTGGAAAATGCATTTTCTGAACATTTATTAAACATTAAATTTCACTGAACTTGGAAGGTAATTTTTTTCATTAGAGATGCTCAGGGAAACTTAAGAAATGTCTTGAAAATTGTTCAACTTGAGGCTGAAGCAAGCAACTTTGCTTGTTGATACAAGCAGGCAAGAGGTAAATTGACAAAGAGAAAGAACACAACAAGCCCAGCTGTCAGGCCTACAAACAGTGTACAGTACCATAAAGGTCACTAACATACTCTAAATCTATTGCAGCATTTTCAGACAATCTTGTCGTGCTGAAGCTCTTACACAAAAACTTTTGCCTTCAGGGCCAGCAGATCCTTCATCAGCCTCTCAGATGCTGCTGGGATTCATTCGCTGCCATGTACCTTCTTCCCTCCCTCCCCTCTCCATCCACCCATAGAAAAAGTATGGAAGAAACAAACATCAAGCCATGTTTTCTGTGCAATTGGGACAATAAAGCATTTCAACCCCAGCATTTACTAGAGAGGTGTTCATTTGGCATGTGACATCTCCTGCAGTAGGCCAAATTTCCTGGGGGTAGTTTAGCTGTGGATGGTGGGTACAGCCCCATTCTATGAGTGCGAGGAAGCAACATCCTCTGCTACCTGGCACTGTTGTGAAAAGGTCAAGGGAAGAGAGGCTTGGCTCAATTTGTGCAATAGACTGGTGCCTGGAGTTTTTGATACTGGGACACCTACAGAAGAGCTCAAACCATGTGTAAATTGTTTGGTTATGATTTAGCCCTGTGGAGAATGTAACAAAACTAGTGGAACATCAGTCTTCTCTACTCCAGAAAAGCATCTGAATTATCAAAAAAATTTGGCTGCCAAGGGCTCCAGCAATAATAATGTGACTGGGAAGGGGGGCTCAAGGGGAAGCATGAACCAGCATACCAGTGTGTGCAATACATGCTTAAGTCCAGGCCAACAGTCCCTCGCTTCCATTAGCAAAATGTCTACTTAAAATTTTTAAGTAATTTGATTAGAGCAGAAAAAGTTGTGTGGCTCAGTAGTCATCAGCTATAATTCTGTATTCCACAGTAATTAAAATAAGAATGACCTTTTATTATTTAGCAAAACCCACACTTTATACTTTGCCTTAAAATGCTGACTGGTGAATTTCAGCCACTTCCTCATAAAATATGGAGCAGCTCTGCCAAATTCCCCTCCACACTCTTCATTTGATGACAAAATAACAGAGGTACCATAATTCACTTGCTATCATTCTTTTCCTGCTAACGTTTTATTCAGACTGAGCTTCATTAATAAGGATGAAACTTTGGACTCATGACTTCTCCATGTTTACAAAACATACAGGCTCTTTTACATCTTGGTTAAGCACGAACAATCACTGAACATACAATTTCCTAAAAAAATCCTATACCAAAATTGCATATTTTGAATTTTTAAAATTCACTAAACAAAATTTCACTATGTGAACCCTTAAGTCTGTTTGCCAGCAAAGCACAAGCCAACAATGGATTCTGGGACCATCCAGGAAAAAAAACTTAAGCTGGACCCCAACACACACATCCTTCCCATTAAACAAGCAAATAAATACACATTCAAACAGAGTAATGTGCTCTAAAAATGCAGGTTCACATTTTAGCTTAAGTTTTGGTTTCTCAAACAGTACTGTGTCACAGTAATTTTCCATCCTTCTTTTTGGTGGAACTGGACAGTGATTTCTTACCAGACACCAGAGAAGAAAAACTACCCCAGAACCTGATGATTTTGACACAAGTCCAAATGTGCTTCTCCACAGATGAAAAATTAAAAAGACTAAGTTGTTTTTTAAAAATAATAATAATAAAAAAAATAGCAGTATCACTTTTTAATGCCAGGTATTGAACCAAGGAATGGAACAGACTGCACTGCATTTTTAAAGTAGTGTGACTATCGACATACTTGAGAAACATTTTAACACTGTACATTACAAGAAACTATTTAGTTCACTTCTACACAAGTCAGCAAAAAAGCTAGGTGATCTAACATGTATGGCAGCTGCAAATTTAAAAATGATAGTCACAGTCTAAAGCCAGAACAAAAACTTTTTCAGAACTCCTATTTATAAAAAGGAATGAACACACACACCATGCGCGTAAACGCAGGCAAAAATCATGAGGTTTTACTTATTGCTCTTACACAAGGCTGTGAGCAGGCAAATGTCTGGATCAGAAATTAGGTCAAACATGCATTTCAGCACGCACAAGTACAGGAAGTTCATATTAAATAAACAATGTACGGTGTTACGTAGTACAGGATGGTATTCTGCTAATATAAGTTACATCATTAACACCGGATAAACTCCAGGTCTGCCTGTTGTGTAATGTGTTACGCAGTGTGGTATTTTAACCTAATTTCTGATTTCTCATCATTCTGCACCTTCTATATAGGGATGAAGAGGGCAGTTTTCAAGACAGCCGTTCTTTACAAACCTTGGCCTCAAGAGCTTCAGTCGGGGAGGTATGGCTGGAAGGAGATAACGTTACCACCACTGTATTGGCAGGACCTGCTCTTTGACTGCCTTGCACTTTTGTCCATTCATTGACAACTCAGATAACCAAATGCAGAAGCTGGTGCAAAACACGTCACTGCTGTTCTCAGAGCGTGTTTCACCTATGCCCTATGTTCTTGGTACACCGAGCAATTGCAACAGGATAAGGCAGTAGAAGGTCAAGTCCTGTATCTGGTCACTTCCTCCAGAATCTTATAAAATGCAGGATTTTTTATTTCTTTTTGTGAACTGGCTTTCTTTTACGCAATAAGCAGCATAGCATGGATGTCAGTAGGAATTTGGCTACCTGCTGGCAACAAGGGACTTGCACATTCACAAGACACATTTGGGAATATCTGCTGTTCCCTACTGCAACCAAATGAAACATGCTGCAGAGAGGTGTCCATGTAATTACAATACTCACAAGTCAGGCTCAAGGCATATTGCACATAGGCCTTGCACAAAAAAGGCATTGAATGTGTTATCACAAAACTTTTTTTTTTTTTTGCTGTGCTATGCATACATGACAGTAGATCATCAGCACAATGATTCCTCTCCATACATGATCAAACACATACTGCATAACAACTAAGCACCATATATTCTATTCATCAGTTAACAGGAATCAAGGAAGAAAATGGTGGTTTAGGAAGAGGGAAGGAAAGAAATCCAGCATGAAGTTTGAGGTATGTTTCTGACAGAAGTCCTAGCTGACAATGTTTATTGTGAACCTTCAACTGGATTTTGAGACATAACCAGAAAACTAAGGACGTCTGTGGGGCCAACTTGGGCACTGCATAGTTAAAACTATGTTATAATATGGCCTTGAACAATCTCTAAATATTAGAAAGAGCAGTAGGTAGATGACAAGAGGACATGCTTCAGGGAGGTTATGCTTTGTAATTGCAAAAAGCAGCAGCGCAAATCAACAGATTTTTCTGTCTTATTAAAGGTCTGTCATGTGCCCCTTGATCCAATCCTTAAATCTCACACAAATTTAAGCTTTTCGATTTACCAAATACCCAAATTCACACTGACCTCTATTTCACTTAGAAGCAGTACTACTAAAGCTAGTGGGACTGCTTTGAGCAAGGCGCTACTGCATTGAACATTCAGGAATCTGCTTTTCCCAAGAAGCAAACTGCAAATGATTGGGGTTTCATGACACTCCCAGGTGAAGGGAGACACTTCCTGTGGGTTTTTTTTCAAATCTGTCCTTATGAACATTAACAGTTATGAGACTGAAACATGAGAAGAGTCTCTGTTATGCTCACCCAGACATTCTGACACCAGGACAGCCTCAGTGGTTTAGGAGGGCTAGCCGGCCCAATGGTTAGGTTGGCCTGGGTTCTCCTCCCAGATATGTCACTGTCTCTTACTAGAGGACTCCATACAAGAGTCCATGGTCTCAGTTTGGATGGTGAACTTCCTTAGAGCAACTCCTCTGTCACACCATCCATGGGTGCACAGTTGCATCTCCTAGGAAACAGGGAAGCAAAATAGGTCTAAATTCTTTAAAAACAATTAAGAAAATCCAACCTCTAGAAAATGAAGAGCAATGTGCTATGACGTTCTTGCAGGAATCCTAGGACTTCTCGTGACCCATTTCTTCACTAAGGGCTATGAAGGCCAGGTCATCAGGAAGTCTGCCAGACCAGAGGTAAACAGCATGTCCAGTGTTTACCACACAAAGCCATCCTTCACAAGAAGCTAGTTAGGCAGAACTGTTTTGGCTGCATTTTTAGGTATTTCTCCTAGCCCACTTTGCTTCCCCTTCTTGAAAGCTCCTTCAGATAAAAGATGCTGGAAGTATCACTTCCCTGTATTTGAAAAAAATGAGGAAAAACAGAGAGGCAAAAAACCAGACACCAAGGAAGGAAATGATTGATTGGAAAATGCTTCCTTTTAAAAACTATTTTACAACTCCCTAACTTGGTTTAATTAATGTGCAGTTTAAAACATACAAAACACCTTACCAGCTAAATGATTTCTTGGTTTTACAAGTCTCTCTCCCTCCCCCCATTAAAAAATAATGCATGTGTGGACTGGTATTGAATATCTTGTACAGTTGCGTGCCAGTTCTCATTTAATTCTACATGGAGCAGTTGATTTTCATCTACCGTGTTTAAAGAAGAGCCCATACCATATACTTCAAAGTATAACCAGCTACATAGAGGTCTTTAATCATGTAACACAGTAAAAAAGATCACTGTAAAGTCGCAGTCCATTTGATAAATGATTACGGTGATGCATGCAGTCCTCCTCAGTGCCACTGCCGCCAGACACAGGATGTGATTTTCTCCGATTTTCTCCGCAGGCTGCCACATGGCCGGGAGCTGCAGCCGGGCTGCACACCACTGCCCCAATGCACAGTGTCCTGCAGTCACTGGGGGAAGCTGCAGTGAATTGTCTCGCTCAACACCATCACCACTGACCCAACCCAACCCAACCCCGGGGGGAGCACAGCCCCCGCCCCACCTCAGCCACAGGAGATCACCGTGAAGCGCTTGGAAATGCACGACATGTTGTGGAGGACGATGCCCAGGAGAAAGACCAGGACACAGGCCACCAGGATGACAGTGCACACCCCCGACCAGGTGGAGCTTTTCACAGCGCCTCTGCGGTCCGGCTCCTCTGCCCCCGCCTCGGCAGGAAGGCCACCCTGCAGTGGCTGCTGCTCTGCGGGGATCGTCACCACCGTCAGGGACTTCTGCTGGCTGCCGGGCAGGAGGCGGCAGCCAATGTCTCCTGGCAGCAGCGCCCGCTCCTTGGAGAGGGGCAAGGGCAGCATGTAGCACCCATTGCTGGGGAGTTTGATGAAGACGGGAGTGTGCTCCGAGGTGTGAGGGATGGCGATGACGGCGATCACCTCCGGATCGTCCGGCAGCTGTGACACGGAGTACCCGGGGGGCAGCTTGGTGATGCCACGGCACCAGGGGCAGCGCAGGTCCTTCTGGCTGGTCCTCATCTGCTGCAGGCACACAGAGCAGCAGGTGTGCTTGCAGTCCAGCAGCTTGGGTCGCCGGCGGGGACTGTAGTAGTTGAAGCAAATCTGGCACTCCAGCAGAGAGTCCTGGGACAGGGTCTCCATGGCAGCACAGGAAAACCTCGTGATGAGCCCCACCCTGACACCCCGTAGACAAGGGGTAGTAGCCTTCCAACCACTGCTCCTCAGGGAAGTACCCACCTTCCCGATGCTGCTTCTCCTCAGGACAGCACTGGGCAGTATCTATGGAGAACACAGGAAAACCTCTGGCCTGAACCTCTCAGTACCTGAGACAAACACAAAAACGTGAAGGGAGAGGTTACTCACAAGAAGTGGTGGGAACAAAAGAGTCCAGCTAAGCGGGAATGAAAACCAGTGCTGACCCTGTCATCTGGTGGGAGAAACAAATTTGCAACCCTTAGCTAGAAAGCATCTTCCCACTGGCTTCACCAAATGACCCAGTAGAAAACCTTCAGGTCTGTCATCACCAGATCTCTTTCTTTTCTCCCCCTCCAATCTTCCCAGCAATCAAATCCCCATCAACCTACCAGTCTGCCCCTCACAGTTCTGTTTATGCCTGCAACAGAGGTGGCTGCAGTTCACTAGTCAGGTCCTTCAGCAACTCCTTCCTGTCATATTTTCAGGACTTTTCAGCCTTCCGGTGCCACAACAATTGTTCTCATTTAATCCTTTAAACCCCTGAGAATTTTTAGCTATTTGGCTCAACTGCTAAATCTGCATGAAAGGTGGGGGAAAGGAAAAATATGTTTAAATGGAAGCATTTCCACAGGCTCCTGCACTTATGCCTGTGCATGAATGAGCAACCAAGTAACTATACCAAAACACCTACATTTGTACATAAAGAAAATGAAAGGCATCATGTTCAGTCAAACTGACTGTGTCCCTAGTTACACAAGCAGCTTGTCGAACATGGCCTTCTGAAATATAAACCTTCTCACTGATGAAAACATCACCTGAGACTGTGTTTAGACCCAGGACTGCTAATGCCACGAAGAACAATCTGATAATGAATGCACTGAATTAAAAGCAAATTGTTACTAACCTTGTTCTAAACTATTCCTTATAAAGGGAGTCCTTCCATAATTCCCATTTCCCCACTTATCACTTATAGTTTTGCCAAAAAAAAGCACATGTTTACTTTCATAGTGCTTTATTTAGCTTTCTTTGATTTTGGTCACTCCAAAACATGATTAATATGAAGAGGTGACATTTTTACAACTTTTTATATTGCCTTCCTTGCTATATTTGAAGAAGCATCAGCCTGAAATGGCATCCAGAGAGTATGATAAAGAAGACCCAAAATATTTGTATGGTGACCTTTGATCTTCTCTTACGGCGATGTTATTGCCAAACTAGAGTTAACACTTGAGCACCACAGTATCAGAGGACTTCTTCCTTTCAATGCAATAACGTCTTTCTTTTCTCCCCAGACCACAGCCACTAGGTCACAACATACTAATCAACAGGTGATGTCAGTAAAACAAAGTAGTTCAAAAAGAGAAGGCAGGCACAGACGTGAGGTTTGCAATGCAGGACAGTGCTCTGGACCACACTGTCCCATATCCTGCTTCTGGCAGTTTGCAGTATTTGAACAGGGCAAACAAAATACACATCATCTCTTCAGATGCTAACAACTGATATCACTAACACTGGCAGAACTGGCTCTGCTGCTGATTTTGTAACAGCAGTGGATTTTGGCTCACAAGATGCTTCAACAAACACACAGTGACAATCCTGACTCAAGAGGAAGCAGGGGTTGCAGTTACAAAGAGAGGAGCTTCTGAAACACATATAAAGCTGCACAAGGAAACAGCATTTGCCAAACACCCAAACAGCACTTTTAGGATACTTTGCCTCAACATGGCTCAGAGGTTACCGATAGGAGAGATCCCCACCAGTATGAAGCCAGCACTGGTCCTGCAGCACTGGCTCTGCACCAGTGCCGTACTACACGAGGCATTTAACAGGTACTCCATGTGCAGGAGGAGCTGGACACTGACACAGGAACGGCTTACACATCTGCTGCCTGTGTGCAGGCCTCACCTCACTGAGGGAAAGTGGAACAAAATGAGGAGAGGTTTTATCTTCTTTATTCTATTCTCCGTTACTATCTCCATATCCCTATGGTACAGGTACACACAAGGGAAAACCATCAGAAAGGGCAGACATGCTAATAGACCAGCATGCAGCTGAGAGAGAAAAAGGCAAGAGAGCTATCCACCATGCTGGGCAATTCCTGGCTGGGGAAAAAAGATTAAAAAAAAAAAAAAAACAAAAGAAGAAAAAACACAAAAAAACACAACCCCTCCAAAAAAAACATTAAAAAACAAAGGGCCAGATTAGAAGTTAGCTATAGGAACTCCAGAATGAACCACTGAAGCCATCAGATTCAGTCTGCAATCACAAGCAAAACCAGCAGGCCTATATTGTGGACACAAGTATCCATACAAAATCTTCACAGTTACGCACTGCTCAAGTCAAAGTTGAGCTCCAACATTACAAGACACAAATCTTATCTGCTTTATCTGCAAACGTATAAAAAAACCCCAGGTACAACCATAGTGCAGTATTATTATGATAAAAAGCACCAATACCTAGAAATTCAGAAATTAAGGTTTATCATAGAATGGCCGGGGTTGGAAGGGATAAAAAAGATCCAAACACCCTCCTGTGGGCAGGAACGCCTTCCACTAGACCAGATTGCCAGAACTCCATCCAGCCTGGCCTTGAACACTTCCAGGGATGGGGAATCCACAGTTTCTCTGGGCAACCTGTTTCAGTGCCTCACCACTCTCCCAGTAAAGAATTTTTCCCTAATATCTAATCTTAACCTACTCTCTTTCAGTTTAAAACCATTCACCCTTGTCCTGTGACTACTCTGCTCCAAGACAGACTTGAGGTACTCCTGCACATGTAAATCAGTATCTCTGCATAGAAACTCTGCCCTCCATATTTTGGATTTCAACAGACTGTTGAAGTTCTCTGACCTCATTCAGCTGTCATCTACAACCATCTCGCTCCACTAATAATGGTAAAAATAAAACAGTTTCTATTGATGTGAATGTGATTGGGATCAAGATAATTTTTCTGACCACATTCCTCATCCCTGTCCCAGTGACATCCTCATAGCAGAAGATTAGTGCTAGGAGAGAATGAGATGAAGTATTTGGAACTAAAGAATAAAACACGAGTCACTTCCAGGGAAACAGTGCCCTAAGGAAAAAGAAGAAAACCCATCCCAACAAGATCTAAGATGGTCTGAATGCTAAGCAACGCTGTGAAGCATTTCTCCAGAAGGTCAACATTTTAAAGCACTACTGCAACCTACAGGAAGAAACAGGAAAAGAATGGGGCCAAATTAAAAAGTTAATATAGAGCCTACCACCTACACGACATATATTGTTCATACTTTCCCAAAATGTCTAAAATAATAATCAGAAGTGAATTGCGCCAGATCAGTAGTAACAACCAGTAAGCAAAGAGATTAATATGATTCCTTCAGAACATGACTAAAGACAAGTTAAAGAGTAGCCACGGCTATCTAACCCCTTGGCCTCTGCTGACACTGCTTTGTTCAAAGGTTGGACACGTAGCTTCATGGGTGCAATATAACTTTATTTCCAACCATACTGAAAGTTCCACAACCTTCTTGCACTCTGCCACAGCTCAGTTTGAGGATAGAAGAAAGTCAAGCCATCATCTACAGTCAGAACGAAACTGTGTAATATCTATTTGATAACTTTTGCCACATATAGTTAGGAAAGAAAAAGGATGGGAGCTCTCTCAGTACTCGTCAACCACTTCGCTTTAATAACTATGCCAAGAGGAGAAGACCTCCTCTTGGACAGGGCACTGAACTCTCTAGAGTTTGTGGTCAATGCACACTCACACCAGCTGAAGGTACTTAGCTGTCACAAGTGAACACCTTGCTCAAAGCTTACTCAGACTGGACTCTTCTCTGTGCTTCAAGCACAAAGACCGAGAGGCAGCCAGGCTGACCATGAGGGCACCACTGACGTCACCCATCAGCCAAAATCATTGTTGCATCATTATTTACTCTTCACACAGTGACGCCCAAGGCAGGCATGGGGAGTGCTGACAGGAAAACAGAGTGGAGGGAAAGAAAGCAGAAAATATGGTCAGAGAGATCTGTAAATCTCTGCAAAAGAGACAGTGTGTATGTATGTGTGGATAAGGGCACACATGTGCAAGTTGGGGCTGGAGAATACGACAGTGAAACCACACACACAGACAGAAGCAACTGCAGGTGCAAGCAGTGACCCTGTCTGGCAAAAATTTGACAGCTGAAAGCTCTTCAGGACTGAGATTTAACCACTAACACAATAAAAACTAACTGGATATGAAAAATCCACAGGCTCCAAAACTCATGTGTCAGAAGGGTGCAGCAGAAGCAAAGGAAGTGAGAAGCCCATGGAAGAAGTGTCAAGAGACCTCTTTGCCCCCCATACACCTTCTTTCCCTTGCTGTGCATCTGCCCAATATCCACAAGGTTGCCACTGGCCAGCAAGGTGAGAGATTCACAAGCAGTTACAGAGACCCAGGGAGGAAACTGCAAAGCTGATGATCCCTGCAGCAGAAGGTCAAGGTAAAGACAGGTGATTGAGTGCATGGCACAAAGGTCCCCCTTGTAGATTTGAGCTGTCCTCTGTGTAAGCCACAAGATCTAAATATTTGAGAAATGATGGTATGACTCGAGCAATAAAGCTCTGGAGAATAAAGCAGGTATTTCAGCTGTATGTCAGTCACGGTATCTGCTCTGCCTTCTTGTTGGAGGCCACGGTGAAGCCCTAAGTTCTCTTTGTTTGGGTGAGCAGGAGGCCAAGAATGCCAAGGCATCAGCTTCCTACTTCTCAAGACACAAAAGGGGCATTTGTTGCTCTTGCTATTCTTAGATTTCCAACACAACGTAGGGAGGTGCTGCAGGAGGTGAAGGTCCGCGTAGCTGCGACATCAAGAGAACGAAAGAACAGGTTTGCTCTGCATAAACCCTAACTATATACTGGTCCCCATCTGGCCAGGTCAGAAAAGACAGCTATTTTTGGAACCCAGTGCAAAGGAAGACATTGGACATCCATGATGCCAGCTGTACAAAAAGTCAGAGAACAGAGTAAATAATGACAAATCCTTGCCTAGTGACATGATACTTTTCCCTATGTAAGGAGAGCCCCAGTGATATTAAGCAATGGAAACCACTTGAATGGAAACCTTGAAGGGGTGCTACTTTCACTGAAGGACTCAGAACTATGTTCACACATACTTTCTAACTTACTAGAGCCCAAAATTGTATTAACTTGAATGCCCCAAAAATATACTTTATTGACGCCTGTGGAATCTAATACAATTCACAGAAGATTAAACATCATATATTTTGAAAGACTGGCTTTGGGGCATGCTGATGTAGTTAACTGATCACTGAGAGAAAGCCTCAAAAACTTTGCACAGACTTATGCATGGATTTAGGCATGATCTATTTGCTGTATGCAAAGGCTATAACAGACTTCCAGCAAAGCAGTGCATTGACAATACTTCACCTTTTTCAAGGAAGGTTCATTACATAAACTCCCCAAACACATTAAGAATTCTTTGACAGTATTACTAAGTATGTATGATTTATGATGAAGAAAGACACTTTTATTTCAGGTGACCTTAGGCTGTAAAGGAGATGGGGTGAGGAGGGAGTGCTCTTCTCAACAGAACTAATTGCAAGAATCATCTGCTCACAGATATGGACAGAAATGTGTGCTAGAGTCACTTCAAATGGATAATGAGGAAGAATGAGCATATTTAATATTTGGAAGCATTTTTGCTACAATAACTCAGCACCCATGAATGTTTTTCACAAATTCATGTTTGGACAAAACACTTTGTCACTACTGCAAATGCCCATAATGTCCTACCTGATTTCCCCTGAATATCCTTCACTAAATGATCCTATTTATTTTTAGGCTGTTCTGCAGCACTAATTACCATAGGAACTGAGACCTGTACCATGATTAATTAATTTATTCACCACAACATCCTTGTTATGAGACAAGTATTATCATCATTATATTCTTTCATTATCTAAGAAAAGAAGTGCTGAGAGATGAAGCACTTGGTCCAAGGTCATGCAAGCACTACCCAAATTACCTCGAAGTTCCTGGACAACTTCATCACAGCTCCACTTTTCACCTCACGAACCACAGGGTAGAGGCGACAGATTTCTTTTCTGCAACAAAGCTCAGAAACCCACACATTTCTCCCCATCTCTTTCAGCTGGCAGCATCCCCATGTTACACCTGAGATTTTCTGAGGGCTTTCATTAAGCATATCAGATTTTCCACAGATCAGGAAAAACACAAGTACCTGTGATCCAGAAGCTAAGTATCTCCATGGACACGGTTCATCCACCATGTAAATTACAATTGATAAATTATATACATTTTGAGGGACATAAATACAACAATAAGACAACAAAGTAAATCCATTCTTCTCTCCAGAATTACCTATTTTCCAGGAACCTTCCTCTAATCTACACTCACCATCCTTTCCATTCAGTTATGCACAATTGCACAGAAGCATTGCAGAAGTGTTTCAATTTAGCCAAAGCCTTAGCCAGTGCAAGCTGTTGCTGCTTCTCTAGCTTTCTTTAGTCCAGCCCTTGCCAAGATGAGCATCAGGTATATATAAAGTCACAAAAAGTAGAGTGAAACTGAGATGTATGAGCCTACAATACCCTATGAACCAGCACCAGGGGATTCGTGCTGATGGAGAGAGAATCTGCTCTGGATGATCCTGACAGCACACATCAAACAGGACACCAGTTGTTCTGCCTCTCTGGTAGCTGAGCAATCAGTGATGGATCATGAAAAAGGAGCCTAGTTGCAAGATATCATTCCACAGCATTTACCTTAGAAATTGCCACCAGTCAGCTCCAGCAAAAGGAGACAGAGGTAGAAAGGTCACCTACAGGAATGTAACAGCTTGTAGAAGTTTATGGTTTTGAAGCAAAAATAGATCAGCTGAGAACACCAGTTGCTGGTGTTTAGGGAAAACAGATACACACTCACATGCTGCTCCGTGTTCCATCTCACACCATGAACTCTGCTGCTCCCTCCTTTTATCTGCAAACTTTGAGACGTCCACATTCCCTGCCTACAGAGACCTTACTTTGATCAAATATGACCAGGATAAGCTGCACTTTGTTCCAACAGCAAACACTACTAATCACCTGCATTATGCCAGGTCAGCAAACGTTTCTTAAAGCCAAGGCAAAACAGTCCAGCTATGCTCATCAGGCAGTTTCACCTGAGACGCTTTACCAGAGAAAAACACTATTTGAAATTTAAAATATGCCACAGAAATAAGCTTATTTCAGACAGGCATAGACAGAAAGCAAACAGCTTTCCTGCCCACCCAGCCTCTCAGCAGCCCTCCATGAAGGCCATCCTGGAGCAGGTGGGAGCATGACCCACCCCTCACCAGCCCAACTCTGACATATCTGCATGTTTTTGATAACATCATTTGTCAAGCTGCCCAGAATTACAGTTCCCTAAATCACCCAAGCTCCCTCCAGCCTGGCAGAGCATGTGGGACCCCCAGCTGCAGCTCTGCCCTGCTAGGAGTGTGAAGGTACTCCTCACCACTCCTGCTGTCTCTTAAATTCTAGCATTTCTCTTCGTCCATGAGGGGACGAGGACGAGAGACCTGAGCGCGGTCATAAGACATCCCAAATCTTAAAATTGCCCAGCATAGGATATTAAAAGGTTCCTCACAATTTGCAAATAAATAAAATCTCCAGCATTCAAAACATCCTAAGGGATGATGCTATAGCCCACTCAGAGCACAACACTTGCAGGCCATTAGCACTTCTTCAGTTTTGCTGGCTGCTCTTAATTATGCCTGACTCATTCTTAAACCCCATGGTGAGAGGAATTAAAAGCCAGCTTCTTCCACTACCGAATGAGGGATCCATTTGCCATTCAAATGGACATCAAAAGGAATGGGGGTGGAAGGGGTGGCATGAAAAGAATTCTATCTCTCACCCCCTGAATAAAAGCACCAGTAGTGATTTATGACCAGAACATAAGGGACAACTGGTTAGGTAGCTGGCAAACACAGATTTAGAAACTGCTTCCCTAACTTAATGTAAGGTCACAAGTTAAGACTGAGGCCAATATCACATAACTACCGTAGGAGTTATAGGTGCTAAACTCAAGCTCAGTAACAGCTTTTCAATGCAACATAACATCTCTTTCTAAGGGATTTTCATTTATGGCAACGTGACAGAATTCTGTGGCCTTCAAATTGCCGAGAGAGGTATGAAGCACCAGATCACCTGAATTACAAATTTTACTCTCCCATTAGAGCTTTATGCTTCATCTGCCATTGACAGAATTTGCCTGATCCCTAAATAGAAACTTAATTAAAAGATTCTTCCCTCCCTCCCCTGGAGATCTGGTATTAGACTTACAAAATACACCATCCAAAAAAAAAATTAATTTTAACAAAAACTCAAATGAAGACTTTTCTCACTGATACAGGTCAATGGGTGATTGAGTGGGGAACAGCTTGAAGTTAGTCTATTAAGACACAATATAATTAGAGGAGAGAGTACTACAGCTCTCTGAGGTCATTGAGTGGGTTTAGATAAAACTAGGACAAAATCTACCTGCCGACAGGCCCAAACAGAGAGGAGAGGAAACGATACTCACACATTCAGATACTGCCTATACAATGCAAAAACTGAAAATTCAATTTCACATTTACCTCAGGAAACAAAAGCCCTTCAAACAAGAGTTTTAACTGTTGCGACTGCTCTGTGCTCCCACCTTATACATCACTCACCTGCTTAACATATTTTGTGCTCTCTGCGCTCACCCAGTGCAGCTTCCTGAGGACTTGATTGTGTGACCCACCACACTGAACAGCTACCTTCACAGAGCTGCTCTCGAGGGCTGGGATGGTCTACAGTTTGTTTTCTTTGCATTTGGGAAGGGACTGTTTCTTTTTTTTTTGCTTCAGAAAAAGTGTGAGAAAAAGCACAACAGACCTAAGGGAATCAAAGTTATACATCCTTTTACACTGAAATAGATGGGATTCAGAAACTATAAAATATTTTATTAGAAGCCTCATAACAGTAAGTAACAAAATTCTCTTCTTTCATAGACCACAATATGTAGAATAAGGTCTAAAGGAGATTACAAGGGCAGAGGGAGCTTTTTTCATCATTTTACTTTTGTTCTAAAATCTGCAAAGTGGGCAGCACAAAGGAGTAAAGCTCCCTATTTTATCCAGAGAGCATGTGTAACAGCTGTGCTAACGCAGAACCATGACTTCCAAGAGTTTATCTTCACAAGAGAATGGAAGATGGCCAACTAATATGCCTCCTCAAGGTCAACAGCTATGTCATTTCATAATGCAGATAAATCATGATCTTCATGCATTTTTGGCCTCTGATACTCACTACAGCTACTCCAGGTCATAGTACTGGTCATTTTGGTTTGCAGACTACATCAAAAGGAACTGAAACTGAGCCAAAAGCTCCGTTCTTATTGGAAACTGATCATCCTGTAACGTTCTGTCATATTAATACCACCCTCACTTCCTGATTTTTGGAAAAGTCCAACTCTCACTGCAAATATGGATAACAAGCAGAGTTAGATCAAGCCTAAACTCCATATACATTGATGATTTCCTACTCCATTATTTATCTCTCTGTCTTTGCACCAGTAAAATCCTCTGAGGAGATTTCACAGGCTATACCAGATACATAATTTCTTCCAACACTTTTCCAAACCACGTTTCTACCCATGACTACAAACACTCCACAAGCTCCAGTTCAGACAAGTTACGAAGCGCGTGACCTGACACTGGCCACGGAATTTAATGAAATGACACAGGCTCTTGAGGTCAGTAGCACATTTACATACTTAACACGCTACCCATCAACACCACCAATACAGAACACACTGCCAGCAGCCACAGGCAGATCAAGGTAATTTCCAAGTGCTGACAATTTTACTTCCCCTACACCACCCTGAAAACATGTGACCTGAGGAAAAACAACCCAATCATCCCGTAACAGCTGCAACTAAACAAACTGGTTGCACACCAACTACCCCAATCAGGTCCACTTCTTCACTCAAGGCCCCAGTACCATCAGGTAAAACTTCAGATTAGTGGTGAGGCAACAAACACACCAGGACAGGCTCTCAGCTCTCTCCATGCTCATGGACATGGGCATGCCCAAGACAGAAACAAAAAGACTCCCATGGACGGCCTTCCAGAATGGAACCTAGAACAGTGCGAGGGGATTTCCAGCGAGCTTCTCCCTCATATGAACCAGCACTGTTTGCAGACAAAAGCAGTCTCACAGCTAAGCAAAGCAGTGTGCTGAAGGGTGACGATCATAATTCAGGTCAGCACTACCACAACCCTCTCTGGTGAGCTGAGATAAATTACAGCTCTGGGACATTGCTCAAAGCTGAAGAGCTGCTAGCCTCTCTATTACAGCAGCCACGCTGCAATGCAGACCAGCAATTGGCTGCTCAAATGCTCAGGCACAGGAAGATAAACTATTCTTGCCCCCATTATGTGAAATCTACTGTTGCTCTTCTTCACAAAGATACGATTCAATTCCAAGAGCCATTCACCTTCTGTAGCTGCAAGTTTATCAGACCTGCCAAGCTTTGTCAAGTCAAATTTCATTCTTTACGGTGAGTTTCAAAATTTGGGCCAGATATCACCCATCATATTTCTGCCAAAGTCTGCCTGCTTTTGAAACATCCTGGTGTGAAAATACCATTCATTTGGCAGCACTTAACTAACATCTTACAGCATTTCTGCTATATGAAGGAGTGCAAATACTTGAAAAAGACTGTGTTACACTACATTAGAGCAAAACAATCAAAATCAAGCAAACTGCTTTACCTCTTAATTTTGTGCCTAGTTCTGCAGTCCTTTCAATGCAGCAGTAGAACAAACTTAGTCAAGGTAGCTAGCACAATACTGCTAATGCTCCAGCCTTCATCACAATCCTGACAGTCTATGGCCACAGTGAGTTCTAGGCTCAAAGGATTACAGACAATCAATTCAATACTCAATAAAAAGAAGGCTGCTAGCCCCATTTTTCCAAAGAAAAACCTGAAAAAATAAACTTCAGAAGTCCCAAATCCCAGTTAGGTAGAACCCCTAAACTTCAGTTTCTGATTCTTAAGCCGCTCATGATTTCTGCATGAGAGATGGAGCTAACTAAAGAATGAAGTTTTGAGGTGAACAAATTCATTGGCAGTTTCAGACCAAATTAAGCAAGTAGTTTCTCCTTGGGCAAAAGTGAAAATCTCCATTAAAATGTCAGCTCATTTCAACTTTCATTTCAATATGACTGGGTTTTTTCAGAACAATAAATTTATAAAAAGGTAACACAAAGGGCAAATAAATCTTTTTGTACTGACTCTGGAATAATTTTTCTTCTGATGTGGTCAGCCACTGAGTCAGAAGTATCTCTTTGTCCTAGTTACAGGCACTGGGACCAGCCTATCACTATGCCAGTGTAAATAAAACTCTGTATTCTACACCCTCCACGTCACTTCTGATAAACTGTTAATAAGGAATCCTTTGCAGCAGCTGACCAGAGCACACCTGACATGTCAGGCTACAACCTGGGTGTTAAAGGTCCCTGTGAGATAGGGAAGTGTTCCTGCCTTCACACCAGTGACTCAGCTGTAATAACTCCCCTCCAGGGAGGCATTAGCACCTTCACACTCAGCCTGAGGGGTCATGTCTGCTAACAGGCCATCAAAGATTCCAAAAATATCCCAAAACTCACAGACTTAAATCACCCACTGTGAAATTCCTTCCCCTGGGGGAGGTCCCGGGCATTCCCACCTGAACCTGAGCATGTATGACCTTTGGGTTTGGGAACTTCTGGTACCACTCTTTGGATCCAGAGGAAGACCACGACTTCAAGAGGACTGTGACTGCCACTCACAACAAGACTGAGACCAGCATCCTCACCAACAAATCTTTTCCTTTCCTTTTACTTTGCACTCAGGGGGACCACATGGTGCTCAGCAGAGGGGCTAACGAACATCATCCTGTTCGTGCCCCAGGGTGCTGGGTTATACATCTGTTTTTTGTGGTTTAAACCCAATTTTTCTCCGTTTCATTGTATTTATTGTAATCTTTTTAGTAAATTGTAACTCTGACTTGTAATCTCTCTTGAGTCAGGTTCATTTCTCCTACCAATTTACCTTTAAACCAGCACACTCTCACATCACTATACTGCTGAATGTGAAATGCTTAAGTCTAGCAATACACCATGATTTTTTTATTTTCTTTCCTAGTCTAACAAAAGCAGATGAGATAAATACACTCCAACTATCAGCTGTAGCTTCATTGGAGTGTGTTTTCAAAGGTTGCTACTCAGCTTTTTTTGGTTGTTGGCTTTAAAATAAAATCACAACACAGGGTATTTTTCAACAGACAATTTACATTTCATGATGTGACCAAAAGCTGAAGAGGACTATGTGGTCAATAGGACTGCTGATTTTTACAAGTGTTTCCTGCTAAGGATCTAAAGGATCTTACACTGAAAGGGTAGGTGGTTCAGGGATTTCTTAAAAACAAAGTCACATTCATCCCAATGTTCTCCAGAGTACATCCCAAAATCATTACTTACTTTTGAAGACTTACAACAGATAATCCTCACCACTTATTTCCAACGTACATTTCACCTTGAAACCTGTGTTCAGTTCTGGGCCTCTCATTACAAGGAGGACATTGATGTGCTGAAGTGTGTCCAGAGAAGTGCAACGGAGCTGGTGAAGGGGCTGGAACACAAGTCTGATGAGAAGTGGTATGGGGAGCTGTGATTGTTTAGCCTGGGAAAAGGGAGGGTCTGGGGAGACTTTTTTACTCTCTACAACTACCTGAAAGGAGGCCATAGCAAAGCTGGTCTCTTTTCCCAAGTGACAAGTGACAGGATGAGAGGAAACGGCCTCAAGTTGCATCAGGGAAGGCTTAGATTGGATGTTAGAAAAAAATTTTTCATTAAAAGAGTTACCAAGCATTGGAACAAGCTGCCCAGGGTGGATTCACTGTCCCTGGAGATAATTAAAAGACGTGTAAATCTGGCACGTGGGACATGGTTTAGCAGTGAACATGGCAGTGCTGAGTTAATGATTGGTTTTGATGATCATAAAGGCCTCTTCCAACCTAAACAGTTCTATGATTCTCTTCCATGCAACATCACAGCCAAGAGCAGTTAGGAACCAAAGAGGTGCCTTAGGGACTGCTCAAAGAAAGGGGGAAATGCAAAAAGTCTGCATTCCCATTCTAGAAAGTGTTGCACTGAAAGAGATTATTTGAGAAGACATGGTGTGCATACACACAGCCTTTTGCATCTGTGCAGGACTGGACCAGATTCTACTCAGCTGAGTTCCTTCTGTTAGAGTATTATATCTGTGTGCCTTACAGTGGCACAGTGGAGACATCAATGCACAAAACCAAGCTGATGCCAAAGGAACCACACTGACTTACAGCCACTGAGAATTTGACACACAGACAGAAAAATCAATGTTACAAAACAGATGCAAAAATTGTCTCTATTCTGCTGCCAAAACAAGTTCTTGACTAGGATAAAAAATATTTCAGATCTGAATCTAGATTTGCATTGTGCCACAAACTACAACACCCCCTGCTTTCCAGCCAAAAGGTTTTCAAGAGTTATTTATTTTACTGACACCATCATTACTCCTTAGAGGTGAGTCAGTGTTTTCGTAACTTTTGCTTAAGTGCCTTCGCTGTCAGGTGTCTTTCACCATAATGATTACTGTTCTTGGGGATTATTTTGCCAATCAAAATATTTTACTAAAACAAGACATAAAGAAAATATTGCTTCATATTTTGCCAAATACCAGCACGGATTGAAAAAATCATTTTCCATTTTTTAAACCACTCCTTCACACTGTGCTCTGTATTTTTTTAAGCATTGAAGCATCTGCAAGTTTCTTTCACACCAAGTTTGCAGAACACCTGCCAGAGTGTGGTCTTTACAATAAACAGGCTCCTTAAGTGCCATCCTTAAGTTATAAAAATGATCTAAAGATCAATACAAATAGTTAGTACTATTATTCTTATTAATAACATTCATGCTTTTTGCTCTGAGCTCTTATCTTCTAGAGCAGCTGCCTCTAGAAGAGAGCAAAAAGAGCAAGTGCCAACAGGTGGCGCTCCAGAATATAAACCATTTAGAACCAGGGCTCACAAGACCAAAAAAGCCAGTTCTGCTTGGTTGTTCCAATGTCACTTTAGCACCCTTCGGGAGGTTTGGTTTGGTTTTGGTTTAGGATAATCATCTCTGTCTCACTCCCCCAAACAGCAGGGACAAATGCTGCCAGTCCCAGATCTTACCTTCGCGCTGGATGGAATGCATCAGCAGGCTGAGGTGCACCTTGGTGCAGTCATTTCTAGAAGCAAGTAAGGGCACCAACACACTCAAAACACTGGGCTCAGTACTTGCTCCCTGACTGAAGGAAGAGTTCCCACTGGACAGGGTAGAGTTGCTTTCCCACCTTGTGCACAGAAATGTGGCAGTGTCTTACTGCCTCCCACCACTCTCCTACACTCCTCCAAACATGGGATATAGCTGGTTTTTATTGCTTTAAGACAGTATAACCAACAAAAAACAACCCCTAACAATTAGGAAACCAGTTTCTTTTCGGTTGATTTTTAGCTATGTCCTACACACATGTAACAGCTACATGATTAGGTAGTCACCTGAATGATTAGGAAGCAGCACTACAGATGGTTCCTCAAGGCATAGTAGATTGTCACCCTCCTCTGAGCCTTCTGCCTTGCCCCAACACTTGCGCTCCACCCATAGCAAAGTCAGTCAAACCAGCACTTCTTTCAAACACTGATTTGTCAGGAAAGCCTCTGTCTAGAAGTCTCACCAACCAGAAGAAATAAATCCACTCCAAAGAGCTGTGGTCCACCTGGTCTTTGCACCTTTCATCCAACTGTAAGAGCAATTGCTTGTTTTACTCTTGCTGGAAACCCCCCAATCCTTCAGCCTTCAAAATTAGGCCTTTTAAAACACTGCACCTTGAGGGAGATAGGAGAAGGTGTCCTTAAACCTAAAAGGGGTTGTGTCATTCTCTTTGAAAATGACATTTTAAGGAAAAACTGTGGAAGTCAGTTGTTTTGTCCAACTCTAGCCACCAAGCATAGCAGTCAACATTTAGAGAGGTTATGAATTGGTTCAGTTGATAAAGATGCAATTTGCACACTGTTCTCACCTGAAAAAAATTAGAGTTTAAAAACACTGAAGGTCATACAACTGGATGGAAAAAAAAGAAAAAGCCTGCATTTTTATCAGAAGCTTTTATGAATTATCTAAAAGCTATACAAATATGGAAAATAACCAGACCTCTTGCAAAAAGCCAAGTATTTACTGCTTAAACTCTCCTTAAAGGCAAACCTGCACCATGGGATCCATCTGCTCATGTGGAAATAGCAGAAAAGATCTGTCAGAAAGTAATTTCCTTTCCTCTCCTGTGTATGTCAGTGGATCAATGGCATACCCCTGCCCCGCTCCTCCCAATTTGACCCCAAACATAAAGACACAAAACTGGAAAAGTTTAAAGCCATAGCTGTGGATACAAGCAACAGACAAAACCAAAGTAATGTGCCCTTCTTGCAGAAAAGGGCCTGCAATCAATGCCACAATATCCACTGTGTTTAGGAAATTCCTTTTTATCTGGAATTACAAACTCATTTTCTCACAAGCAATAAACACCTTTTGTCTTGATGGTTCACTAACATCACCCACTGAAAGAGGCACAATTCAGTTCCAGGTTTATGTACTATATGCACTGAACAAAAGTTTGCTCAAAACATGCTTTTAAAGCAAGTATCTTTTAATACACAAAGAGCATGGAAAGAATGGGGCAAGTGTTCTTGCTTATTCTGCTTTCCTAACTGCTATCCCAATGTGGATTTGGTTCATAAAATATTTACCCGTGGAAAAACAAATCATGAAGCATAACTGTAACCCATACCAATCTTAACACTGAGCAGCAATGAAGAGCAAAACTGTCTGGTGATTATCATGAGGCATCAGAAGTATTTCCAAGTTAGTGTTATAGTTTCAAACCTTTTGAATTCCTTCCAAAAGCTTGGAGGCAATGCATTAGCATAACTACAGTGGTTAACAAAGGTCACCATGGATATGCATATTCTTTTAACGATTCAAGCTAGAGCTTTTGTTCTAATCTCTCCCCAGACCAGAGGGGGGAGGGGGGTCAGGGCTTTTCCTGGGACTTCTGCGCAGGTCAAGGAGCTCAGCGTCTCGGCGCGGAGGAAAGAGAGCGGACACAGATCCCAGGTCCTGCGTCGCTGGAGGACCAGAACTGTGCCGTCTGCTCTCTGGGTTTCTTCTGCCAACCATCCACGGACACTGCAACAGCTATTTCTACACTGCGGACAGTGTTGCTGTGGGATTCTTTGGTCACCGACCCCTGCCCCCTGGAAGCCGACTGCTGCTGCTGCTGCTGCTGCCGCCATTCCAGGCAGAGTCGGACCAGCTAGCCGGGCACGACATCGCCACCGCTGTCCGTAAATATAACTGCACCCCCTGAGAGCAAGAACTGCCAACAGTTGGGGCGCAACAGGGCCACCTGCTGTCTGTAGATATAATTGCATCTGTTGGAGTTAAAAAGGGGTTTATTATAAATTGTTGTTGTTTGGTTCTGTCTAGATATAGATATATATATATAGGTATAGGTGTATATCTGTTATCCTTTTATAGATTTATAGTTATATTTTCCCTAATTAAAGTTCTGGGGGTTTTTTCCTAAATTTAAGGAGAGGGATTATTTTATTTCCTAGCCAACATTTACATCTTAGTTTCTCTCTCAAACTAAGACAGTTAGCAAGTTACACAATTACTGCTATAAGAACTTATTTGGACCTCCGGTTTCCATGGATGTCCCTGAACAAATGCAGGGATTGTCTCCTCAATATCCCACCCCCTTGATCAGGAAGCAGAACTAAGGGGTGGTGAGGCTTCTATATTCTCCTTGCTATTAGGTAAACCACCACCTCTAATGAGCACTCTCTCTCTGTAGAGAAGACCGAACTTCTTGTGGAATACCAGGAGCTTTAATGTTCCCATGCAGCAAAATGTAGGCAAGTGCATTTTAAGTAAGTTCAGAAAGGCACGCAAAATGCTCTGGCACTGACTAGTCAATAGGCATGAAAAGGGTTAATCTCTTTTTCTGAATTTAAATTTAGAAAAAAATATAATTTATTTAAGAGAAGTGGGAGACCAAAAAGAGAACATTAGAACAAGAACTTCTTGCTTTAAAGATGATAGTTCTATCCACCTATATTCTTTTTTTAGCTTGATTTTCACAAATGAGCAGATTTTGCAAGCAGACTTCCAGGCGCCTCAAAATAAAGAGTGCAGGTGCAAAACACAGGTGCTTAAGTGTGAGTTGTACAACCATAAGAACACAGGCATAAGACTTTTTTAAAGAAAAAAAAATTAATTACTTTCATTCCCTTATGTCGACTGCATAACTTCACTAAAGAAGGCAGTAAAGGCCACTGAAATGCACAGGCCTTTGCTGATGGAAAAGTGCTTTTGTATATTGTTTAAATGACACAAAAGAAATCAGCAGGAGTGCTAGAAAATGAGACCTGTAAAGGAGCGAATTGAAAAACTCCAACTCAGCATATATCCTCACTCAAAAATGTACGTATATGGGTTGCAGCCACCTGTGTGTCCCTCTTAATTTGAAAAACAAGAGTATTATGATCTTATTAAAGGACAAAGTTGTAAATTCTTATCACTTTGTTAAATTTTTTTGTTCTCATTTCATAACCACTCATTAACAGAGAAGACAAGAATTTCTCCAATGAACCACATAAAGGAGTTTCAGCCAGCAGAAGAAGGAGTAGCACAGGAATGTAACTCTATAACACTGGAAAAAATGAGTCAGGTTCTTCAAAATATGAAGGGTTTTATGCTGTAGCTCCTTCAAGAGCTACAACCATAAAGTTCCTGTAGTTGTGGGGTCATGTTTCCACTGCTCCTCACCAAATACCACCACTTAGTTTTGAGGCACACTGACGCCAAACAGAAGGACATAAGGAAGAAAGCAAACATGCCACACAATTATAACTTTTCTTCAAATAACTCTTCATTACCAAGGTGAGACCATAAGGAGCCCTAAGAAGACTATGCATAAGAGGGTAGTTCACATCTTCTTATATCAGGGATGTTGCTGCACCAGAAGAAACATGAACTGTATATCAGGAGTCCAAGATTTAAGTAAATGTGAGGGGTTTATTTTTCTCCCTGAACTGCTTTTGAACATGGGCAAAATATTCTTTTAAAATGCACACTTCGTTACCAAAGTGCTTTTCACTTGCTTACTGCGCCCTTTAGCAAAAACATTCAGCAGCACCAGTATGACAGCATGAATTAATTTATTTTACATGTGAAAATAGATCTAAATTTATACATGAGTTTCAAAAAAGGTATCTTAGGGGCCCACTTGGGTGAAAACCAGCTTGGATCCAGTTCTGCCAGCATTTCCTTCTGCCAGTTATCCTTCCACAGGAAGCAGTTCCACTGAGCTAGGGGAAGCCATTTTCACAATAACTGTTCTCAAGAGCAGATCTGGGCCAGACTTGCCCAGGAATACTTCCAATGGAGAACAGATCATTCCACAAGCAGTCCTGGTCAAATTCCCAAATGCCAGCGTATGTGGCGTGCACCATCTGAGAGGAAAGCCTCCCTCTTCCCAATCTTTAGATAAAGAGAATGGCTAAATCTCAAACATTCAGCAAAAGCTTTCAAAAAAGACAACCACTGGATTTTTAAGACCACCTCAAAATCATCTTGACATGCCCTAGATTTCATGATCTATTTTAAAATTCCCTTTCAACTGCTATTACTTCTGCTTTCTGTAGAAGTTGCATGAACAGAGAAAGTGGCAGCTTGCAAGAGATCGCCAGATGAAAGGCAGAAGACACTGCGAAATTGAGAGAACTAGAAAACCCATTTCTGTACACTTGAAGACTTTCAGGAGGGTCAGGTGCTTTCCCCCCTCCCCACCCAAGGATGTTGCTAATTAACCAGCCATAACAGTAGCAGTTGTAAACAGTCCTTGTAAAAATAGCTCACTGCTTATTAAAAGCAAATTTAGGAGTAATATAACTTCACCGAATTCTCACTAATTTGCTGTTGCCGAACAGCTTCTGTCTTCTAGACATCCTTAAACTTCATACACTGACATTTCCTATTCCACAGACTGATGTATCAGTCTGTTCAATTAACACAATTCCACCATTTCTGTTGATTTCTATTTTAAGAAGGAAATATACTTCAGAAAGTAAAATCTGAAGGATATTTTATTCCTATTCCCAGTATATCTCCATTCCACACTTCAGAAATATTTATGCCAAATGAGAGGTCTCCGCAGGCAAATCAAATCACATCTCCTACTTGCTATACTTTGAACTTACAACAAACATCAATATCCTAGTATCACACTTTATTACTGTGGGACAAGCTCCTAAAAAGGGTATTTTGTTCTTGAAAATTAAGCCAAGATGCCTACTTAAAATAGAGAAAAGTAAGTTTTCATGAAAATTTAGAGTTTAAAATGAACACCTTATGAATTATATGAAATGAATAGCTATGTCACCTGTACTAAGGGAAATGTTGCCTTTCTACTAAATACTAAAAATTTGGCAACTCATTTTGAGAACTGTGAAATGCTGCTTATGCCAGCTTACGGTACGTGCATATACAATGAGCCATGTTCTCAAACTCCAACAGGGACTGGGCTTCCCAGCTAGACTGCATCTCCCATAACCACAATGGCAACTAAACATTGAAGAGAAGAGATGGAAGTCGGCCATAAAGCCAAGCCCCAAGAAAAGAACGAGAAAATAAAATATGCTAATTACAGGAGATGTTGCTAGCATTCCAAAACATAACCCTTCAGTTCCATTTTTCAGTGAAATTTGTTTTGGGATGGGTTTTTTTACCTCCATAAAATAAACCAATGAACTTTGACAAAATTAAGATGCAGCAAAACTCTTCCACAAGACAATGCAGGGCAAATCTTCAAACCACCTGTAAAAGCAACTGAAGAGGTAAACAGCTTTACCTTTTTACTGTTCACAAGGTAAGGAGGTGTGGTGATTTGAGCCCTGGCTAAACACCTGGTGTCCAGCAAAACTGCTTCAAGGTCTTTCTCCCCCATCCTGGCCCTTTTCACCTTCCAGAGGGAAGGAAAAAAAAAAAACAAGTAGGAACCTACTGATGCCTAAGGGTTTGGTGTGTATTTTTCATGTATTTTGGTGTGTATTTTGTGGATCTTTAGAGCTTCAGAAGTAAGGGTTTTCTTGCTCACATATTAAGTGGTGTTGAAAGTTACTAAAGTGATTTTCTCACATATTCTCAGGCTTTCTGAAGGTCATGGTGTTTTGCAGAGACACCTGCATGATAACTTGAAGCCAAAACAATAGAAGAGCCCAGAAACTTCTGGAGGTGGTCCAGGGGGCTTAGCCTAGGACCATGAGGGGTGGACCACCGAGGGAATTAGAAATGGTGACTGGTTATAGGTATTAAATGTATTAAATATGTTAATTGTTTGGAAGGGTATAAAACCTGTAACTTTACTGAGCCCCGGGTCCCTCGTCCTCGGGGGACCAGAGGAGGCCCGAAACCTTCGAACTCCCAATAAAGGTATTGTCTATCTTTCTCCATTAACGTTGTGCTGAGTGTCTATTTTCCAGGGCATGGGACTTTAGGCATCACTACCACTAGAGATAACAACCAAAAGTGGAGCTTTGATTAACACCACAGGCAAAGCAGCACTTAGAACAATGCTTAAATTTATTACAAGCAAACAAAGAATGAGAAATAAGAAATAAAAACAATTTAGCAGCACCTTTCCACCACCACCACCCCTTGGTCTGTCGATGCCCCCTCCTTCCCCCAACAGTGCTGGGGGACAGGGAATGGAAGGTTTGCAGTCAGTTGTTGCTGCATCAGCCATTTGCAGATGTAAGTCTAAGACTTAAGCAGCAGTTCTTCCAAATGTGCTGTCTCAGGGGTCTTTCCTGTGGGCTGCAAAGGGACAGCTTGCCTCACCACAGTCATCACCACGGTCACAGGGGAATCGTAACTCTGAGTCCTTCTTCCCCTGCATTCCATGGGGTCTCCCCCACAAGAGAGATCCTCTGCTCTCTCGTGGGTCATTCCATGGGGTGCAGTCTCTTATGAAAGGTTGGCTGTACCTGCTTAGCATGGGCTTCTCCCACCATGGGTTTTGGCTGCAAATCTCTTGCAGGACTCCACTCCATTTTGGGGTCCCCCACAAGGTAACAGCCTCCTTCATGCATCCCCCTGTTCTGGCAGGGGGGTCTTTGCACCCCAATGGATCCCATAGGCTTCGAGGGGCAGCTCGTAATCACCATCAGAAATCACCATGGTAGTCAGGGAATCATAGCTTTGAGTCTTTTCCCTGATTTGTGGTGTCCCTCCCCCTCTGTCTCTTCCTGCACTGACCTTGATGTCTGCATTGTAATGTTGTTAATCCATGGCTGCAAATTTCCAACTGCACAAGAACTCCTCCATTCTTAAATATGTTTTCACACAGGGGCCTAACTTAATGATTCAGAAGCAGGAAGTTTTCCTCAGAGCTAACCCTCATTGGCTCTGCTCTACAGGATAGAGGAAAACTTCTAGCAGCTTCTAACAGAAGCTGCCCTTCCTCTTATCAAAAAAAATCTAATTAGAGAAATCCACAACAGGAGGAGGGATTTTTCTGCTCTAAGAACATTCTTGAGGCACTGTAGTAGTATATCCCTGACTCCATCCTTTGCCATGCAATTCTTTCCATTTTCAGTTTAAAAGAAACACACTACAAGGCCTGGGTCTTTAAACCCTTATTCACCAAAACCCCTCAAGGCTTTAGCTAGTTTGGACCAGCATGGCAAGAAGACCTTGATGTATAGCCTTCATGGTGGTGCCCCAGTGCTTGACACTGAACTGAAATGGAATTAGAAGGGTTAGTGGCTTCCAGGTGCTGCAAACACCCCATTTCCTCATGTTGACAACACCACATCCTCAAATTAGAATATAAATGTGTCAGGGCTTAGCATTAAACATGAGGGGAAAGCAGCCCTTTCCATCATCTCCAGATCCCTGTGCAAGTTACCGTAATGACAAAAGAAATATTCGGAGAATTAAGTACAAACTACTTAGCCTGATGAAAAAACTCATTATTTCAACACAATTCAATAATCCAGAATATCAGTAGTGCTGATAACCTGCTTTCTTCAGTGGTGCCTTGTTCTTCTCCTTAGGAAAAAAAGGAAAAAAAACCTGTTCTGAGCTGCAACACACCTGGAGGAGCAATGAATGTGTCAAGCATGTGCCTGTCACAGGGCTGGCTCACCTATGTAAGGAACTGGCTTGAGAACTGCAGCAATCTTTCCAACAGGTAGCTAGTGCTTACCTTCCTCAAGGCAGAAGACAAAGTTTAAATTAACACTTTTGCAGGTAGTCCTCCAACAGAGTCTGAAAATCAACTGCCTCAAAAGGGGAAGGTAGCTAAGGAAGCAAGCCTGTTGACCACAAACTTAAATTCTGAGCACTGATTACACTACTATCAGTAAAATAATTAGGGGATACTACTCAAGAAAAACTTTAAACACATATGCTTGCAATACTGGATCTGTGAACCGCAATTCAGAAAGCACCTCTATTAGGAGTCATGCACTGGAACAAGCATCTGAACTATTAATACTTCTGTTTATGGACATCTCAGCTTTACTGGCAATAGCAAAATCTAAGATGGCCTAAATTTCACATGAAACAAGCCTTCTGTCCAAATTGATCTGCATGCAACACAGTCAGGACTTCCCCAATTGACATGCCAGTGGCAGACTTTGTGAACCCACATGTGAACCTGGGTATGCCCGTGGCAGAAGGAAACTTTCTTTCACTAAGGGTGAATCTGTCTAAACTATTATATTCTTTTCCATTCTCCAGATGGAAGTTTTAAGTACCAGGAATTTCAGTAATTCAGGAGAGCTTCACCAATGCCTCCTCCTAACTCCACTCTACTTTGAAGTGCATAATTCAATATCCAGGTCAGAAAGGAAAAGCAAGTGTGAAGGGAGGGCAGGTTTCTGTCCCTGCTCCAATGGAAGTTTTTTTATATTAAAAATTCATATGTAAAAGGGCTAGAATCCAGGCAGTCTAATGGGTTTACCTATGAAGATAAAAAGATCCAAGATCAAATGCTGCAAGACAAAGGTGGGAGTTCAGTCTTAGCTTTCTTTGGGTTGAGCATCACATCTAACTCAGAGAGCAATCACCTCCTCCACTGCTTACAGCTCAGCAGAAGGCACCTAACTCCGGAAAGGAATACAAAGGAAGAGTTTGTCAGGTTTTCCTGGAACAGAAAGAGGGCTCCTGTCTTAGAAGTCCTCCTCTTGATTCTCCCTTGTAACCCGTTCATGTGTCTCCTGATTTGGGATGCCAGCTTTAGCAAATGCCATTCCTGGGGCAATTTTTCTCCTTTTTGTTACCTGCATCCCATAGAATACAGTTCCCAGACATTTGATACTGCAGTACTTAAGGTCTTTTGTGGATCTGCTCTGCTGAAAATATTCCTGGGTTGCTTTAGTATTTTGAAAACTGTGTGATTGACGTTACAAATGACAGCCAACCCAACTGAGCTAAACACTGAACATCAAGTGCTGTGCCCTCCCATCCGCTGCTCCTCCTCACTGAAAGAAGTCAGGGGGCTGCAGGATTTCTAATACTCATCTCAAGTCACATCTGAAAAGTCAGTGACTATTAAAAAAATGGAGCTATTCAGAGGCATTTCACAAGCAGAAGAATAAAGCCAGCAAATAAACTGTAGCAAACGGCTCACATGCAGTTAATTTTTGATTTACTATGTCTCAAAACCAGGACAAGCTAGTAGATTTTCTTGCCAGTGAATGAAAATTCTCCAAATCATCATGCTGCCATACAAAGGTTAAAAAGGGTGGGTGAGAGGAGGCATTCTCTTTGGAGAAATCAGGAACTGCATCTCCTGTGCAAACAGGAAGCCACAACCAGGGCTGTCTGTCCAGCCAGGAGGCCACACAGGGACTCACTGGGCTGCTTGTCCAGTCAGGCAGCACCAATGCAGTCAGTGGCACATCAGCCGGCAGGCAGGATGCTAAAAAACCTGCCCTAAAGATGGGCACCTTCCACGGAACACGAGGATATGGCTTTCAAAATCAAAGCACATGCAACCATGTTTCTGTTTCACCCACGAGTGTCTGTCCACAGCAGACATAACAAAAAATATTTTCTAAACAAGCTGTTTGATTACTTTTTTTGTTATTATATGATTGCTCATTCATGGAGGGCCCCATCATTGCCTTCAGCTAAAACCACACATAAAGAACAACATCCCAGGCAGCCTTATTGTGTGACATGAGCAGGGACAGGAGGGGGCATTTCCTTTACTTACTAGAAGCAGATAAACTCCCACCAAATATTTAATCCAGACTCTAAACTATTTTCACCAATCACTTGAAAGTTGAATAATTATCCCATTTCCAGAAATTTAGCAATTACATTTTGCATTCCGCCCCAGCAGCTATTGCTCTTGTGACAATATTCATCCTGTCCATGATGACTATTATCTGCTATATAAATATTGATGATCTGAGTAATTGCTGTTCTGTACATATGCTTCTCAAAGATATAAATTTCTCTCCCTGAAGTAGGCTGCTGACAAAGTGCTTTCCTCCTTTTGCATGGCAATGAAACATTACTGAAGGTGTCACTGAGGAGGGGGGAGAAGAAAGAAAAAAAAAAAGAAAAAGAACAGTAAAAGAGGAGAAACGCAGTGATGTTTGTCTATCCTAGGAAGACTGAGTAGTACCAAGGAACAAGGTAGTTAGGCTGGTATTCAGGCAGTTTAGGTTTAGCTTACACTGTGCAAACACCAGGCACAGCTGAAAAGGAAAGAACTGCACTGCTGAGCTGGGATACCATGTTCTTGGGACATGCTGTATACAATGTACAAATCACACTCCCACTGTGGTTCACTGATGACAGGGATTACTTCTTCTGGATCAAAATCCAATCAGAAAAACAAGCCAATCTTGCATTTAAGGGAGAATACCACGCTGAACATTGTGCTGGGACAGACTCTCAGTGCCACCCTGTAACCTTTGCCAGCACAGGCACAGTAACCCAACATGTCACACAAAAGCAAAGATGGTCTTTAAGCATCCAACACCCATCCACAGACACCGCAGGCACAAAACACAGCATCAGTTCAAACTCTTTCTGCTGGTTCAAAGCATCTGCCCAACAGGTTCTGCAAAAAGTCAGGTAGTCCTCTGTCTTCCTGCAATTGACAAAAATCATTAGAAGAACCCCACTGCATGTCCTGGCTCACCTGATCATATTGCCCCCCGGTCTGGCAGTACAAAGACCCAATTTTGACAGAGCTCACCCACTGGCACATGGCCATACACTTCCAAACTTGATATATGCCTCTGGACACTCCACTGTATGTGAGAGATGAAGGCTTTTTCTTAGTGGACAGAGACTTTCTACAATATAAAACCTGTGTCTGAACCTCAGTAAGATTACCCCTCTGGAATTAATGGGTCAAGAGATTACTGTTTTCAGCCATGTAAAAATTGGCAAGGTTTATGCTAAGAGTTTCCTTGTAGAAGTACTCTTTTTCTAAGGTCTTCACCCATCATTTGCAATATCTGGAAGCAAACACTGGACAAAGACCATTTTTAAATTTAAAGAAAAAATATTTCAAATTTTTATATGCTACAGATATTAATGGAAAACTAAAAATCTGCCTGATTTACATCTGTGTTACTGAAGAATAGGGAGGGTATGAAGACGATGGAGAAAAGCAGCAGGAGAAATGATGCTGTACTTCCCACAGGAGCTGCAGGCCAGGGCAGGCGCCAGAGGTAAGTAGGGACAGAGAGCGAGCAGGAAGCAAGGGGGAATACAGATAACATGCAAGCAGCATTTGCAGTCCAAGGGTGGAGAGAGAGGAACTCGATGTTTGTAATAAGCAAAAGAAGTAAGAGTCTGGCAGTCTTACTTTCTCTGTTGCCTTGTTCAAACAACTACATAGTAAGCCATTATACATAATCATATGAGAAATGCTCACACTTACCAATAAAAATTAAAAGGGACAAAGTTTTCAAAGCAAAACTAACCTTTTTATTTAACAAATTCAGCTGAATTGGTGTGTCCCTCTAGCCTAGGAGACAGACCCAGGCCAGCAAGAAACAGAGCTTTTGATACCCTGTCCCGGCCAGGGGGTCTCTGCTTCTGTTCCTATTAGCTGGTACTAGGAAGCTCAGAGCCTGGCCCGATCCACCTACCTGCCCAAGACCCCCCAGCCCCCCCAAAGGCACAAAAAACAGGTTAAAACCACCCAAAGTCCCAAACGCCAAGGACCCAACTCTCCCCTCCTCCCTCTTCTCTTTACCCATGCAATTCCCCTGGCTTCAGCAAAACCCCAATCCTATTTCTAACAATCACAGCAGCCACATGAACATAGACAAAGTAGTTACTAAATACTTATGCAACCTATCTTCTCCCTGTGATACTGAGTCGTCTGCTTGTCCCTTATCATATAATTAATTCCCCTTCTGCTTTCTGCAGCTTCTTGCCTTCCCCTATAATTTCTACAGTGCTTTGGGTTTTACACGTTACAATCTCTAATGACAACTGCTGTACAGCTCTGAATCTTGAAGGGAATGCGCTTCCAGCAGAAAATTAAAGGCTGAACTTTTACCAAGAACTCTGGGCACACTTAACAAATACTACGCCACATAACATAGCCTAATTAGTCCAAAAGGTCTTCTGAAAAAAAAATAATCCACATGACCTTGGTTCTTACACTGAGTCATTTTGGAGACCAGTTGAAACAGAGCCTTTAGTAATTCTCTAGAATCAACAGCACACCGTGTTACTTGAAGCAGACTGGATCCTAACTACAACAACCACCTAACCCCAGCATCTCACCTCAGTCTTGTTTTCCTCTCTTTTAAGATACAATATAGTGACCTCCAGCAACTAGCCAGTCCTGCCTACACAGCCTCCTGCATTTCTCAGACCTACTTTTATTTGTGCGCAGATTAGTTGTAACACATTCTGTATGCACATGAAATGCTCTACTGCTAATGCAAATTATTTTGCATTCATGCACAAAATGCAGGTGGGCCAAGCAACTAACTGCCCAATTCACAAGCACAGACTTTGTACTCCAAAGCTTTTATGTGCATATTAATTTCAATGCAGTGAAATGTACCTATAACTTTGAAAGTAATTTTAAAACATCTTTAGGAAACATGATTCAGATCTTTAGTATTCGTATTCCTGAGTCACTAAAAAGTAAAATTAAATTCCCATCAAATAATACTTTTATTTTCTCAGTAGTTCTTAATCCAACGTTTCACTGTAAAATCACAGTCACATAACTTTACTAAAGCTAGGCCTGGTCCAATACATCTTTTTCTCCACAGCAATGTCTATCTGGAGTGTAAAGAAATACAATCTCCATCCACCACAACTGCAGTGCCAAATTTCCTTAGAGAGAATGCAAAAAGGCAGTATTACCAACTCAGTGTATTTTCATAAACAGAGTAGCGAGTTTTATCACATCTGTGCCAGAGTCACTATGTCCACAAAAAAGAAATGCTTCACTGGGTTTGCATCCCGCTACAGTCCCTCTCACAGAGATATGAAAATGCAATTTCACTATAAAAATAAATACAGTGAAGTGAATAATTTCTTGCACCGGGCACATGGCCATCTATTTTCATTGCTTTCAAAAAGCCACTGCACTAAGACCCAGGAAGCAGACAGTGTGTGGATTACAGGATGCCACTTCTCTAGCTCTTTCTGATTTGCCTCACCTTCCCTAGGGAGAGCACAGGTTGCAATATGGTATTTGTGCCTCCCAGATGTCGAGCCCCCTTTCTTAAAAGGCAAGGGAAGGTTGAGCTATGTTTACCCTTCTCTACCAGTGCGATATCTATAAGCAGGCCTTGCAGTTGTAGACAAGGCACAGTGTAAGAGGGACCCTTGAACTGTGATGAAGAAACAGCTAAATCATCAGCTTGCATACTCAAAATGGCACAGAGACTTGTATGGATTTGGGAGGTGCAGCACACTTACTAGTCATTCCCTTCGATAGGACAGAACTACTTTGCACCTGCTTTTTAGAGGAAAGGCATTCATAGGATGAGATTTTGCCAATACCTGGAGTTTTGTGCTTTATAAAGCAAGAAAGATCCAGTCAAAAGGCTGATGGAAAGTGCATGAGCACTATTCGAAACAAATTCACTTACATTATGTACTTCTGATACAAAATACCAGCTACCAAATACATCACCCAATAATTCAAAGAAACCTAAAAAGCAGTTTGGGATTCCAAGCAATCTGCTGAAATTGCTGCTCCTATAAACCTCTTTCTTCTAGATTTTTCACAGAATCACAGAATATTCTGAGTTGGAACGGACTCACAAGAATCATCAAGTCCAATTCTTAAGTGAATGGCCCGTATGAGGATTGAACCCAGGGCCTTGGTGTTACTAGAACCAGGCTCTAACCAACTGAGCTAATGTCAATAGTTTTGGTTGCAGAAGGTAAGATGTCAGGAATCTCTCTTAGAAGAGGAGCTGATTAAATGCAGACATTTACAAAACAGTAATATAATGCAGTTCACAAACCTGTTTGCTTACCAAAGAAACATGTCTAGCAGTTTCCTTTTATGCAGCACTGAAGAACTACAACTTGCTTTTCTTTTGTTTATGACTTTTGTGGCCTGAGACCTTTTCTTCTTCAACTAATTCCTACATGATTCCCAGTTTTCACTTTGAGAATACTCCAAGAATATTCAAGTTCCAGAGAGTCTAAACATATGCATCCTCACACGCAAGACTAGCCCTCCCTACGTGTACTACAATCAAATGACACTTCTGTTTTCACATGAAGCTGAACTTCAAAACCTTTAAAAATGTATAGAAATAAGGCCAGCAATAAATGCAGGATTGTCCTGAGGAATAATAGGAGTGATTGGTCCCCTTTGTAATTATCTCCAAACATTGAAGGTTTCATGTTATTTTCTTTTTATTTTTGCGGTAAAGCTCAGTTGGTTTAAACAATTCCCCTCTATGTTCACCAGGACAGGAGAAAACAGGAAGAGCTGATACAAGATGCTGCTCCTTTTGGGTAGTTAAGTGCTTTCAGTGCTCTGGCATGTAGGTTTCTGTCTGTTTGCAGGGTTCTGAATGGAAAATATTGACGACATCCACTGGAGGTCACAAAACACTGTCAGGAATCAGATGCAGACAAGACACACTAAAGAAGTAAAACAAAAAAAAACCCAAAAAAACTAAGTGCTTCCTTACATTAGTTTTCTTTTTTAGCTTTTTGCCTGCAAATCTTGCCACAACTGGAAAAATGGCAAGAAAAGAAAAAGTTAATGTGGTCAGAGTAATTATTTAATCCATCATTTCCTAGTACTTCTCCATGGACATCCCCTTGTCGTGAGGGAGAAGCTTGCATGCCCTTACGAGGTTGTGAGCGGTGCTGGGGGTGGTACATGCCTCCAGTAGGGTCTCCCATGCTAGTCAGGTCTCAACTGAAGGGTCAGACAAAGTGTGTCCACGGG
>JAWWEW010000078.1:67695808-67710049 GCA_035583185.1 Anabacerthia variegaticeps | reverse complement strand
TTAGCAAAGGCATACAGAGCTTTCAGAAAACTCCATAAAAGAGTCTGGTGCAATAAACACCTGAAGAAAAGTACAAAAATTAGTGTCTACAGAGCCATTGTACTGTCTACTCTCCTATATGTGTCTGAATCATGGGTCATCCACCGCCACCACCTGCAACTCCTCGAGCACTTCCATCAGTGCTGCCTCCATACAATCCTAAACATCCACTGGTCTGATAATGTGACTAATGTGTCTCTCCTTGAACAGGCAGAGATCACCAGTCTCAAGGTCATGCTGCTGAAAATGCAGCTGTGCTGGGCAGGGCACATCTCCAGGATGGAGGATCACCGCCTCCCTAAGACTGTGCTCTGTGGGGAACTCGCCATCTGCTGCTGCAACAGAGGAGCCCCACAGAGGAGATACAAGGACTCCCTGAAACAATACCTCAGCCTTGGCCATACTGACCACCATCAATGGTCCGCTCTGGCCTCCAGTTGGAAGACATGGAGACACATCATACATAACACTGCTGCTTCCTTTGAGAACACACGAAGAATCAGTCTTGAGGAAAAAAGGTAACATAGGAGGAACTGTGCCTTGCCAGGAGTGCCGATGGACACTTTCCACTGTGCCTTTTGCAATGGGACTTGTTTATCTTGCATTGGCCTTTTTAGCCATCAATGCACTTGCAGCAAGTGTGGGTAGAGCCCTTCCCAAATCTTCATTTGCGAAGTCTAGCCATGATGATGAATTTCCTAACAAGTTTTGAAAGTACTGTCAAAGACTCTCCTCTCTTGAACAAGACTTATTTCACTCAGATAGTCTCAGCATTTCTGTCATGTGATATAACTAAAACACTCAAAGATGGTTTCATCTACCTAGATGCCTGCATGCATCCTTTCCACTGAATAAACAAGTCCTGCTGAAATAAAACCAGATCCCCACCTTAAACTGTTTGGTTTGATTTACATAAAGGGGAAGCTGATACATCTCAGAAGTAAGCAGCATATCACATCCATGACTTCAGACCCCCTGAAAGCAGTCCCTGGTACACATCTCCTGAACGAAATGAAGAAAGGCTCCCAAACTGTGATGGAGGGACAGCTAACCAGCAGGCTCAAAGAAGAGCACTGCACACTTCAGAGCTAGGAGCTGCCGCCACCTGTGACAGCCATATAAAAACAACATGTTAATGAGCTACAAGAAAATTAATTGGACATGGCTATTCAATAACCTAGGCTAGTTTTAAAAGAATGCATCTGTGCTCTAAGTCAGAAGAGGATGTGCAAGGGCAAGTAAGCATAGACTTAAGCCTATGTTTATGTACCACCTGAATACAAAGTGGAATAACATGCAAAGTTATTGCAAGTTGTTAAATGCTTTTTTTTCATAAAAGTACATTTGCATAAATCACTGATTTTCACTAGCTTATCTGTGGGAAGTCAGAAACATCCATAAATTTGGGGGCTTTCCCTCCATATATACATGTGTGAATGCCCATACAAAACTTTTTCTTCGATCTTTTACTTTTCTCATTTTGCCACTAAGAAACATAGAAGAAAGAGGGTGAGAGAAGGAAGCAAAGAAGAAGGATCTCTTTATATTTTGCTTTTAAAGTAAAAAAATAGGTAGAATACATTTCTTTTTGTGGAAGTTTTCTGGTTTGGGAAAAAGCACTTCAGTCAGCTAAGCATGTGACAAGTACTAAGAACAAATAGTTTTGGACCAAAGAGCCTGGCCCTTCAATTTCACCTATAAATATATGGGTATTTCTGTACAAAGAAAGCCAATCTTCAGTTCTAAACAGATATTCAGAGGATATGAAAATCAGATCCTCCTGCACTCATCATACACTGACCCTGCAGTACACTGCTGATCCAAGGAGCATCCAAGCCTGTGGAACACATGCCATAGCTGCCTTTGTTTCCATTTGAGAGCACAGGACATAATTAGCATGTTCCATCTTCCCTTCCCAACTGACAGTGTGTAACAAGTTAGAGTATCAATGGAGGTTTGAGCAGAAGACTTCATAAATTACACATACACAGGGATTACTTTCTGTTTGATCCCAATCTTCACCAGGTCTCTAATGAGAGCCATGAACACCACCTACTAATCATCTCATCAATAATGCAAATAACCATCTTGACCCCTCATCAAAGTGCCTCTTCAGCTTAAACACTGTGCCCTCAGACTGCACAGCCCTGGGTGCAAAAGCTGCCATGTCCCACTGAAAGAACCTCAGTGTGACAATGCTATGTACCTCATGCTCTGTGGCAGCAGCCTGCAGAGCACCACCGTGTATCAGGAGCTGGTGATACCTGAGCTGTAAGGGCTCATAAGCACTTCTGTTCCTAGGTCAGCACACACGAAACAGCCAGATATTGCAAATGCAGGCATCTCAGATCTCATGGAGGAGGCACTGTTCAGCTACAGCAACATACCTTCAGGCTCCCTAAAACAAAAGAAGCTGAATAAGCAACACAGCAGAATGGCTACAGCACTGGACTGGCACTTAATAGGAACAGAACCTTGTTTTAGTCCCTGCAGGGCCATCACACCCTGCTCCAGGGATGCCACAGCAGTGCTGTTACCCTGGACAGACCTCACACTCACGTTTGCCATGTTCCCAGCCCCATCTCTGTCCCCATCTCCTGCTGTTGAATGAACCCTGGTCCTGGTGCATCATTTGTCATGCCTGGGGCTGTGGATGGACCCTGTTAAGAGTACTTGGAAATGAAAATTATGAGAAAGGCATTCTTCTGTGAAACAACATTACTGCCCTGCCAGCGAAGTGTGAATTGCAAGAGTTTCCAAAATAAAAAGTATTTATATTAGCCCCTTACCCTTGGCATCAGGCCCATACTGCCAGTTCTCATAACATTTACAGGGAAACTGGTATACAGAACAGTGCAGCAAACAAAAGGAAATCCTGTGAGAATCTCGGGTCAAAAAATACCAAACCAGCTTTGATCCTACAAAAGCAAAGACAAGCTACACCTGGACAAGCAACCTGTAGCTATAGTTACTGATGTGAACAGATCTACTGTGGCAGAAGGAAGAAAACAGGCTCCCAAGCATCTGCAGAATAGACTAATTCAGGTTTTCTTTTAAATAACTGTATTTAGAAAGTATTGCTAAGGGGGGGGGAAAAAGCTTAAAGAATTTAAATATTCCAAATAACAGCACCAGCACTGCAGCACCCCTGGTCCTGCTGTGAGAATGCACATGCCCATTGCCAAGCACAGAGCAACTGCTGCAGGCAGTTCCCTGCCTCACTGAAGGGAGAATTGTTGGGCTTCCAGAGCCACTCTCAGGAAATTTCTACTTTCTAAGAAGCAAGCATCTCTACAATAAAAGCCCTCCTATCAGCATTGCCAGCTGTGCCCAAAGCACAAAAAGCACAAGCACATAACCCACAAAATCTCTGTGTTTGAGTGTGTGTAAACAGTGCACTACTGGAAAGGCAGAGAGAATATTTTCAGAGTAAGCACTGCAGATTTTGTGTCCTTCAGGATGACAGAAAGCTGTTGTGACCCACTGCTCGTCTTCCCCACTTACCACCTGCTCAGCTAAGGCACCTCACAGGGATTCCAACCACATCTCACAAGCCTGTTTTACCACCTGCAAGAACAGAAGAAGCTTTTCTTCTCACAGCAGTCCAGCTCCTTGGTGTGCTATTCTCCATGTTAGTTTATAGCTGTTAAAATATCAACCAACTCCAGAGCAGGAAATGAAGGAAGACAAACCAACTTCTAAACCTAACCACTGGAACTGCAGCTGCTGCCCCAGGGACCTTAAGTAAGGGAAAATGGAGGAGCTTCTTGCAGCCTGACTGGCCCGAAGAAATCATTACAGAGATATGAGAGGCAGAGAAAAGAGGCATGCTAAAGCACTGAAGCAGCCATCTCCACCCCAAATTATTCACTTTTAGAAAGAGAGCAACCCTCCAAGCCCCTGAGGATACATTCTCTTAAGCAACTTCACCTGCAGCTGATGGTTACTGAAGGCTCGTCTGATGAAGATGCCAGGACTTCGAGACTGGGACTTTAAGTCAAAGAGCCCACTCCTGAAAGGTGTCCCATTCTCTGCTTTGGACTTGGGAGAAAGCTGGAGGACACAAGAGAAAAAAATGATGCTTTGTCCTCTTTACTAATATGTGCACTTTTTCAAAACATTCAGAACCAGGGCAAGTTATGTTTGAGTTAAGGAGCCTGTGAAGATAAGTTCTCGGTCGCAGAGGAAAGAAAAGCTAGGAAAAATACCACACAAAAGATTTAATTCAGGCCTTAACAAAACCAAACTTAGATGGAGAATGTTTTGGTCCAATCCTGGATGAAGTATACTCAAGCAAAACACCTGTCCAGAAGAAAACATCATGCAGCATGCAACTGCTACTTGCATGACTGAGCAAGACTGAGCAGGAGGGCTTCATCAGCTGAAAAAGGATTTTCCCCAGCTTATAGCCAAGCAGGTGTCAGTGCCAGAAGGCTGACACGCAGCATGGAAGAAACATGGACCTGCGGTGCAGGTCACCACAAGCCAGATGGCTCTAGCATCCTCATTCCTTTCCATGGGGATGAAGGACACACAGGGAAAATTACAAGTCTAGAACCTATTCCTCATAGGCTTGGGCACCTTGACACCATAGGTGTTTGCAGAAGACTTTTTTCTCTAGCTGCATTGGGACAGAATTTCAGATCTGATTTACTGTCCAGACAAAGCATGCTATTACACAGTACAACTGAAGAAGACTGAGAGCACCAGAGTGTGGAAAACAGACTGGACCAATCTTCTTCTTTTTCTTTCTTTAAAAACAATACATTTTGCAGCCTATGTCAACATCCTCACAAAAATGCTTGATCTGTTCTGCACCTCAGAAGCTGGCTGCTGAAAACAATCCAGAATACAATTAAAAAATGGATTCCATTAAGTTTCACTTTCCTCTGCAATTTTATAATCGTCTCATCCATCAATTTTGAAAGAATATTAATAGTGGCATCAGCTGGCTCTCCCCCTCCTCTGCTGAGCCAGCTTTTTCCAAGCCCTGTCCCTGCCTCTCAGTGTCTGACCACAGATGCTGTGAGGAAGAGGAGAGGAGGGAGGCAGACCAGGGCCAAGAGAGGTCAGCAAAGCACACTTAAAATGGGGGCCACCCCAAAGAGTAGCTACTTCTTTCCCAGAGGAGCTATGGTAACTTACGGTGCCTGAAGATCTGTCTAAACATGCTTACTTCAAAAGAAAAACACACACACAAGATAGAGAAAACAAGGTTGTGTCAGGGATTAACTTAAGCCTAACCAAGCTCAGATCAAATCCCAGGCACGAAGGGTTAGCCCCACCGCCCCCCGCCCCCTTCCAGCCTGGAGATGGCTGGGCTAATGATGTGTAATCTTTTTTGGTTTTGGGTTTGTTGTTTCTTCTCCCACAAAACCTTTCCCCCCACACTCTGTAAGATGTGTAGATTTCTCCATTGATACAAGCAATTCCTCCCAGCAACCTTCAACAGACTAGATAAAGTCCTTGGATCCCCAAGTATCTTCAGACAAGAGCTGAAGACCAGGGTCATGCTCCTTTTAATGGTCTCTCCTTTTCAAATGCATGAAGTTCAGTAATCAAATACTAGCTCTTGGACTTACACAGTGGCGATGCAAGAAGAAAAATGGGTTGGTGCCACTTTTTAGCATCTGGCTTACTAATTATTTTGTAAAGGTGTACAATCTGTCACGTCATTCGAATCTTCTTAGAGACACTGATGTTACTTTATGAATCTAGTTTAACATGGTTTATAGCAATCACAGCCATGATTTATATCACAAACTCCCAAGAACACAAGTCTGACTTTTAAATCATTGTCATACCAGCTGTTTCACTGCAGGTCAGCCTGGTCTGTTCCAAGACCAGATTTTGTTGGCAACCGTATTTTCTTTGCAGGTACATCCACTTTTCTTCATCTAGTTTGATGAGACAAAAAAGTCTAAAGTACATAAAGAAAGCCAATTGTTATGCTCATTTGAATACAACCAGAAATGTCTACTTCATCCTCTCTTGCTGAGGAGGTTTATATTAACCACCATCACCCTCCTCTGAATAAAGCTGTAGTAAGAAACTCACTGTAAATTGGTCAGAAGACAGACATGCAGACACCTAATGACTTGTTGGAACTACAGAGACCATTTCTCTGGAAAGGGGCCAAGTTGCACCAACATGCATTTCAGCTGGAAGCCCAGCCTCTGAAACCTGCATGTTCTTTCTTGCACTATCATATTGCTATTCATTTCCAGAAAACAAAAAAGGCACGAGCAACCAGTGTTCCTCACTGGGAACTGATGTAATTTCACTATCATATTCAACCCCACAGAAGGTGGGCAAGACTGCATACAACAAAACACTGAGAAACAGGGCAGAACACAACATATTATTTAGATACATACCATTTATATAGAGCTGGCCTAAAGCACCCATTTACCCATTGCTTCATCTCACAGGATGCCCACATTAATGGCTCTGGGCTAAAAGTAATATCAAACTTCTAAAATGCTTCATTCAAAGCTATTGGGCTAGCCTTCACTACAGTTTGAACAAGTGAACATTACAGATCTAAACTGGAATCAAGATTGTGTACAACCCTACCAGGGTATCTAGATCTGGGACCTCTGGAAAATGATAGGTGGCACCAGAAGTAACAGGCTACAGTGATGGTACCAAACACGAGAGAGTAGCAGATGGCATTTGCTAGGGAAGCACAGGAACAGAGGGGAAGGGGGTGGGGACTGAGGAGTTTAAGGGGATGAGAAACTGGGCTGCCACAAAGGGAAGAGCAGGACAGACACAGGCAAGTCAGACAGGACTTGGGAAGCACCAGAGCTCAGGTCCCCACCCTCTGCAAAGCCAAGGCGTTTAAGGCTGTTCTACAAGAGTGCAGACACTGACAGCTGAGGCCAGTTGTGCTTCCAGAAGATGAACTGCTACATTATGCCAGGTACTCTGGTATAACTGAAAAATAAAGTCAACCCCAAGTATCTCTCTGAGGCAGCCAAAATTGCAGGTGTTTCAATTACATGAGGTTTATTTGCTCTTTGACTCCATTCCTCAGCTATGAAAATTAAGACAGTACCTGCACCTGAGATACTGCAAGAATAAGAACTTCCCCTCCTGAGGAAGCCCCCCAGGAAGGAATAAGCAGCATTGTTCAGTTAAAAGTCTGGGTGGGGTGTAAAATAAATAGATGTGGAGACACATGCAGAAAGTAAATGTGGGGAAGAGAAAATGAATTATGCAGTAATTACCTATACAGTGAAAGAGGGACACTGTGAAAGGGAAAAAATGATGCAATTACAGAATTAAAGATTGTATCATAATGCAGATGCAAAGGAGAGTTCTGCAACGTTAGTCCTGGCACTTCATTGCTTTTGTGCACCTGAATTTGTAACCCCATTGTTCTCCTGATGTCATTATTTTGTAAGCAACTTAAATCCAACATAATTATGCATTCCTATGTTTATTAACTTTTCATCATTAATAATGTGTGGAAAAACTGGCAGCCTTTGCTCTCAACATGACTGATGCCTCCAGCAGATGGCTGTGAACAAAACTCCCTCTCTTCCACCTTTATCTGAGGTAAAGAGCAGGGAGAAGAGACAGAGGCTTTATATTTAAACTTCAATTCCATGCAAAAACATTTGGGGATTTTGGGGTTCTTTTGGAGGAGGAAAATGAGACCAACATCCATCAACTACTCTGGAAATTAATTGCCAAGAATCAGATTTTAAGAACAGGAGCGCTGAGCAGCAGATGTGCTTTGTCCAAGGTTAGAAGGAAAGCTCCCAAGGCCTGGATCCCAAATGACCCCACTAATGGCCTTCTGCCCAAGCCACCGAATCCCTCCTACCACCACATTAAAACTTGCTTAAGTGTAATTATTGCTGCTAACTTCAGGTCAGGGAAGAAGCCCATCATCTCCAGGCTGCATTTGGTGGTGAATGCAGTCAGCGAGCAATTTCAGGCAGGATGTCACATAAAATACAACTGTAAGCAAACATTACAGCTGTATGTGTTCATCCTGGATGATAATTGTTATATGGGGTCTTTTAAGTCAATTACCCTGCACACCTTGGACTTCAGGCAAATTGCCAGCACATCTCTCAGCATCAGACAAGTCTGGTTCACACTGCTTCATGAGAGTATATAATAGCAGCTATAATAGCAACAACCTGACTTGTTTTATTTGCAGAGGGTATTAGCTGGCAAGAGGCAGTGCATCTGACAGCATGCTCCCTTATGCATGCTTCATGCTTTTTAAAAAGTCTTATTTGCCTTCGTATGCACCCACTTGCAAGCACACACCCAGCTTTTCTTTTTTACCTTGTCTAACAGGTGCTGGCAGCTACTACCGCAAGCTTTACGTGCTTTTTTGTTCCTAGCAAAGCAAGCTTCACTTCCATCTTTCCCCCATCCTCGGAGAGAGGAGCCTGCAAAACTTGGAGCTATCAAGTCCCTGAGATGCAGTCAGAGCCTGCAGTGTTCCAGGCTCTCAGACTACACCAGCCCTTTCCAGTGCACATCTTTCAGAAAAGCTCCACCATGGTATAGTCCATTGTGGTGATGAAAGCATTGCAATCCTTCCCTTTTGGCATACAATCTGCTCACTTCAGCTTAAAAACTAAGCACTGCACCATAACTAAATGTATATAGTTAGCACACTACATACAAATATTTGTACAATAGAAAATAAGCAGAGATGGTACCACAGCATTTTACCCCACAATGGCCTACTTCAGGACTTCACACAGAAGCCTGGGAAGCCTCTCCCCAGAGAAGGGATCTGCACAGGATGCCTTGTCCAAGCACAAGAGCCCATTCTTACCTATCATCTACCACGCTAGTGGTCTGAGTTGATGCCCATGGAGAGGAAAGGAAGGGAAACAAGAGATGTTCTCCTTCACTAAGTGACACTTCTCTAATAGTGTAGAGACTTACACTTAGATTCAAGAAGTTCCCAGGCAGAGTTTGTGTGTGGAGGGAAGAACATCCCGTTTTGCCTGGCTGGCATGACTTGGTGCTCCACATCCTCCATAACCCATGATGGGCTCAGCTACACAGTTCCTCCCTTAATCTCACCTTGAAAGATGCATCTGGTTTTGGCTGCATCACAGGCTGTCTGAGAAGGAATGGCATATGGGTGTTTGAGACTCACCTTGGCTCTCTAAGGTGTCACATAATATTTTGACATTAGAAAGTGGCACTGGTGATCTCTGAAGAGCCACACTCTATGCCCCAGGAAAATAGGCATATATTGTCTGAAGACCAGCTGCAACAAAGAGGGTATCAAAACACACATTGGCTGAGGAATTGTATGTGCATCGCACAAAAGCTCAATACCTCTGACACTCCTATTTCTAATGTCAATGCTTGCCTTTTCCTTCAGTCCAGGTCTGGAAAAATGCGCCCACTGCATCCATCACAGCTACACTGTCTAGCAGACACAGCCTGGGTGAAGGTGGGTCTGCTTTTCTTAGTACAATGTTGCCCAGATATCTGAGGCAGACCACCCAAGACACCCATGCCAGACCAACAGCATCTATACTGGGATGCTTAGCAACACAGAAGCATGTCCGTGACATCTTACAGCGCTTCATCAGCCCAAGTGCACACCTGCTTAAAGTAACTGTGGGGAGGGAGCTGTATGGAAGTAGGAGAGTGTATTCACTCACAGAAGCTATTTGGGGAAAAACATCTGGCACTGAATGTTATCAGTGTCAAATTATCATTAAATTTCACAGGATGATGCCAGTGAATACCCAGATTATCATGCTGCCATTGCACATGTGCAAGTCTCTGGATAAGTCCTCCCCAGGATGCACATTCCCATCTGCTCTGATGCTCACCTCTGTTCAGCCCAAGGTGTCCTGGAGGTCAAAGAAAGCAGGCTCCCAGCTACGGCTGCCAGCCTGCAAGCCTTCCTAAATCTCAGGTAGCTTTAGCTTGACAAACTAAAGGGTAGCCATGCTGCAAGGAAGAGTAACAAATGGGACCCTTCTGTGGGAGATCTGTGTCCTCTGCCCTCCTGCCCCTCCACTGCACACACTGCACCTCTCTTTCACGTTATCTCACAGCCACCCCTACCCTGGAGACCATGTACACCTAGCAAATTGGTCAGAGCTACAGAGATGCTGTATGTTTGACTACCACACATGCAATGCCTGGCCAGGCAGCTGCTGCCAGGCAGAACAGAGAATAGCAGTAAACAGTCTAGTTTTTGTCAGAGAGAGCACTGCTTTAAAGATTTCCCAGCCAGCCACTAATCTTAACAAATACAACTGGGAAATTATTGATCTTCCCACCTGTCAGCCATGGGTGCAGTCTGGTTGAAACTGGCCAAATAGGAGACAAAAGTGCTCCTTTCCTGGGGAAACTCAGTCGAAATAAAATAAAACCAGATGAAAACTAGAGTGTGTTTGATTAGTGGTGTTCCCATGTTCTGCTATGGTCCAGAAAACACCTTGTTCAATTGAGCCTGCGAGCTCCACAGCACACACTGCAGTTCAGCTCTGTAATTGCCCAGCTGTTTTGCATCTGGAGCAGGAAGGGGCAAATTGCAAACTCATTTACATCTGGGGGTTATTCCAGAGGGGTAATTTCTGAAGCAGGAAGACAGACTAGGCAAGTGGATTTGCACCTGAAAGGGGTAAAATGCCCTGTCAGGGCTATTACTCAGTTTTAAGGATGAAAGCAGCTAGGGTTCCTCTCTTCTTCATAAGCACCAGCTCTGGAAATTAACTCATCCCAGAGACTTCAGCACCCTCCTCCTTGCCATTCCCGGCATCCCTCAGCCCATGCTTCTGATGCCTGGCCACGAAGGGTGCCTTTGAGACAGAGGCAGGCCTGCTGCGGTCATACCAGCAAATGCTGAGCCCTTGCCAGCCCAGGACATAGGGAGATGCTGCACTGATGAGAGCTGGAAGGGTTTCCTCTAACGCTGCTCAGTTTCATAGACCATGCTACAGAGCTACATCAGTTCCAAGGACTCCTCTTCTCCCTTCACAGAGAACAGTACAGCCGTAGAAAACAGCATCAACAAAGCAAGCAGGCAGCTCCAGACAGACTCATAAACAGCAAAAGAATTTCTCTGGAAGAGCTACTTTCTGTAAAGGGGAGGACAGCCCAGCCTCCCGTCTCACTTCCAGCCCACTCACCCACCAGTTAGAGGCAAAGCATAAATACAGGAGAGAATTTAAGGCATGCCAAGATCCCAGGCTCTAGAAACTAGTTTCCCACATGCTCCACAGAAAGAGAGCACTCACACCCAAAATCTACTGCTTTGAACTCAGATTGCACACCACCATTTACTCAGCTGAATAACCAAGCTCAAGTCAGGGAAATTACTTGCCTGAGTATCTTGATGTACAGAAGGGCAGCAGAACTGGCTGACAAACACAGGTATACAAAAGGCAATGTAAGAACTCTTCTTAAAAAGGCTGGAGCCTTAGGCCAGGTCCCAAAGTCAACAGTCATGTGGTCAAAACCACAAATCACTGGGTCTTTGATAGAGTCATATCAACTGATCAGGGCATTATCTAGGTCCATGCATACCTCTAGACCCATATCCTCTAGGGTCACAGTCTGAAAAATATTTCACCAACTTAGAAAACTAAATTCTGCTTGAAAGAACGGCTTGAGCATTTAGGAGTATAAGCTTCATTAGCTTCTAGCAAGACTTCAGGTGCCAAGCACAAACTAATTCTCCATAAAACTCCAGCAGAGAGCTGCCACTGCTCCAACTCTGCCAGTATTGGTCCCAAGTATGGTCAGCTCTTCTGTACGGAACCCAAACACAATACGCCATTTGTTCTCAGGACCATGCAAGTAGAAAAGATGTGTAATTCACACCCTGGAAAGCTTACGAGAGGCATCCCTGAGCTTAAAACCTTCTCATGCAAGCTTGCTTGTGAGTATCCCTCTTTAATTTCACTGGGACAACTCACATGACTGAAGTTAAAACTGCTGAAGCCCCAATTAGACTGTGGCTGATGGAGATTCTGATCCAGTTCATTGAGGGGTCAAGGTGAGAACCCTGAACCAGAGCAAGGAACAGTTATGACAAAAACATATCCATGGATTTTGGCAAAGCTGAAGGGGAAGGGCGACCAGTGCCCAGAATCATCTACCTGCCCGTTCCATGGGCACTCTGACAAGCCACAGCTTATCTTTGGATGAGACACTCATTCTGAGTTATTGCATTTGCACATATAATTTAAACACGCTATATTAGGGTCAAAGCAAGATATACTGTCTCTCTGGAATTTCTCATGTGGATATTCCACAGCAGTGTCCAGTACATGCAAGACTTCCCGACATGCATATAAAACTTCCCTCAGGAGTGGCCCAACAAACTTTCCTCCCTCCAGACAAGCAGCAGAACACAGACATCATTTTCCTTTGTCTCCACATACGTAGCCAACTGTCCAAACCCTCTGACAGACCTTCACAGCTTTGAACCAGAGGTTTGGGCTTTTTAACTATACTGCCAACAAAAGCATGTGTGTGACGGGAATTTTCCACAGAGCCCCATCCCAACCATCAGAGGCATGCCAGTGCCACAGCCAGCAACAGCACAAGGCTGTCCCAGCTCTGCACATCTCAGCCGAGGCTACTTTATGTTTCACCTTTCACACAATTAATAACCTGAAATCCACTCATGCACTGTTACATAGTCAAGAATAGTGTTTTCAGCAGAAGGGTTTTTTTCCCTAGATTACTATTATTATCATCCCATAGGCTTTACATTAGTGCAGACTTGGTGGGCATTTCAAAAAGGTCTGTAAATCCCACCCTGGGTACAGAAAGGCTGAAAACAAACCTTCATAGATATCGTAAGTTGGAAGGTTACAAATACTTTCCAACAGTCTCAATCAGACGCAAAATCTAAGCAAATCTCTATCAAAAGGTCTCTGAAATGTACCACTTTTAAAAAAAAAGCAAACAAAACCAAACCATGGGCCATACCGGCGAGGAAGAGTTTTAGTGAGGAAACAAGAGGAGTGGAATTACTATGTTTACAGTTCAGTTAATGGGACCTTATCAAAAGCCTGTTTGCGCTTTTTTATTATTGTTTTAAGACACGTATTACACAAACATACTTAATGCCTCCCCGGCCAGCCGCCTGGTCCATACATCATCCTAAGTGTATTCCTATTTCAGGAGAGGCAGCCAGACCTGCTCCCGGAGCAGTCCCTGCGCCGGACAGCGTGTCGGAACAAAGCGCTCGGGTGATGGATCGGCGGGGTCCGTAAATCACATTTTGGGCAGCTCGACCTCGGTCGGGAGACAGCACATAACCCCGCAAGGAGCTCCGAGCACCGCCGCTCTGCAGGGCGGGCATCCCACCTGGGCAGGGGGCTCCACGCCTCTCCTCCTCGCCGGCTAAAACAATAATAATCAAAGCCGTTTTCTAAAAAGCCCAGAGACACGTCTGGCACTCAATGACAGCGCTCCAGTTACGGCGTATCTTCTCCGCTAACTGCCGGCATAAGGAAGGGAGCGGAAAATCAACCAAACAGAAGAACAAATAAAAAATAAGAGGGGAAAAAACACCCCACGCAAAACCATCACCAAACCTCCCGCAGGAACAAAGCAGCCCACCAAGCCCCGTCTCTAAGTTATCCGCATTTACTTGCGAAGCACACGGATATCCCTCCTGCGCTGGGAAGACCGGGGGCGCGGTGCAGGAGCCCCCCGGGTGCCCCGAAGCCCCCCGGGTGCCCCGAAGCCCCTCCCGCCGCTCACCTGCACCGCGCTCCGCCCGGGGCCGGCCGCCACCGCCGCTTACGAAACCCGCGCCTCCGCTTCGCCCGGCCGGCGGGCAGAGAGACCAGGGAGGCGTGGCGGGGGGCATCGCGGCGGCCCCGGCCCCCGCCGGGAAGGGGAGGAGGGAGAGGCGCCCCCGCCGCTGGACCCGCCGCCCGTGAGCATCGCCCGCCGCCCGGGGGAGAAAGGGAGGGAGGGAGGGAGCCCCGGCGGCGGGAACCGGGCGCGCACTGACCTTGCCGCCGCTCCGCTCCGCCCGCGGGGGCAGCCCTGCGCCCGCCGCCGCAGCCCGCGCCTTCGCCCCGGCAGCCGGCGCCGCCCCCCGTCCCCCCGTCCCCCGCCCGGCCGGCCTGCGGGGCCCAGCGAGGCGGGGCCGAGCGGCGGGGAGAGCCGGAGCCGCCCCGGTGCCCGGTGCGCCACACCCCGCCCCGGGCTGGGCTGGGCCGGCCGCCG
>JAWWEW010000078.1:67674186-67695766 GCA_035583185.1 Anabacerthia variegaticeps | reverse complement strand
GGGGGGGGCCGGCCGCCGGGGGGACCCCCGCGGGCAGCCCGGGCGGGGAGAGGCGGCCTCGCAGCAGCGAGGGCAGCGGCGGGGACCATGCGGAGCTCGGGGGATTCCTCGGTGCTGGGGATGGGTTCTGCGGGCTGAAGGTGCGGTTTGTTCCGCCATCCGGACCCAGGTGAGGGACGGCTGCCCCCGGGTGCGCTCCCCGAGGGGCGGCAGGCGGGCAGCGCCTGTCCCGCACACCCACCGGAGCTGCCCCCTGCGAGGCGGGGGCTCGGGCTCGAGGAACTGGTGCCTTGAGCCTGTAAGACCATCAGTCTCAGCTGGGGGCTTACAGTTGTGTTACTGGTGTGCATTAAAGTAATTGGTACATGTGGCGTGTTGTGTTCCCACAGCAGACCGAAGGCTGGGCTAAGGAATAAGGCCTTCTTTTTATCTATTGCACCAAGGCCTATGCCTACTACAGAGCACAGGATCACGGATTCATTTCTGTGCTACCTACAGAGGAAACAATCTTATTTCCATCAGCAGTAAAAGAAAAAATGCATATCTACCTTCTAGTGTCCCACATGGGGTAAGTAATTGCAAGCAGCAATAGCTACCAATGACAAGAATCTTCCGCTCCTCATTGACTCATCATTTTTGAAGGGCCAGTGTTGTTTTATGGCAAACGGTTGAAAGTGATGATGGCACCTTTAGGTGCCAAGTTTGGTTAGAAGAGTCCTCTCCTCCCCAGTTCCCGTAGCTCCACACTGAAAGTGAAGGAGTAAGACCTCTATAAAATCGTTTTCACAAAAGTCTACTTGGTTTCCTCCCCTTCCTTTCCCTCCTCTTCACTGCAGTGGGGCTATTTGCAGAACAAGGTCTCCAGCAAGCCAGGCTTACCACTGGGGAGGGTCTGTAATGCATTCACTAGTACAACTCCAGGTTCTGCCTTAAATATTTAAAACTCAATTATAATTCTCAGAACGAAAGTTTGAAGCAGGTTTTTTCATCCTACAGTGTTTCTTAGTTCAAAACTTCCTAATGAAATAATTGAGATAACACAGGAGAAGTCAAGTAGGCCAAATTTTAGCCACCACCTTGAAACTGGTTTCCTCTTCATGTCTGTCTCTGAAGTAGGAACAGTACTAATGACTTCTCACCATGTTTTACACCACAGGCGTAATTTTAGTGCATGCAGCTGACTTCAGCTTCTCTGCTGATCTGCTACAAGGACTGTGTGAAAGATTTCACTGCTCTCCCTTTCCCCACCACCACCCAGCTGAGTAATCTAAAGAACAAGTGCACAAATTGCTTCTCATGAGGCATCCCTTAGCTGGGCAGGGGTACAGAGGCCTCCTGCCATCCTTCCCTCTGCTCGCTGGGATGGGCTATGACCCATGGCACCTGCCATAACCCACACCTTCGCACCCTAGCCACTCAAGGTTCTATGGATTTTGTTGAGAAAAGCCTTTTTGATGCTGGGGAATGGGGCTATGTGGTTGTTTTTACAATTTAAGAAGATCCATATACTAAATTCACATCAAGTTTTTATGTAACGTCCTGTTTTTGAAGAGACACACCAAGTTTGGGAGGCACAATTCCTTACATGCCTCTGTGCACCAAGTCCCTGCCCTTCCTTAGATCAGTTCCCCCTTTCTTCCCTAGAAAACAAGTGGCAGCCGATGCCTACAGGCAGTGCTATGGTACCAGATTTCCATGGACACAAGAGAGGAAAATTCATTACAAAATGGAACCAAATGTCCCTCCAACTATGCACCAGCCAGCACTGCTGCAAACGAGGTCCACCAGAGAGGCAGGGGGACTACACAGATGTAGAGAAAGATCACCCACTCCTGAGATGGATCCTGCAAGGCAGCCTTTAAGAGCATTGACACAACGACTGTTAATTACACTGCTGTTATGATTACATTAGAGACCCAGACACCCCATACACCTCCACATGGGTTAATCAGACAGCAAAGAATCAAGTATTTCAGATCCTGCATGCAAATACAAGGAAGGTCCTCATCTGGAGGGGCTAGCTCAGATTTAAGCATCTCACTCCCTCTACTGAATGGATTGAAGTTAACGTAAGTGCACAGCTTCTGGCAGAAGTGTTACCAGAGAGATACATCAGACAAAGGGAACTGGAAAATAAGTGTAATTACTCCCAGGAGGCTCCCTGGATTGCCACCATTATCCTCCAGGCTGCACCTGTTACGAGAGAAGAGCCTGTAAGTCTTTGGGGAAGGAATCTTGAAAAGTTCCCAGCAATAGGCTTGGGGGAAAAAAAAAAAAGAAAAACGAAATAGATTCCAGTTTCAGATTGCTCCACACAGTTTACTTCAATAAAACTCTTCACTAGGATGTGGATTTATAAAAGACAGCAAGTTCTTTGGTACTGCCCTTTTCAGTTCATACCTGATACAAAAGGCTCAAAAGGGCTCATCCAGTGCCAGAGGCATGGAAGGACAGAGGGAAGGACAACCCTGCACTCTGCTGTGCAAAGGCAGCTGTGCTTTTCTCCCCTTCTCCCTATTCTCTCACCAGTCTAGTTGGATCAGGGGACCTTAATTTTTCCCATCTGGATTTTAATAACAATTTTTATAAGCACATCATGTCTAACAGTCAGTGAAGGCAAATTTCTGTCAGACTCATTCACTCAAGCACAACTAGTACTGGGGAGGTGGGAACCCCCATCATTCACAGGAATAATAGGTACAATCCCTACGAGTGCTGGGGTGGCTTTAGGATACCATAACAAAGGTAACTAACTCATAGTTTCTCCATTATGATGACCTAAGGGACCTCTATTACACAATAGATATATATGAAGACCTCAGCATTAAACTTTCAGTTCCAGGAGCAAGTCACAAAATAATCATAAAACTGAATGGGAGCTTGTGAGCATTTTGAAAATAATCAGCACATGGGGGTCTGTTCCTTTTTCATTCCTGAGCCAACTTTAAGTCTGGAGACTTGAATCATATTCCCAAGGTTTACTCTGTTACTAAGACACCTAGGTAATCTTTTTAGCCCAGTTTCCTAGAGAAACAAAGTTTATATCATTGTGCTGTCTATGTTCCTGTCTCCCTGTTTTCTTTCAGCTGCTTTTGAAACCGTGTGCCAAGCTGTCAGAGGAGGAGTAATCAGGGACTGAAATATCCCTAATGTTTTGGTTTTGTTTTTGTTTAAATCACTAATGGGACAGAGGAAGTAACGTCATTGAACACTCCCCAAACAAGAGAGCCTAGCACTTTTCCATGCAGTCCAGCAGCCAGCAAGCACACGTGCATGAGACAGCAGAACCTAACCAAACTTCATAATCTCCCCTGTGTCATGTAATGTCTTTCAGTGGAAAAAAATGAAGATTTCCATGGTCTCAGACCTCTAGGACTAAGGGGGGGAAATTACATTAACCATTAAAATCGTTGCTGAATCAGGACCTGTCAGACCTCATGCCTTGCACAAAACTTTCACAGAAGGCTGTTGCCTAAAACGGTGAGAAAAAATTACAGCCCATAGAGGTTAAACAAGTATTGGTGGAAAGAAGTTCAAGCCCCACTGATCACAGGTAATTGTCACTCCTCATATTGATACCCTGTGATAAAATTACAGTGAACATTTTGGCTCATTGAAATCTGTCAGGCTCATATACATTATTTTGTTCTCTTCCATAAAACTGTTGTATTGCATGCTTTAGAAGATTCGGCAGAGTGAGTATTTTTATAGGTTGCTAATCTGAAAATGAACATGTAAAAAGGACACATATTTGTGCTAACTCTGTTTAATAAATTGCTTCAAACCCCCAGTATTTTTCTTAAAAAAAAAAAAAAAAGGTGTCAAAAAATTAAAATGCACAGAAACAAACACAAAAAACACTCTCTAGTTAGGAGGAGAGCTTTTGTCCCTGTGCTAACATTAAAGGCCTCAAGCATGAGAAGACGGTCATTGTGCTTACCACAGGAGAGCAACAAGTTCTCTATTCATCTGTAGGCTATTTAGGCCACTTTCTGTCCTTGGGTTGGGTACAGAAATTTGGCCAATAATTTTCTCCTGATAGCAAGGTTAGAAATGCTTATCTATTAACTGTAACCTTAAAAATGAATCATAGAACCGTAAAATGGCTTGGGTTGGAAGGAACCTTAAAGATTATCTAGTTTCAAACCCACTGCTTTGGGCAGGGGCACCTTTCACTAGACCAGGTTGCTCAGAGCTCCATTCAACCTGGCTTTGAACACTTCCAGCAATGGGGCATTCACAGCTTCTCTGGTCAGACTGTTCCAGTGCCTCACCACTCTCACAGTGCAGATCTTCCTCCTCCTAATCTAAACCTATTCTATTTCAATTTGAACCCATTCCCCCTTGTCCTGTCACTACATGCTCTCATAAAAAGTCCCTCTCCATCTTTTTGTAGGCTTCCTTCAGGTACAGGAAGACCGCTGCTAGGTCACCCTGAAGCCTTCTCTTTTCCAGGCTGAACAAGCCCAATTTTCTTAGCCTGCATTGATATCTCAGGTGCAAGTACAAAATGTAGAGAAGTTGCTCCTTCACTGTCAGCTGACTGCCTTTACACCCAAAGGGGAATGTCCTTGGAGGTGATTCAGAGCAGAAATCCATACTCTGAGTCTCCCTCTGCCTGGGTTAATCTCCCTCCACAGATAAGATAGGGGAAAAAGCTTCCTGCATTGAATTTTAGTGCCCACAGATAGGCAGTGCAAACAGCCCCCCAAGGCTTCTGATCCTGGAGAGCACCTGGGTCTGCTGACACATCCCTTTGCTTCCCACAAAAAGGTGGCCCAGACTGGTTTCAGTGAACTCCTTGGAGAAGCCATAAAGCCTCTATCTCATCAACCGGGGTCTCACCTGGTGCACTGTGTCACCCCCAGCCTCTCAGAAGCCTGTGAAGGATGTGCCTGAGATGAGCCAACCTGAGATCTTATCCTGGCCACTGGCCCATCTTGTCACAGAATGGCTGAGCTGGGAGGGGACCCCTGGAGATCCTCCTGTCCAAGCCCTTGCTCAGATTGGGGACAGCAACAGTCAGGCACTCAGAGCTGTCTCCTGCTGCATTTTGAGCATTCACTGCCAATGCAGAGAGCTGGATAAACACACCAGGGGTGCCACTGCAGTGGTTACTCTCTGTACAGTCCTGGATATTGTCTCTGCTGCTGCAGCTGTCACGAAATGAAAGGCGGGGGGAAGTGTTTATAAGCTCTGGCAATTATCTCCAGAGCTGCACTTTTATCTCCCATTATCCCATCACAAGGTGATATTTAGAAAAATACACTAATATGAATCAAATATTTTTTTTTTTACCTGTACCAAGTCAAGTCTGTGTCTTCTCAAAAAATTAATAGTTTGTTGTATATTAAACAACAGAGAAAACATCTATGTTAAAAACATTATCATATTAGTGATTTTCAATTACCAAAATGTGGAACGGTGTTCAGGACTTGCACACTACAGTAGCATGATAGCCATTTGATGCCAGCTTACTACAGAGTAACTGCACGTAATCCTATCATTGACAAAAAGCTCCATTAAAGAGAAAAGTGAGGTTGCAAATATAAGCATCCAAAATCAGAAAACACCCAAATTAGGGGCGACTGTGCAAGTCCCACCTGACATAATCACACACTTCAATTATGTAAATGCATGCCGCTTTTCAGAGCATCTTGGGCTCCCCTGCAGTTGCATGGGATCTCAGCAGCACAACCTCATCATCCTGCTCCCCACTGCCAACCTCTCCTGTCACCTCTCCCTGTGCCACCACCAAAGCTCCAGTTGCTAGACTCCCTGGTCTCCAGTCCTGATAGGCCACTTTCCACTCTTCACCACAATCTCCCCAGATTTCCCTGTTCAGCTGTTGACCACATTTTATCCCAGCAGTTTCCAGCCTCAATTGGCCACCCCAACTCCCAGATTTCTTACAGCAGGCATCTTCTCCACTCCAAGGCCCCAGTTCTAGTCTTTCTCTGGGCTGCTTTAGTCCACCTGTTTATGCTAACTTCACAAATAAAGACCAGGACCCTTCTTCCTCATCATTTGGTGTCATGAAGTCAGTGATGCAGAGCACAGGTCTCCATGGTTGTGGCAGAAGGCACTAAGAAGAGCATTACCAGAAACATCCCACTCTGTCCTGCAGCTATAGACCAGAGCAGTCTCCGCAGACTGAAACATCAAAGAGATTACCAGCCAAATTTAGAAGCCTCTGCCAGGTGTGTGTAAACTGATTTTCCAAGGGGCTATAACTTAGCTGAATGTAGGTGTTTTTCACAGAAGCCAGAGTTGTGTCACACCACTTTTCTTGGCTATTGCACTTTGGAAGGGGTATCACGAGGCAGTGATAATGTTAATCTAGTTCTGTGCATGCAATGTCATTTTGTCTTTCACAAGAAGCTGTTGTGGGAAAAAAATTCATGGAAAGAGCTGAACAGCCAGAGGCACTCCTCCAGAATCAGACTGAGGTATTCATCTGGCAAAATAAATGTTAACCAAAAGCTTAAGGTTTCAACAAGCTACAGAATATGCAAAAATAAAAAATTAATTAAAAAAAAAAAAGGTGGTACAACTCTAACATTAAAGTCAACTGAGTAGGAGAAAGGTTATTTTCTCTAGCCTAGCAGAAGTACCATATATATTACCCTTAGGGTAGTAAGAGTCCACAGTTCACATTTACAGACCTTGAGAAGATGAAAGCACACTGTGTAAACACCCTAAATATAGTTCATTAGGACCAAACAGCCACCAGGTTCAGTGTGCTTCACACCCCATGATTGGTGTTATAAACCCTATGGTTACCACAGGCTGAACACCTATCCTGTGTCCAAAAATGAAAGTCCAGCAATCACCAAGACAGGTCCCATCATCATGTACTTTAGCAGAGAAAATAAAGTGAGGTGTGTAAGTCTCTATGCAGGCTTGTTCGCTTGACTTGTTTACACTACACATTTGCAAACCACTAGCTCATCTTGCCAGCTCTTACCTTCAGGAGAAGCACTGAAGCATCCTCAGCTGAGTAACTTTACTCACATAGTGCTAACAGGATAAGGACCAAGGGCTGGAATTTCAGTGTCAAATCTGAAGCATGCATGATAAAACAAGCACAATGGGATATTTAGGTAGTGTGCTAGCATGGCATTGCCTGCACTTCATCCTGAAACTTCCTGAAAATTACCTCATTTAAAACTAACAGTACAACTGCAGGTTGCCCACCATTTACAATGAATTAAGTAACAAAGCTCCCTAGGAAATCCTACAGATTTCCTGGGATAGACAGTATGGCTGGTTAAGTACATAAATATATGAAGTAAATATGTGGTTTGTTTTTTTATTGAGGCTTCTGAAAACGAGGGCCTCACAGAGGGGATGGCATTGCTGGTAACCAGGAAGTACATAAAAACAATGCTGTCCCTGCCAGAGGTGCCTGGTCAAACTGCTCTGGTTGAGGCAATCCTTGCACAGCCCTTCATTCAGGGCCTCATGCTGCAGTCCCTGTGTGCCTGTAAGAAGCTTGGGGGATTTCAGTTCTGTCTAATTTGAAATTTATTCATGCAAGCAAATGTCTTCAGGACAAACCTAACAAGGCAGGGACATTCAAACCTGTGTCACCATGTCCAGAGTGTGGTAGACTACAGTTGCTGCTATATGTCCCTATGGGCTTTCTGCCTCCTGCCTTGAAGAAAACAAGGTGATTCTGAGAGCATTTCAGATCTTACCAGATAGGAAGCTCTTGGGGCTTCAGAAGTGCAGATGCCCCCACTATTAGGGGTCCTGCCACTGTGGCCCCCAACAGCATGGCAGAGCCACATTGGTTCTACTGCAGCAGCTTTAAAACACTGTCTTTTCCCAGCCTCACTCAGTTAGTATGTGTTTTTCCAAGCAACCTGCTTATTGTCTGAGAGAATAACCTTATTATTAAGTTCACAGATCCACCTCATTAATACTCCGCTCCTAGAGCTCCAGTCAAGTGTGTGTTTTCTAGCACAGCACCACTTAACATCTCATGTAAGATTGCTGCCTGAAACTAAGTGCAGAGGTTCCTAGTTCAGACCTGTGGGCTGTAAGACTTGCCTAGATCCATATGTCAAATGTCAGTTATATGTCAGCTCTTACATGCCTCTGATTTAAAACGAGTTCCTTAGAACCCCATTTTCACTTCTTCCTTAAAGGAGTACAGGCCTCCTCAGAGATGTGGCTGAAGGGCAAAAACCTGCCTAAGTCTCATTTCTTAAGTCAGGTGGGACTTATGCCCTTAAATCACTAGCAAGTTTTTGAAAAATTTACTGTCACTGTTTGGACTAATAAAAATTACCTGTGAGTAAGGGTTTTCTTTTAAACAATTTTTAAGACTTGGAAAAGATCTCCCCTTACTCAGGGGAAGAATTAAAAGGACTAAAGACTGTTTTCAGCTTCACAACTTTCCCACTGATTAAACCACTCAGCAAATCAGATTCTTTGAAGAGGCCAATGGGTACGGGTAGATGAGAGTCTCAGAGGTGTGAGCCTTGCAGGATCACATCAAGTTGCATTAAAGTGAGCAGCAGATTTTCCATTGACTACAACAGGATTTGGAGGGTCCCATAAAGAAGTTGTTCTACATCTCTTAGAGCAGACATCCACTGGTCTGCAAGGAGTGAGCACACTGAATGAAGGAGAGACACAGGAAGAGGAAGTAGATTACATCTCTTCTTTTTGCAAGGAAAGTTAGCTCGATTCCCATTTATTTCATGCCAGTGTCCATTTTTCAGTGTTGATAATGGACCAACCTGCAGAAGGAACTCATGGATGCCTACAAAGAAGGCTTCCACCAGGGAGGCCTGGGGGGAAGTTGCCCAAGGTAGAAGGGGGCTTTGGAGAGTGTTTTGTCTAAGGTTGAAGTCTTTAAAACTGTTTTGCACATTCATCACCCTCAAAGAGTAGTGCTTGGCTGCTCTCTATGGGAGAGGGCAATGGGCAGCAATGGGACACTCAGCAGCTGTCAGAAAAAAAAAATAAAAAATAACCCAGAAGGAACATGAATAAATAAAATACATTTTGGTAGTACTATTACATGGTTTTCTTCGTGCTTTCCCTCTAACATTTTAATTCCCTTCGAACCATTTCTTGTTTTAGTTTTTTCATGGGTTGATCCCTTCCTGTCTCTTTTTCTTTAAGTGTTATGCTGCTGTTTTCACCTTATCTGCAAGTCTTCCCCCTTCATTGCTTAATTTTCTACTAATTTCTTTCAGTCTCCTTTTAAACCCATTCTGACATGGCTCTACAATACTTTGCAGACCTACAAGCCTCTTTTATCTTACTCTTTTTTCTGCTAATGTTTCCTTTCATCATCATCATCTTCCTAACTTTTAACACAGAAAAGCCTTGGACTCCAAACAATTGCTTGTGCCCAAATGGCAGAGACATGACTACCCTCATTTGGAAGTCCCTCCCCAGCTGCTCGCCACCTCAAGTGCAGGAACCCAGCTAAGGGGACATGGATCAATGCACGGAAAGGTCCTCTGTGAGAGAAATAACAGCAACATACCTCTATGCTTAGATCACATGTGCCCAAACTTCCTACTGGATAAGGATATTATTGGGTAAATTATAACTATAGCAGTCAGCACATGCTAGGCAACTCATCGCTAAAGGACTATGAGTTTGGCTAAAATCTGCAGACTCTGGCTCTTTCAAATTCTGTAACACTGGTGCCTGGAGGAAAATGTGGCAAATGAACATGAAGAAAGTATTTTTATAGGCAGAGCTTTCCAAAGCAAGATTCAGCTATCTGTGACAGAGCTCAAGTACAGCTTGAAGTCAGAAAGGTTTTGCTTTCTCTGAATGCATTTTCACACCAATGTTGCTAGCAACAGATGAGAGAAGGCAGATTCTCTACTCCACTATAGCAGTAATGGAAAAACCCAGTGGTCTGCAGGCTCTGAGCTCAGGAACAGCATCTTTTAGGCAAATGCCTGAACAGAATTATGAGAGAGAGACGAACTTCACCAAACCCTTCCCTTGCTTGGGATGTCACCTTTTCTACCCATCATAGCTAATTTAAGCAAATCGGGCTGCCTCTCCACGGGAGACTCATTGGCTCAGGTAGTTTCAATCTTATTCACTGTGGCTTTATCAAAGTCAGGTCAGGCAGCATAGTCCTTGATCCTAGGATTTTTTTTATTTTTTTTCTTTTCTCCTCATGCCCATAATTCCTTTCCTGCTGCTATGAAGTATATTCTTTGACCTGAACTCTGGTAACCACTTTTCTCATCCTCGACATGTTATATAAATAACAGCATCCTGCTCCATCCAGATCCAGCCACAGCCACCTTGCTCTGTTCTTTAATTTATGTGGAAAACTTTTCTGATGTGTGATGGTGGCTCCAGGAGACTGCCAGATGGCTTTGGGGGAAGTGCTCAAATGGACAAGGAGGACCAAGCTACAAATCTGAGGTGAGAAGGGAACCTGCCTCTGGCCTCTTGCTCCTGCTGCTCTCAGTGCAGCCAATCCTTGACTCACACTGAATTCTTTTTAAGCTCTGAAAAAAGCTACAGTTGCAGGTTCCTGCTTGCCAAAGCTTAATGCCAGAGTCCTACCTGTTCAGACATCCCCTATAACAAGAAAGTGCTTATGGCATAATGACAAACCTCTCTATGGAGCTGATGTCGTCATGTCTGCAGCTGAAGCACCATCAGTCTCACCAGCGGGCTGGTTCCTGTGGATGCCGTATTTCAAAGGCATGGGGGAGTGCAATGGAATTGCCACAGCATGAAAAATGAAATTTTGAATAGCGACTATTTGAAGAGCAAGGTTACTCTGACTGTCTGTGAGATGTGATCTTTTTCTGCTGAGTACACGTAGTGCACCACCTCATTTCATTCTACACCTGTAAGCTTAGGCAAGAAAAGTGTGCTACGGCATAGGGCTCTGCATGTGGACTCACCAGTATTTTCTACAGATCTCACATGCTGCTAGTCACTTCTGGGATGCAGGGATTTGGGGGTTTTGGCTGAGTAGGATCAGAGAGAGAGCATCAGTTTATGGCCCTGGTGATAAGAGCCATGGCTCTGCCACAGAGGTTTCTGTGTGCTTATCAAGATCGATAAACAGCGGCAGTGACCCCCCAGTGATGCACCCTCGCCTGCAGAGATTGCTCTGGATGTGGAAGCTGATAAATCTCTGTTTATCTGCTGATGGCTTAACTACCCTTATCTCGAGTGTGCCTCTTTCGGGAAACATCCAGCAGTGTAGTCACAGCGGCCAGAGATTTAATTGCGTCTAAACCTTCATCTTTAATGTTGCAATACTGTAGCAGCTGCAGATGACTTTATTTTAAAAAAAACCACAACGCCAAGCCTGTTTCATTTGCTTTCATCACCACTGTCTTCTCCAGATAATGGCCCGGCAGTCTGCCCAGGTTTCCCTGTGACCACAAAGAAGAGATGTTTCGCTCACTAATCAGTCCTCAATTCTCCTGGCCTCTTCCCTCGGGGCACCATGTAATAGCCTGGGATGTGACTGGGATGTTCCCTCCGGGAGCTGATAGCAATCATGGTCTTTGCTTCCTCATCCTCTCCCTCCTTCGTGAGTCATCAGGATTCACTCCTGATCCTTTGTGTCTTGGGTGTCATTTGACTATAATCATGTTCCTTGTATTTCCGCTTCCAACTCTTAACGGACTACATCTTTGTTTGTCCCTTGGTCTAGCTTGTCCTTTAAGGAGATTCACGCAGACGCCCTGTGATGGTGACAACCTGCGAGGCTGTGTTTTCTTTGTCCTTAGAAGGGCCATGCAGCAAAGACAAAAATCCTCCATTGTCATACTTTGTTTTGTTCCCTTTCTTACCGTCCCTCCACTTGGGAGTTCCCATACCACAGCAGCTGGTGGTGGACCAAAATGGGTGGTTTCCTCCAAAACTGAACCAAAGCCCACCTACTTTAAACGTTGACCATCATAACAGAAATGTCACAAAAGTAAAAAAATTGGGCTGAAAAAAAAAAAATACTAGTGTTGTATTCCACACACATAAAAAATGTGCAGAGTAAGCAATTGCTGCCTTATAAAGCATGTTTAAACACCCACGTTTTTGAGGGAACAGTTTGGTACCAGCACTGGCTTGTGCAGTAGAACTGCATGCCAGTGCACATCCATCACTCTAATTTTGTACAGCTGCATTATTTTCAGTTTATGGTGGCATCATGTCATTTATGAAGTACACACTGCAGTTACACATATGGCTGTAGTATTTTCAGCACTACAAGTTCAATTAGTAGTTTCACTGATCCAACACTGTCAAAACAACAGCAGGAGTACACACTGTATTGCAGCCATCCAAAATTTATATATGTTTATGAAATAAATACATAGCAGTTTGTGTGCTTGAATTTGGGTTACTCATTCTAAAATATTACCAGATACATAAGGTGAAATTCCCTGTCACTGACTTCATTTCAATTACTATGGCTCCACCCCTTCATTTACACCTGGGATAATTATGGCATGATCATGGATCACAGAAACACTGTTTCTTCCCTACCCAGAGATGTTGTGAGACAAAGCACTGATCTGAGCAACTGGGCCTCGTATTCACATACAAATTCTGGTTCAGCCCATTACCCAAGTGTTTTGGTGCAGAAACTGGCCTTTTGAGACATCTCTGTGAGGAAAAATCTCTTTTATTAAATTTATAAAAATGGCAAAAGTCTGCAAAACAAAAGGAAGATAATGAACAGGAAAATTTAATTACAACACATGTTGGAGGCCCCGGTCATGCAGGATCTCCAGGAGCACACCTTCCGATTCAAAAGCAGCACCTTTTAAATATTCTTAAGGTCCAATCCCATTTACGATGGGGGAGGGGGCGTTTTTCTTCCTCGGATTGGTTCTTCTGTGCCCCCCTCATGTCAGGGGCAGAGTTTTCAGGCAACATGGCATGAGGCTATGTCAGCTATATTTCTAGTTAGTATGCAATTGCCCTATTCCCGAACGCTTAATCCCTGGCATACACTCCAAAACTGGACTGGATGTCTTACAACTGCGAAACGCCTACAGGTTAGTAACAATCAAAACCAAAAATAAACCTTAGTTTAGTAACTTGTTCAGTATATTTGCTTGTAATAAACCCGGTTTTCCTGTCTCTCATATCTCTGTCCATAATGCTTTTTTTTGTCAATCGCCAGCACCATAAAGGACTCTCCCCAAGGATCAGTTTCCTAGGGAAATAGGGATGCTGTTAAGTGGGCAGTATGGGGAGGAGAAAAGTCATAGAAATTTCATGGGGAGATTGTGCTTGCTGGAAAATGTGCTAGCTTGCATGTCACTGATTTATTCCTAGTGCATTAGTCATTAGGGAGGGTAAAACTACAGTGATAATGAGACGCACTATCTAGTGCTGAGAGAACAGATTGCAAACTCTCCTTTAGTCAACTTCAGTGTTTTCACCAGCATCTGCATGCTAGCAAATTTAGCAAAGAAGTGGCTGCTGTTCAAAGTCTATGAGAAAGAGCAGTTGTCCTTGGTTCATTCCAAGCACCCACAGTGCTTCTGAAATGTTGACTTTTCATGCAGATGTTGAGCAGTAGAAAACTCTGAAAATCAATTTTTCAGTGCTCCAGCTTCACAATATGCAAACCAGAGAGAATAAAAGCTATGTCCTGGTGCATTCAATGACTTGTTTGTAATCTTCTAAGGTTTCTTCAAGTCCTGCATGGAAGGTACTGCTGGGATGTGAAGTGTAGTGAGGTTTCCCTTAGCTTCCATGGCTAGTTCTGGGACCATGAGAAGATGAAGCGGTCTCAATGCCCCAAATCCAAACTAAGAGATGTTTCTATCAGTCCTGGCTTCCTCCTTGCTCCACAAAATAAGGGATGTATCCTTATCACTGTGCCCTTACTCTTGACCAAATATAAACATGGCAAAATACTAAGAGCAGGAAATGACGACCTGTTTGGGGACTCAGCAGCCTCTGAGCACATTTTTCTTCACATCCTGACAGAGCCTGGCACAAAGTCAGCTGCTGACACACTGGAGAAAGTATACCTTTTCTGCTCTACTTTTTTGGCAGTTGTCATTAATGTGGCCTGCTTTTTCCCCTGCAGTAATATTGACGCACATTGCTAACAGTGCTCAGGTTGTAGCATTTCAGCCAGCCTATTCAGTGAATTTACGTTTCAATATTTACAGGCAGCACCTCACCAACTGGGCAATGGGCTGAGCAGGAATTCGTATTTAAAACCTTCTAGGACACACTATCCCCTTTTTTTACCTTCAGGTGGAAACGTCCAGCACAAAGTCAAACTTCTTTCACCTTCCCCATATTCCTCTAGCCATGTGATCCCTTCATGGGATTAGCATGTCACTATTTTTGTACAGATTTCGTTTTCCCTTTGTCTGTCTCCTCCTGCCCTTCAGGAAGTTTTCACCAGGCTTTCTTTCCACCATGTTTTAACATTTGTGTCACTTCAAACACAGTTGAGAGCAATTGCTTCATGCCAATTTCATTTTGTTTTGTAATTAATATATTTTGACTTGAGACAGACTAGGAAAGTTGCTCATCACAGACATTGAACCTGAAAGTTCACATCCTCAGTTTCACAATACAAAGGTATTAAACCCCTGCACTACACTATGCTAGGTGGTTTTCTAGACTTAAATCAGTCTGGTCCCTTCCTGTATTGCTTGTTGACTCATTTCCTTAAATCTGATTTAAGCTTGTTATTGAGTTTTACCCTCAGACAGTACATCAGTAGTGTCTCTTAACACCCATCGATTCAGCAAGAAATGACATGGGACCAAAAGAGGAAAGATTTTCATTACTTTCACAAGAAAGTACAAATTATTATTTTCTGATGAGAGACAAGGAAAAACAACAGTGGACAGGACAACCATGGAACAATTTACATATTTCTTTCAGAGGGAACCTTATGTGTCACTCCAGTGTCCAAACATGTCTTGTAAAAGCCATAGAAATATTGACCTGGATTAATGGAGTTTTCATCAGTTCTCTCATGTGTGTTTAAAGATCCCTTACAAAAGAAGAACAGAATCTGAGAGTGGTTTTTTCAGGAGCTGAAGAAATTAGAGAACAACTACTTTTCTCCTTTACCTTAACAAACATTTGAGGTTTCTGGTATTCATTCTGCCTGGATCCCACTGGACATTTTACTTAATTTAAGATCCTCTGCTTTTATTTTAGAAGAGTGGATTAAACATTTATGGTTTTAATCCACCAGAGCACAGAATTCAGAGGCAAATGTGATCTTCCTTTTCCATGCTTAGGCAGACATTTGCACTCTTTGAGTGTAAATACCAAGCATACTGCAAATATTCTTGATTTGAAACTGCTTTAAAGCTAGCAGATGTCTGGCTCCCATATATCTAGTCCATGATTTAAGACATTTTTTTTGTTGAGTGCTTGCCTCTGGCTCCCTTTTAAGTAAGTTAAGAGATCTATGTGGGCAATGAAAAACATTGTTATAGGAGTGGCTGGCTGGGTTTTGCCCAAGCCTTCAATGATTTGAGCTGTCTGCAAGCACACTCATTTAGGTTTCTAACTACATGATATGCAAAAAGGCATCATGGCATTTTGTGCTGGCACTTCAACATAGATTTAATGACAAATTGCAGACACCCAGCTTGATACTCACACTTAATTGCACCTGAACCGTCAAAATGCAGTCTTTGATCATGGACAAGTTTCAAGCTCTTGCTTGCTATTAAGGGAGATGTTACAGGAAGCATCAGGCTGCATTAGGAGTTGGAGTAAAGGACCTCAAAGGACCAGGGCGCTTTAGCAGCATAAAACATCTGGGCTCCACCCTTCCAACGTCAATAAACTGCGGATATGTACTGCCATGAAATAATGATGGTTCAGTCTAACCTACACTCAGATGCAGTGTATTATTCAATACCACTTCACTCAGTATCAGACTCATCTAAATGATGGTCAGATGAAGCCCCTCCCCAAGTGCATTTTATTAGAAGCAGTTCACAAGTCAAATGTCAATTGAGCAAGAACAAGGTTTTTCTCTCTCTTATCTCTTGAGTCTTTCACTACAATCAATATCCCAGGAGCGGAAATGGGCCCTGGTTGTGTGCTGCTGATGGGTCCCTGCAGAGCAATCCAGCTGATTAGGGTAGGGGGCTTTTTCCTCTCATCCTGTCTGACCCAATGCCACCCTTCCCAAAACCAGGGAGAGATTAGCCTCAAAAGTCAAGCCTCCTCACCCTGCTGACAGTCTCCCATTTTCTTATCTCCCTTATGAGGATGACCCTGGCTGTCATGCCTTCCTGTCTGAGCCCTAGTTCATACCATTACCAGGTGATTACTAAAGCAGCCAGCCCAGGTGACCCCTGCCTCACAGGGCTTCTCTGGGGCTTGTTTCTGCACACTGGTGCTAGTTCATCCACAGTTTGGGTTAGACACACGTGGCTCCCAATCACTTTTGAATTGCCTGCCCCAGGGTGATGCCTGGTGCACTGCAGAACCTGAGGAGATGCCTCTGTCTGCAAATCACCAAGCTGACCCATGCCAAAGCCCACCAGCTCCAGCAACAGCAGCACCAAGTCCTCAGTAGCCAATTTTAAAAAAAAGTAGCAAAAAACCAAAATAAGCATGGGGCTTCTGTGCTAGCTGAGGCCAGAGAGCTTGCTGCAGGAGCTTCCTTAAGGAGCTTCCTCAATGAACTCTGCATAGACAGTCATTCACGATATTTTATACCTGTGAGAAAAATCTCTTTTATTCAATTTTGTTAAGATACAAATATCTGTGAGATAAAGAAGTTCAGCAGAAAAAGGAAAGTTTCTATTTCATCATGTGCTGGGTGCTCTGGCCACTAAGGTCCGAAAAGCATGTCCTCACCCCAAAAATCATGCTTTGTATGTGTCCCAAGAGTCCCGCCTTGTTAGTATAAAGAGAGGAGTGGGCCTCTTCTTCTGATTGGATTTGGCATGGCCCCCTGTACAGGGAGACAGGGTCTCCTGGTCAGAATGACCACCTTCTTCTGCACACAAAGGACCTGCCACGTGGTGGGGCCCATTTCAGCCGTATCTTTATCTACTTTCTTAATTCCCTATTCCCGAATGCAAATTGTCCCTGGCACCAGTTCCAGACAGGGCCTAGTATGTTACAACTTCTACAGTACACCTAAAGAAAATAATTCCTGAGTTAGTGAACTATTTGCTTGTAACAAAACCATGTTCTTTTATTTCTCACATACCTACAGCCAGACCTTTCTCCAGGTTTCCCTGCCTCAGTCTCAATTCACTTTAATAGCGGCTGAGCTGGTATAAATGATAAGAGAGTTTGGCCTTTGCTGTCAGTTGTGTTTTTCATCTACAAGGTATTTTAAGGACATTAAATAATGAGCTCACACTATGGCCTGGGAGGAAAGTGAGGTGTTACCTTATTTCTTTAGGGAAGCTAAAGAGGCTAAACAAATTGCCCAAGGCCAAAGACCGTCAAGGCCTGACTGTGTACAGTCCTGAGCTCCTAAGGCTTTGTCCCAATGATGGCCTCAGCTCAATTCTGTATGAAGAAACAGCATGTTCTTTGTTGTATGGCCCTGCTGTCTATGCATGGTTCCTTCTGGAATGCTCTGAAAGCAGGGCTCCAGGTCCAAATAATTGGTAGGAGAGAGCTTTAAAAAAAGCCAACAACCTATTATTGTGTCTTTAAATGTAAGAGCTTGCTGAAAAGATTGATAAAATGCCCAGCAACAATAAAACTATTTTTTATTATTATTACCTCAGTGTCTTGGTAAGTTACAATCAATAAAATATACATAGGAGTTTTGTCTAGCCTAAGCTGTACTAAAAGAAGATAGAACTTACTGTCCCTTCTGCCTGTTTAGTGCAAAAGGAATGTCCTCATACATGTTCTTTTGGGGAAAAAAAAGCCCCACATTCTCAATCCTGGCTCACTCACATCAGGAATTCAAGGGAGACACCACTAATGATTGAAAGATAGCCACTGTGAATTTACTAGTGGGACGAAGAACTGTTCCCCCTCCTCTCCCAACCCCGCAGTCCCTGTCTGTCTGGTCCCTGCCTCATGCTGGCAATAAACACGTTCCCAGACCCAATGGACACCATGGGGTTTATCATCTCTCCGAAAACTGGTGTGATGGCCCAGCTCACTGCCCTTTCCCACAGAAGCCTCAAAGAATAAAATGTACAAACAAGTAAAGGCATGGTACATATCCTACTAAAACACATCCAGCCTCAGACATCTTTCTGAGTCACATGGATGCACATGACTTTTGGATTCTGTGGGCCTCATCCTTTGCATGTGCTTCCTGGGCCACGTAGCTCCCTTTACACAAGTGATGCAACAGACAAGGAACAAAGCACCAGCAGCAGCCAATGAGAGCATCATTAGCTTAAAGCTTGATAAATGGAGGCGAACAGCTTTTTATGGCACACACAGTATGCAACAGTAACCATCTCATGTTTGGGGGTTAAAAATGGTATTTCCAATACAAATATTGTGGCTTTTCAGGGGTAACCTGTGATAACTGAGAATAAATGTGCTTTTCTGCTTGTGGCAGTCTTCCAGGAAGGGAGCCCACACAGCTATGCCAGGACTGCTCCCCCACCCCATGCCCCATTCCCTCCCACCACCCCTTCACACACTGGCGATCAGAGTGATAGCAGTAATTCACCTCCAGCCAGAGATCTAAGAGCATGAAAGTCACCAATAACATTGTCATTACCTTATGTGCCTCAGTGACAGCAGCAGTGCATCAGAGGAGGGAAGGGAATCTGTGGTGAGGTCCCATGGAGAAGAGCAGGGAGGTGTGCCTGGGCAGAGGAGCAGTTGCAGGGTGGTGTCCAAGTGAGACAGTGCCCATACTTATAATCTCTCTTGTGGTGGGTCCATTTCTCCTGACGGTTTACCTTTAAACCAGTACAAAAATACAAGTATTACACAAACAATGAATGCATCCACAAATATACATTAAAGCAAGAATACCACTAATGCTTGTGGTTTTTTCTTCAACACAAGAAACACTGTAAAGGAGAAGACTTTAAAATTTTCCTTTTTGTCCTAGGTTTTGAAAGTAAAGCTAATGGGTAGAAAAGAAAAAGGAAGCCAAATTTCACTCAACAACTTCCAAATTAATTAGAAGCAACTGTGCAAAAAGATCAGCAAATACAAAACATGTGAATTCAACTCCCTTACATTTTCTTCATTTGCAGTAAGTCATGTCCATACTGGAAAAAAGATTTTAAAAATTAAATCTTTTTAGCCAGTGGTGCCTGCTCAAAACTGATGTGTATTGTGTTCTTTACATCGTGGCTGCATGGGGTTGTTTCCTGAGAGAATGGCTTTGCATTGCCTCCAGTCCCCAGCAGGATGTAGCCTATTACTCTCAGGATGCACCAGACTGTGTACAATCAGTCGAAACTGTTCCCAGTTCTCTGGTCATCTCAGGCAGAAAACAAAAGCCATTTTAAACTAGGTGTTCCCAGGTCCCACGGCAGTAGTCATCAGTCTGCTGGGTCTTCCTAGATCCCATAAACAAGCAGGTCATCCACTTCTGATTAGTAACCAGAGGGTAATCTTGTTCCAATAACCTGGGAGGGAAATCTGGAGAGCAGAGCTTTGAAAAGTGTGTGGGTCTGTATACAGCAAAAGTGCCTGTCAGGCTTTATGAAAGGTCACTAAGTACACGTGCATCATGCATGCTAAGTCACAGCAGATCCAAGTCCTAAATTTGCATTTTATACATGGGAACTAATGTGGACTGAAGATATGGACTGCAAAAGCATGTGATAAAGTGCATCTGCATCCATGCAATTTTTCACATTCCATAGCTTCTATGTTCATATCTCCCCTGAAATAAACCCTCCTTTTGATGCACTCATAACTCCAGCAGTTTTGAAGAAGCGGATTCAGCCCAGTAGAGAAATGCAAGGATGAGAATCAAGATCTGAACCTGAAACTCATTGAGCTCAGGCTGTAGCAGGGCCTGCTCCTCTCCCCGTATTATTTGGGGTCCAAGAGGATGCACTGTTTTCTGTCAGGAAACAAATCCATGGAGCCCTCTTTGTGGGCAGGATTTCTCCTGTTCTGCACAAGGATAAATTGCCAGTCCTTCTCTTGTACTGCCCTACCAAGGCTTTCTGAAACAGAAATGTCAGTTTAGGGTGACTTTGGGCCTGATTCTATAAAAACATCAAACCAAGGAACCAACCCCTTCCCCATGCAGATGTGGCAAGTTTTCTGGTACTTAGTTGTTAATTCAGTTAGTGATGGTCATGTTGAACATAATTCACTTCTTCAAAGTATGGTTGAATCATGCAGCATGTTCCCTGGTGGTCCTAGATACTTTTGGAAGTCCCTCATAACCGGAAATTGGCTTAGGGTGGACATTAGACTTAATTTGGAAAAGCAAATTTAGTCCAGCATCCTAATTACAACCACTTGGTCCAATGCTGTGGCTTTAGTTGACATGAAACAGGTTCTTACAGAGGACAGCAGTGACAAACTAAACAGCCATTTCCTCCCCCACTCAAGGCAGAAATCAAGCGTAAGCTGAATCTTGCCAATCACCACACACTATTGACACTGGCAATTACAGACAATCACCATAATTACTCATAAAATATTATCAAGGGTAATGGAAGGGCTAATTGCTACCTTTCATTTAAGAAGGTCCAAGATCATGGCAAGATACACTCAAGAATGGTGGCACTGCAATGATTCCCAGCTCCTTTCCTATGCCCCTTGGGAGATCCCACAGCTATAGTTCAGGAAGAAAAAGAGCAAAGGTCTGTCAACCCCCTTCTCTGAAAGCAGCTTCCAGGTCAAGACTGGGAACATGGCTGCAGTAAAAAGTACAAGCAAATTCACTACTTCTTAAGCACTGTGATACCTGAGTGGGTCTGAGATGACCATGGACAACCTAAAAAATTTCCAGATGCTTCCCAGAGCTGCAGCTGAGGATCATGCCTGCAGGCTCACAGCAAGCCTCTGGCTCAGGATGTGTACGTGGCAGCTCTGTGGCTCGCCTTGTCCCTTAGTACTGATCTTTATTCTCTGTTATACAGGAGGCCACACATCCTCCCTCAGTCCCCCAAAACTGCCTGGAAGTTTGCTACAGGAACTGAACACAGAGAGCTGCGGGAATGAAGTGAATCCTCACTTCCAAACTAGTGCACATTTGCAAAGGCAAAAGGTTAGTGCAGTGAGGTTGTTAGGCCATCAGCCTTCCCAGCTATGGGTCATCTCTTCTATGTGGCAACATAGAAGAAAGGCGTTTTTCCAGCTGACCTGCTGCCTTCAGAAGTTTGCATTTTACCTTAGTCTCAAACTGACTTCCCATATTCCACATGAAATTATATATGAGCAAGTGATAACTTGTGTATGGAGTGACACAGATCAGCAGCAGCAGCAGCTTCCATGCTGAGGAACAGCTCATACACTTATTTCCTCTGTCAGAAGAGCTATATTGAGATGAATGTTTGTGGCCTCTGCCAAGGAAGCAGAATTGGTTGTAAGCTAGTGTACAGGCACTTAAATGACATGCATGTAAAACATGGGCTCCCATTTCCTTGGGGATTATTCTATGAGGAGCCCCTCTGAAGCCATTTGTGTTGGCATAAAAGGTAAG
>JAWWEW010000078.1:67615407-67669239 GCA_035583185.1 Anabacerthia variegaticeps | reverse complement strand
AACACCAAGGCGTGTGGTGCAGTTGACACGCTGGAGAGAAAGGATGCCATCCAGAGGGACCTTGACAGGCTGGAGAGATGAGCTGATGCAAACCTCATGAAGTTCAATAAAACAAAGTGCAAGGTCCTACACCTGGGTCAGAGCAATCCCAGGCACACCTACAGGTTGGGTGGAGAAGTGACTGAGAGCCCTGCGGAGAAAGACTTGGGGGTGAGGGTTGATGAAAGACTCAACATGAGCTGGCAGTATGTGGTCACAGTCCAGAAAGGCAAACCAAATCCTGGGCTGCATCAAAAGGAGTGTGGCCAGCAGGTCGAAGGAGGTGATTCTCCCCCTCTACTCTGCTCTTGTGAGAGTCTACCTGGAGTACCACGTACACTTCTGATACCCCAAACATAAGAAGGACATTGAATGTTGCAGCAAGTCCACGAGGTTGATAAGAGGACTGGAGCACCTCCCCTATAAAGACAGGCTGAGAAAGTTGGAGCTGTTCAGCCTGGAGAAGAGAAGGTTGCAGAAGGACCTCATAGTAACCTTCCAATGCATGAAGGAAGCCTCCAGGGAAGCCAAAGAAGGACTCTTCATGAGGAACTATAGTGATAGGACAAGGAGTAATGAGTGCAAATTGAAAGAGGGGAAATTTAGGTTAGATATGAGGAAGAGACACCGGAACAGGAGGTTGTGGATGCCCCAGCCCTGGCAGTGTTCAAAGCCAGGTCAGATAAGGCCTTGAGCAAACTGGTCTAGTGAAGGGTGTTCCTGCACATGGCAGGCAGGGTTGGGACTAGATGATTTTTAAGGTCCATTCCAGCCCCTTAATGTTCTATGATCGAAGTAGTTATGTAGGTATGTAGCATCTTTTGCATAACTATCAGAGATGATGGCATCTGTGAATAACCCTTACTCTTTACACATTTTTTTCTGTATTAAAAAAAATAAAACCTAAACTTCCTAATCACACAGCTCTTCCTCACAGCTGCCTTCTCACTGTGGTTACTAACCAGCCATGCCAACCACCTCAACAGGGATTCTCTTGAACTGAGGCCCACACTCAATGTTTTCAGCATAGCCTCAGCAAGCAGCTCCATTTTATGATATAAAAACAGAAGCTGTGACATTCAGTAACATGTTTTTGTAGTCATCATATATTTTGTTTAGGAGACTCTTATAAACTGTGCCTATGTCAGGAGCACTTTACCAGTAGAGAATTTCTGGTGAGGATGCCTGGTTCTAGCAAAAGTATTCTACTCCTCCAAACATTATCAGAGTAGAAGGGAGTTTTTTCCTTATTTACTTTTCCTCTGGGCAGCCTTAGTATCCAACAACTCAGAAACTCCTTCAAGGTCAATTCAAGGCACTCCAAATCATAGACATCTTGTACCCTCTCATGCCATCCAACATCCCCTCACACTGAGGGAAGGGCAACCAAATCCTCCCTCAGCAAAAATGAGTGGTGACAGGAGATGTAAACTGCTTCCTTCTGCTTTTTTCTCCCTCCATGTTCTCTTTGCATGTGTGGCTCTGCGGAGTGTGGTAAAAAATGCAAGTTGTCATGGGAGGAGAAACAGCATTTCTCACAGCTGAATTTTTGCCAACATGAGCTGCAATTCATGAACTCACTCAGCCTCTGGCCCAAGGCTAAGTTCAACCGTGTCTGAAGTCTGATGAAACGTTTTGCATTGCTCTAACATAAATTTTTGTTTCAGCTGAGATTTTTTTCCAAGGCAGGAGACAATTCCTCTGCCTGAGTGAGGAACAGGCTTTGAGATATATTTGCAAATGTATCAGAAGGGATTTGCTTTGTTAATTTTCACAAATACCAAGTCCATTCTGCAGGCATATGAAATGCACAGAAAAAAAAAATGTGATCCATCCAAGGATCACAGAGGTTCACTTCATTATGTCCACTGGGGTGATAAGATCCTGAACTTTAGGATAGCAAAAACTGATTTTAAAAAGATATTTCTGATGTAAATGACTCTTTATTATAGGAGAAAAAACATTGCAAGATCTAAGTGCTGGAAACTTGCTTAAGAAACAACTAATTTTAACAATCACTAACCATTGAGAGTCATTAGCTGCTAGACCAAACTGCCACTGAATAATAACTTTTTTAAATCTTAATTTCTGGCTTAATTTAATTAAAAGTACATGTTCCTCTACAAGGTACATTGTAGCTCAAACAGGAATTATAGGGCTGAAGCAGAAATTACTCAGCAAAATGCTATGATCTGCATTATAGAGGTCAGGCTGAATGATGTCATAGTCCCTTCTGGCCTTAAATCCTATGAATTATGAATCTAGGATGCGCTCCTTGAAGAGTTTCAAAATGGTTTGCCAATACCAGGTTGTAATCCACTCTTGTACTGTGAGCCATCTACAGTATCACCTCAGCGTGGCAAAACCCATGTTTTCTAAGTTTTATGGCTGTGTTTAAAGGACAAACTTTACCTATTAGGGCATGAAATATTTCAGAGGAATAGCTACCAGAGTTAATATGTGGAAATTTTCCATTTCACAAAGTAAGAGCAGGGCAAATAGGCGTTATGAGCCTCCCTGGGCCAAGGCCCTCTGTCTGTCTGTCCCACAGAAGCATCTAGACAGATCTCCTGATGTCACCCTAGCAGAGCCATGATGTCCTCAGCTAATGATACAGGGTTTTTCTCACTGAAAAAGCAAATAACCTGGCCACCTGCTCCACCTTTCTGTATTATAGCCAAACCAAAGAGATGAAGGCTCAGACCTTCCTATCTTAGTTACTGCTAAACAAGAAGTGCAGCAAGGCTCGTGTGGACACAATAAGGCCAGTGTTAAAAAACAGGCATATAGTGATAGGATAAGGGGTAATGGCTTTTAACTGGAAGACAGCAGGTTTAGATTAGATATTAGAAGGAAATTCTTCACTGTGAGAGGGTGGAGAGCACGGAACATGTTGTCCAGAAAAGTCATGGATGCTCCATATCTGAAGGTGTTCAAGGCCAGGTTGGACAGGAATTTGAACAGTCTTATCTAGGGGAAGGTGTCCCTGCCCATGGCAGAGGGGTTGGAAGTAGATGGTCTTTAAGATCCCTTCCAACCCAAACCATTCTATGATTCTGTGATAGGAGGGAATAAATTATTGAGAGGCAACTTTAAGCTAAGCAGGGATTACTTATCTTAGTTATAGACTAGCATGGCTGTGGGTTGAAATTGGCTCTATGAACCCAGCTCAGGCTTTGGGAGACTTCTCTGGCCAAACAGAGTAACACAGTAAAGACTTCTTCCAAAGCAGCTCAGCTCCAGGAGGAGATGCCCTACTTTTGTGTAGCAGGAGCCCGAGCTAGCCAGCGAACCTGACAAAGCCAGATGACTGTTCCCTTAGCACCCTCCGACCACCAGCACAGTGAGATCCTCCAGGTATCCAGGGTCAGCCTGTCCTCAGCATCCTGATGGGTCTGGCTGGATCCAGAACATGCTCCCTGGCACAGCACATTTCCAAGGGTGCAGCATGGGGTGCTGAGCCATGATCCAGAGCCCTGCCTAAAGCATCCAGCTCCCTCCTGAACTGTGGGTCTCTGGGGGGAAGGATTTATTTTTTATGATCAGTCAGGCCTGGGAAGCCCAAAGACCTCCAGTGAGACAGTGTTGACATGCCTGAATCAAAATTCTTTCCAGCAGAGAGGCAAGGAGAGCTTCAGAGACCTTTTCTATCTGCCTTACAGATATGGGAGGGCTGACTGATCATGGGCTTTAATAGTGAAACAAGTGTGTGAGCATCAAAGCTTGGAACAATTGTAGCTTAAGAGAATCTAATCATTGCAGTATCAGAACTACTGAGGCTAGGTTTGAGAGCAGAGTAGAGAATGACTCCTGAAAGAATCAGCCCAGGCTCCTGCTCCAACAGTGCTTTTGTAAAGCCCCTCCACTGCAATCACCAAAACACAGATCTATTATACATAAAGCTACCATAGAATGAGCCTGAATGCTTTTCTGCAAAAGCATGATCCAAACTTGCTGAAGAAGATACCACCATTAACTTTTCCAATCAACCCTAACAAGTGTTTTCTAACATGCATCTGCACTGTTTTGCACACCGTTTCTCTCCCTTAGCAGTCACATGGCGTTCCTATTATTTTTGCCTAAGGTAGGATTTTCAGTGGGCACATATCATGTGAGCAAACAAGCAAATTAACAGGCTGGTGATTTGCTGTTGCTCTTGTTAAGTAGACTAGAGAGAGCACCCTTGTTTTCATATAGCTCTGCTACAAAAGACCACAGCCAATGAGAAAAAGTTCGGAAGCTGCTGCTCCAGTCAAAGAAATTATCCTTGTTATGAACCCTTCTGTAATCAAGTGAAAAAGTGGGGACGAAAAGTGTTTGCTTCCTTGCTGAGCCTTCTTGTCTGCTTTGTCTGAGGAGTCCTTGCTTCTGGAAAAGGCTGGGTCCCATTTCTTTTCCCTGGTAGTCTGTGCTAAGGCTGTCACAGGATGCATGTGGGTATGAGGCAGGAGGGAGCTATAAGCACTAGAGCAGGGGCTGCATCATCTGGGATAGGGTTTAATGTTTCCAAATCATTGTACTGAGGATCTTCAAGACTTGGCCAAATAGATTAAGCATGATAATTAAACATATATTGAAACAAACAAACCTTCTTTAAATGAAGAACAAACCCCATCTGAATTCTTCAAATGTACATGCTTTGTCTCAGTTCCCTTTGTGTAAAGAGAGTTATGGCCACCCATATTAGTTTAGAGTGATGTGTTGAACTATAGATTGTGAAAGGCACATCTACCACGATAGTGGAGCTCTAAAAAAATTCTAAAATAAAAACACATGGACAGACACATATAGCTGAAGGACTTCATACTCCAATGGGCAAAACCACAAAATACTAAAATAATTAAAGTCATCCCTCAGAAGCCTTGAAAATAATTAGGTCAAACTTCCCTATTTCATCCCCTCCCATTTTATAAGATAATTATGAACAACTCAATATACCGAGTTTGTGGAAACAGAATTGTGCAATTCCTTCTCTTTCTGCTTCCAAAAAGCAGACAAAAGAAAGAATAGCTAAGTCTGAGCACAGTTAGGTCTGCAATATGCCATTGGCTTTCCTCCACACAGCCCCCTTTAAGTCAAACCAGCTGATTAGCTCCGAGATGTCAATCTCTGTAGAACCTCTTTTTCCCACAGCCAACAAAAAATGGAATTGCTTTTATGGTTGCCTGAATGAGAACAGTGCTTCTTGGATTTTTTCATGCACTTCCCCTGTGCAGAAGAGTCAACATAATAGTGCAACATGACAAGATGTTGAGCCACAGTGCCAAGAAAACTTGCACACTTTGCATTTTTCCAATTAGAAATGCATCAGTGATTCTGGAAGGGAAGAGAGAGAGAGGAGGATAGAGAAAATAGTGCAGAACATCAAGTTTAGCCCCAAAATCTTTTGTGTTTTCATGTTTGTGTCAAGATTCAGCATTAAAAGACAGTGATGATTTTTAGCATGCAAGTGTTGTAATAAATCTGTTGCTTTATTAAAACTGTTTTTGCAGGGAAAACCCCCAGACAAATACCAAAACAAACAAACAAACAAACAAACAGAACAAAAAACCCCAGACCAGAAGATTACAAACTGTATATCTTCTTCAGCTACAGACTTTATGTTAAGATGGGCAAGCAGAGAAAAACTAGAAGCAAAACCTTTTTTCAGATCTCTCCTTCCAGTTTTTCTGGGAAATATTCCCTTCAGATCTCAATACCAAAAAAATGAGTCCCATTCTTTTTGTAATACCAGGAATGAAGAAATATCAAATTATGAAAGTTCTGAATGTATGTTCCAATTTTCATTTTTCTTCTGAACTTAAAGCTGATTTTAGGCTAGTTTGTCCAGGGTTTTTGTTTTGAGGAAAAGGAGTTTTGGGCTTTATCTCTGTACCCTTCCAAATCAGGGTTCTGCTCACTGCCAGTGCAGGATGTGGCAGCAGACAGAAATGGGCCTCCTTTGCTGCAGTCTCCGCTCCCATGCGGTGGGTTGGTTGGGTGCCCACTGTGGTGTTCCCACTCAGGACTCAGCCCTGCTCTGGCTCCCACTCTCCAACTCCAGGGTACTGCTTAGCAGGGAATCTTTGACCCACCTCAAGCATTCTCACTGCTTGTTCTAGAGCTGAGCAAACAAGCAGCAAAACCATGTTTGGGTTACCACCCACCTGCCCAGGCTTAGTCCCCCACAGCAAGAGCATCAGGACCACCACTGCCCTCTGTCACATTTGCACTCCTGCAGGGAAGCTTTTGCAGCCCATCTTACACTGTGATCCTGATCTCACAGAGAGTCTGTGCCTTCTCTGAGCTCTTGAACCCTTTTAATTTGTAGTGATGGAGAAAAGGGTTGCAGTTGCGGAGGTACTCTCTGCCCACGATGGGCCTGTCTCCATGCTCCAGCATGCAAAGATCTGTTCAGTCACAAGAAGGCAGTTCATTCTATCATTGTAAATGTATTGGTAGATTATGGGGCAGAATGGTGGTATGATTTCTAATGGAAATTAGCTTAATTATAAATTAGAAACAGTAAAATAGGATTACCTTCGTAAAGGAAGGTACTATCATATAACTGTTACCAAAAAAACCCTATTGCTCTGCTGTTTTAACACAGTCAACTGAAAACCTTAAGGCTGATTTTCACTCTCAGTGCTGTTTTCTTCAAGTGAGGAGAAGATATTTGGATTGACTTCCCTGCCCACCCCCATGCTTCTAAAATGTTGCTAAATTGCATCATAGTATTACTGATCCATGAGCTGTACTGTAGGTGTTTGCTCTTAAAATGCCACAAACCCCAACTGTTTGTTTGGTGACAACCTATGTCTGGAGCACTGGCAGAGATTATTAACTTTACCATTTAGTTGCCTTTCTGACAGAGGTCTTTAATCATGTGAATTATTTTTAGAAGGGCTACAATGAGAATTTCAAAGCTGTTTTATCATCTGTGAATGAAGTCTTGGCTGAAAATTTTGGACATCATCCCTACTTGAGAAGAGCAAACATATGTATGTATAAAGATATAAATCCATTATAAAAATATAGTAGAAAAAGGACAGGAGGACACCAGTTACTTTCCAATGTAAAGCCTGAATTTAGCCTCAGCACAGCTTTGCTGTACAGAACTGCCAGCCTGAAATTTGCCAGGTGAGCTTAGCAAGTGACAGAGTATGTTTCAGTAACAAGAAAGTTAATTGGAGGCTTGTTTTTTTGAATATGGCACCGGGAAGAGTTACCCTCTCTTGAAACTGCGAATCCTGCACTGAACCAATCAGCGTTTCCACACAGAAACTTTCCTCCAAAAGTAGTTTTTGCTCTGATAAAAAATTAAATATAGAAACTAGGAAAAGAAGAGCTACTTCTTTAGATAGAAATTACTTGTCAGCAAAATATTTTCTCTTTGGTTTTGCCTTTCAGTTTAAAGTGTTTTTCCAAACTACCTTCTCTCTTTGTCCATCCACAGGACCATTAGGCAAGTCCTGTGGAGTGAGGGGTGTGAGAGACAGGCTTACACACCATGTTTGCATAATCATGTCCATCTGTGTGTAAAGTCTAAGGAGAAATTGGCTTGGCAAATACAGCAAGCTCGTTCCTCCTCGGGAGAGCCTCTTAGCCCATACCCTCTCTTTGGTGGTGGCAAAACGTCACTGTCTTGGCAGAGAACCACTGAGCCCTGAACACACCAGGGCTGGAGAAACTTCTCAAGGCTACCAGCCAGGTGCTGAAGGTCCCTCTCTTCTTTGGCCTTGTATCTGCCAAAGATACTGATGTGGAAATATCACTGCAAAAGCAGTAAAACACTGCTAAAAGGGGAAGAGCTGTTCATCGACTATGGGAATTCCAGCATCTCTTCTGCATTTGGTTGGGGTGGAAGTCCCAAGAACAATAGAATGGGGGCCAAGTATCACATCGTATTGGAGGTCATGTCCTCAGATCACTCTTTGGTCATGTTTATGCATTTAGGCTGTATGCAAAGTTTGTGGTGAGGTATCAATTATAAATCCTAAAAGGCATTTCTACTGTTATAAATAATACAGTATGAGCAATGTTAGAGTCACAGCACAGTATTTTCCTAAGCAAAGGCATATAGCCTGAAGCCAAGAATGAGGTAATTCCTTGTACAATAGAAATGTAAATTCAGTAACCTGAAGCCGGGGTGGAGGGAAGACAGAAGCCATGCAAGTCCTTACAGAGCCAGGTCCCAGAGATTAGTTTCAGGCACCAAAGGGCAAGCAGAGGGGAGGAAGAGAAAGTTTTTTTTATGAAGGAACATGGCAATCAGAATAGTTTCTCTAGAAGTCACCTTTAAAATCAGAGGAAGAGGTGACAGAATATTCCAGAGTCAATAGCAGCAGATAATGAACCCTAAAAAGCTAACTGGGTTGAAAAAATAGAAAAAAAAAAACCCAAACAAAAAAACCCTAAAGCTAAGTACAACACTAATAATTATTTTATAAACGTTATTCTGGTATCACACGCTCCTAGGCTTAAGTAAACATCCTTTATTCTTCAATCTCATCAAGTGAAAATGCTGTCGAGTAACATAAAACACAGGGTTTCCATTCCTACGGGGGTGGAATCAGAGGATTACTGTGCTTTAACAACAAACAACTGAAAAAAAGCCCAACATTCCTAGAGTATCACAAATGCAGCAGCACAGACCTCTGCTTAGCTGCTAGGGCAGAGAGGAGGAAAGCTCTTTCAACAGCAGCTGGGCATGGGAGCCCCTCTGATGTTCAGAAGGGGGTGCAATGGACACTGGGCACAAAGGGTATCCAGCACAGGTATGCTAAAAGCCTTTCTGTCTCACCATAAAGGCCACATACCAAAACCCCAAACAGCAAGAGCCCAGAACACATACCTGAAGCAGGTCAGAAGAAGGAGCACTGGAACCATCAGAAGGAGAATAACCAGGAAGACCCCGGCAATCCTATCTTGGACCCGGCAGACAAACCCTCACCCCACAGTTGTTTCCCATCACCCTTAACAGGTCACCTGAAACCCACAGCTCGGAGGCTCGCTGTTTGACTGGCTCACAGCCCAAAAGGGGTAAACCCGCTGTATTTTGGTCAGACTTGACCAAAAACATGCAGCAGTGCACTAGCAGTGGGCAGCAGTTAAAGCTCATCTGCTGGTGAAAATCAGCCCAGCATGCCCACTCTAGGTGCAACTGTAGGAATTTACATCCAGTGCTGGTCTGTAGAATGCATCCTCGTTTTGTTTACAGCCCTGAAGACAAAACTTGGTATTTGCTGAGGTTTGAAATGGGAGGTGTTGGGAAATGACATCAAGATCCTGAAATGTTTTCATAAATGGAGGCAGAAGCGTTTTGAACTACTGCTTGTTCATCCCGAGGCTTTCCAGAAAAGAAAAAAAAAAAAAAAAAAACAAACCATGACCTTGTGACTTTTTTTTATAAAACTATGCTACATCAGAAAGTTTGAAATATAAACAGCTGCTTTTACTGACTACATCAGTGCAGCGTGGTTGGGCTGCCTAATCCTTGGGTAGCAGTGTTTATAAATACTGGTCAGACAGACAGGTTAGATCAGATTTTCTCATGGGCTCACCCAGGATGCTTGGCTTTCAAAGACAGGCACATTGTTATCTCTTTTTTGTTATCTCTTTTAACAGCCAGCTTTTGAAAGCCAGCCACAGGTTTCAACTAGGCAGCCTTGGGGAGGAGGAAGAGGTGGCAAAGGAGAGTGAGTATCTTTCATCATAAACCTGACATGGGTGAAGTTGCACCTGGTTTGACACCACAGGGGACTGTATCACTCACTGTCAGGCAGAGCTGGCCCATTTCTATTAGGGAGCAATGAAGCTGCAGAGCCCCAGGGTCTCCCTGGTGGGCACAGACCCCTTGATACCAAACTGTCCCCAGTGCATCCTGGTTTTACCCCAAGGGGAAAAGGTGTTGCAGCAGAGGACATGGAGCTAACTTCCTCCCTCTGCATGCCTAAGAGCACCCCAGCACTCTGTGTGATGGGGTCTTCCCACTGCAACACGTCACACTAGAAACACCAGTGGGAGAGGACAGAGAGATAGGACATGCACATTTCAATAGGGTTGCTCACCTTACCATACAAGTCAGGGTTGTTAACATCGAAGGGGCAGTGCTTCCAGTTGGACCTCCTGGCACTGTGGTTCCTGGCTCTCAGAAGTATTTACCCCAGTGGCATGGTCACCTCCATGGAGGTTGACACACCCTTAGCCAGAGAAAAGTATCTTGCAAAGAAAGGATTTACCTGCCATAGATACAGTAAAATGAAGAGGCAATATCAATGGAGTTTAAATTGTAGGAGGACGACTAATTAGACCTAGCTTTGGATGGCCTATCTGGCTTGTGCCTGGCAAGAAAGCATTAACCCAAACTCCTTGGCCAAGACACATAGAAAACTACCTTCAGTTTTGCTGCCTTTCAGTGGATCACTACAAAGGTGGTTCCCTGAAAAGAAATAATGGCAAACACAGGGCTGCAGCCCTGGAGAGAGATTAATCCACCAGAGGTAAAAGGGGGAAAAGTCCCACAAGAAAAGCAGATTAAAGAGTGTTTTGGAGAGCAGGGTGCAAGGCCTGGTGTCTGATGCTGCCTCAGCGCTTGCCCCTGTGCTGTCCACACGTAACAGCCTTCATAGCTGCGGGGCATGAGCTGCCCTTCCTGTCAAAAACTATTTTGTGGCAATCTTGCTGTGGGCATTTGACTGATGTGTCAGAAGAGCCTGGAGGAGATGGAGGGAGATGACATTATTGCTGCTGCAGAAAAAAGGTGAAGATAAAAATTGCAACTGTGTCAATAGTGCTGCTGAGGAAAGGCTTTTTCCTCTCTCTGTTTCTATTTCTTTAACAAGAAAAGCAAGCCCCCAAGCACCATTTTTATGGGAGTTCACTGGAAAATGCATTCAGCGTGAAGCCAGTTGAGCTGCCTGGCTCCACTAACATTAAAACCCAAGGTGTTCTTCAGTGAAGGACATTGGGCAAAAGGGCCTTTTCCCACATTTCTTTTTCTGTCCTGACAGTGATCCCACTGGACAGGTGATGCCAGCCCAGCTGAAAAAAAAGTTAAAAAAAAAAGCCATTGCAACTGCATGTATGCTCAGGAGGGGTCAGTGCATAACACCTCCCAGGTGAGGGTCTCTGAAGGTCCCTTTCTTTCCCAAACTACATCAAGCCTGAGAAAAAGAAGCCAAAGCTCAGGTCTTCTGGGCATGCTGCCAACTTCAAGGACATCAGTAGTGGGACAGGGTTAGTTTTGGCCCATTTGGATCACAAGCTGCAGAGGGCTGCCTCCCCAGAGGCAGTATTTGCCAAAAAAAGGGTGATCCACCTAGATGATTTCTATCAGAAAGCGTAAGTTGTCTTTAATCTCCAGCTGGCAAGGGCTGCAATAAGGGAGCAGGGAGAAGGATAGCCAGCAGGAGGCCAGTTACTAGCCTGTGTCCTCAGGAGAGAAGACTTCCTCTATGCTGCCCTGCTTCTCTCTCTCAACCAATTTCAGCTGAATTCAAAGGTATAAGTCTCAAAAACAATTGAACTTCTACAAGGCTGATACAGCAGTTTGAGAGAATAAGAGATCCAAAAGCAAAGCATGTGGCCAAGACAGCACAACTGGCCAGTAGGTCAGCAAATGCCACTTGTCTGGCTCTCCCTTGCCTGGGTACCTGGGGAACACAGCCAGGCAGCCAGAGAAGAGAGCACAGGCACAGCCTTCTCAGAGTCTGACAGATCTTCTGCTCATGGGACATAACCTCAAACAATACAGCATATTTCTGGGGAGGGGAAACAATTTTTAGTTATTTTCCTGACTGCTTTCCTTGATGAGGAGTTTCTGTGCTTTAGACAGAGACTCAGTGTCAAATTCCTTGGCTGCATTTTGAAGGCACATTATGTAGTTTGAAAACTACCTCCATATTTTCAGAGGTGATGGGGATTTGTCCTGTATGCTACATGAACACACCAATTTCTGTGCAGCACTGCACACCCTTCTGCAGCAACTTCCAGTCGGAGATGTAGGTTTGATGCAGGAGTATCTGGCAGCTTACCACACTGGTCCTTTGAGCCTTAAAATTAATTAATGAAAAATTGAGCGTAAGATGATCACTTTCAGTTATAATTGAATAGGTTTCATATGATATCAGAATCAATACCCCTCAGTTCTCTTAGTGTATCAATGGGAAACAAAAAGCGGGGAAGAGAAGAAAAACTTCAGTTTTGCTTGTGTATGACAAAGCAAAAAAAAACCCAACCCAAAAACCAACCAACCAAACAAAAACACCAAAAAACTAAGCAAACAAACAGATGCAAGCCCTTCTTTCATAGCCCATTTTACAGACTTCTTGAAAAAAAAACACTCAGCCCCACAAGGATCTCTATTAAAAGATTCAGTTCCTGTCACTTCTGACATGACTCACAGAAGTAATGTAGGTTTGTTTTGCTTACAGTTGTCTGTGCATAGCTGGTAGTAATTGTTCTTACTGAGCAGTGGAGCATTCTTCTTTGTGAAAGAATCAATAAATATTTAATTCATAAAGGTAAGAGAGGTGATGAGCAAAATATACAACTAATAAAGATAAATGGCATTCGTATTCATAAAGAAGACTCATAAAGAGTTAGTGGGAAAAGTGTCCCTGCTGAACAAAGAGAAGATAATAAATGGTGGACTTTATGCTGCAAACATACCATTAAAAAAAACCCAACCAAAACCAAAACCAGAAAACATTAATGCATTATTAATGTTGAGTGTTTACATCTACAGAAGCCAGCACAAACATGAAGGAATGTTTCTGCGGCCACATTAATTGGGACTTTTTGCGGACTGTTATTGATTATTGCATGCATTCAGTTGTATAAGCAAATTGCCAAAGCTGTATACAACTGGAATGCAAATAAGGGATGTGCAGTCAGGGGGTTTCTCCTGCAGTGTGAGATGAGACCCATCAGTGCAGCAGATGTGGTTTATGGGTCACCTACAGATGCACATATACTCTTATATATTACATGTACAAGAATAGGGCAAAAATCCCACCCGACCTACCGCATCTTTGAGATACATCTTCTAGTTACTTGTGTTCATTTATTTGCAGGCAAGTTAACAAACATGGGGCTAACAATGCATTCTTTTACTGTTTGCATAATTTAATTTGTTTCATCTGTTGTATCTGAAAGTGCTGAGACATGACAAGAATGTAACACTCCCTAAGTGGTAAAGTACTTCTATTTAGTCATTTCTATGGTCAACTGAAAACTTTGTGTTATTTCATGTCCCACATTGCCAGTAAAACCACAGCTGAGCTAACATGCTCCAATCCCTATGCCTGTTTTCCAAAGCACAACATCCTGGGGACATATTCTCTAAATTGCCTACAAAGGCTTTGGAACCACACAAATCCAGTCCAGAAAAAGGACCCCATCCATCAGTTAGTGGTATGCCAGACAGGCTAGCATCTCTCTTGGCTCCACAATATAAAGTTGTACCTTATCGGCAGCAGGAGATCAAAACTTGGCAAACAGCACTTTTTGTTTGAGGGGGATATTATTTGCATCACTGAGATTCCCAGAAATCTCAGCAGAGATCAGGTTCCTGCTGCAAGTACAAAGGGAGTGATAGGAAATTGCCCCTTATGTCCAAGCAGGCTGTTAACCTTTCCAAGAAGGGGTAAAGTGCAGGGGGGTCATACTGTCAAAAAATTCCCATGTCACAGGGGAAGTACTGACCCTCCTATTGAATGCTGCAGATTGCAATGGGAATTTTGGTGCCATGAAATTTTGTTCAAAATTAAATCAAGTGCAAAAAAGTGATCCCAGTCACTTTATCAAGTTGTCTGAGTTTGTACGCAGTGCCAGAATCCAAAGATGCCAATTTTCCCACTAGCATTTCCCATGACTAGCCAGTCTCTTTCCACCTTTTGTGCCTCTTCTTTTAGCAGAAAAAAATAATGGAAGTGTTCATGTGGTGTTACATGTTCTTTGCTACTTTTGCTTCCAAGTACCTCAGCATCTGAGCACGGGGTGAAACAGACACTAGGGGCACTCTGCTTAGATGACTTAACTAATCTGATGCAAATGTACTCAGCAGTCTCGGTACCCATTGTGTTTTCACCTACATAATGGCCAAGCCAGCTGAATATTGCTTTTTTCAATGATAATAGCATTTTTATGCATTATTCCAGAAAGCTTTTCGTGCTCACACTGGAAAACGGCTCCAACTGAGGAATAGCTGAAGTCAATATACTTAGTTTCTGTCCAGGTAATTATGTATCCTCTTCCCATATTAGCTTGACAGAAGATGATAATGATAGGACAACATCAGTAACATGCCTATTTTCCTCTCTATTTTCTTACTTTCAGCATATGGAATGGAAAACTGCAGTTAAATATTTATTATCACATATTTTCTGACTTATTTACTTATCTTGCATTTGAGAAACAGGAAGGACTTTGCAGGCAGGCGAAAACACAAAAGAACTGGTTTAAACCAGAAAACAATAAATTTGCCTCTCCCAGTATGAATTTATGTGATTTACTGATTTCTTAATTGTCTGAGTTCAGAGGAAAAGGTCAAAACCCCCCTCTATATATACTGTTTCCTTTAGCAACAGAAACAAAGCCAAATCATTCAATAACAGTAATGGAAGCGTTGTCGGCTTCTCTTGCACATCCCTCACCAACTCTCAAGTTAATTTGCCAGTGATAAAAATCACCTTGATATACCTTCTTCCCAAGGAATCAGGACTGGTTATGAAATGTTAGTGATTTTTCACCCTTCACAAACAGGTATTACTCCTGCCCACACTCATGAGCTGACCAATACAGAGAGACTTTTGAATAAAGGTTGGGATTTCAATCTGAGGCCACAGGAGCCGGAGGATTTGGCTAGAGGGAGTGGGGCGGGTTGCATATGAAAAGACAATCAGCTTGTCATCTTAATTATCATCTGGAAAAGCTGCAGCAATGGGGCACTTGTAATAACACTCCAAAAAGCCACAACTTACACATAGGTCCAGCATATTAAACCTGGCTTTAAAGAAGGAATGATAGTAGACTTACAAAGAATGCAAGCATTTGAATTTTGTAATAACCAGCCTTTAACTTACACACTTGAGAGAGCATTTTAACTGTTGATCTATCTACAATTGACCTTTCAATCCATTGGCTTCTAAGGGCTTTGGGAAACTCCTGCAGATTTTGCAGCTGGCTTATATCCAAGGTCCATGCATTACAGAAGCATAAAATCTGTTTTGTTGCTTTAAAAAGATACAGAGAAAGCTCCAGCCCTCCCTCCTGTCTGACTAAAAAATATGGCTGCTTTCATTGTAGTTGTGTCTCATGCTGTCTGACCATTGTTCAGTGTCTTTCAAGCTATTTCCATTAGGAGGAGAAATTGCTGAGCTATTCAGGTAATTTTATGCAAACCTGTTGATTCTGAAAAGAAAAAAAAAATAAATACAAAAGTCTTGAAGACAGTCTGGATCAAATCAGAGATAATTTCTTTGTCATTTTCTAGACTGCAATCAAACTTGTAAAGAGAATTTTCATCCATTCTCTATGAATTGTATTTCCATTTTTTTTCTGTCTCTAAGACTTTCTAGATCCTATTTTCCCTGCTTGTTTCCTGGCTATTCAGGAAAATACACACTCCTGTAGCATTATCTTATTGCTTAGATCTCCATTTGGGCCCTAAAATATATTTTCACCTTCCTTTTTCTGCTTCTGCTTAATTATCCAGAGCCAAAGTTTTGGGAAATGAATCCATTCAGGTTTATTCCAGAAAAGGAGATTATCATCTTCCTGCATGTCTCCTGAATGAAAGACACCATTACATTTTAATTAAGCTTCACCCAACCAACAAGAACTTCAGACATATTTTAAGAGAGATGGTATTAGCAGAGTTAAAATAAAATAAAAATAAAAATTTGGAGTCAAAAACCTTCCCAAAATGGAAAGAACATGCAGCAGTAGTGTGTACTGCCATGTGGTGATGTAAAAGCCCACAAGGATCATTGTGAAGATGGCATGCTTGAGTGAATGCCTGATGATTGTACACAGCCATTCTTCTCTAGGTATCTGCTGGAGATGGAAAGGGTAACCCAAGGAGCATATCACTCTGACAGGGATATAAGCCCAAATATTCTCCTTTAGAATGGATAAAAAGTGAAAGCAGTGGATTTCACTTGTACTTCTCTAGTTTGCTAAATTTTACTCAGATGCATGAAGATATTCCTGCATTGTTACATGGAGACCAAAACCAACTTCATCAGAACAACTCTGATTTGGACCTTCAACTTTTGCTTAACACTTGTGCTTCAGAGTAGCTTGTTCAAACTTCAGGAACTTCCAAATATACTGTAAGAAAGTGGCTTGTGATGAAGCAAAGTTACAAACAGGATTCCTGGTGGGCAGCATGAGGCCAGTGCGAGATGAATGCTGGAGAAGAGTTTCAAATTACTGGAAAATGAAAACACTGTTGGGAGGTTCGGGGTTTTGGTTTTTTTTTTTGGCCTAATTCTATTTCCAATTAAACCATTTAGTGAAAGCAATATTTGGCCAAAGCAGAATGTGATTTTCACAGAACAACGATAAAATATTTGGTATGTTTATGTTTCCAAAAATTAAAAAACAAACAGAACTCACAGAATAAAAAATTGCTCTGAAATAGGCAGACTAGGTTAGTCTTTTGCTGGAATACCTCTATTTTTGAGCTATGTCTGAGAAATGCTAGGCAACTGACAACTCCCACTTCATTAATGGGAGCTGAGGACACTCCATCTGTGATGTGCTGTGATCTGTTTACAGTCTTGCTTACAGCTGCCATCCTGATTTAAGCATTATACAAGAAAGTTTTTCCTGTTTATAAGCTCACTTAGCCAAACTCTGGTCCTCCAAGTCACTTAAGCACACCTTCAACTAAAGTACATGAGCAATTTCCCCAGCTTAAGAGAGAACTTGACACTGCCAGCAGGGCCAGGTTGTTTGAAGTTAAGCACATGTTTAAGTGCTCTGCTGGATTTTTGCCCAAACTGTCAGTCTTTTATAGTTAATCATTTGTCACTCTGCTTATGTTCTGCTAGTTATGCTTCAGTGTGCAAATATGTAAATTGCTTTCATAAGGCTCTGTGCACAGAGCACAAATAATGCCTTCTCAGCCCTTTGCAGGAGTTCTCCAGTCCTGTGACACCTCAGATAGATCAAGAAGCACTTAGAACTGGCAAGGAAGTTACTTCTCCCTTAATTAAACAGAATCATTATGGTGTTCCTCTTCTTAATAGTCAGACACATTCACAGACTTGCAAAATAAGCAAATAAATAATGCCATTTAGCTCTAACCTGACAACTATCATGCATTTCGCTTTTAGAAGCATGTACATCAATCCATCTTCCACTGCCACCCAGAAAGTGAGAAAAGGAGCAAGCAGTCAAACCTATCATAAGCATGTTTGCATAACTTTGGCACAGATTAAGTTAAATAACTGCCTACAAGAATATTTGCAGTGTATCACAAGGTAATTCTCCCAAACACCTGTGACCATTTTAATTTTTGTTTCTCTCCTGAGGTTGATTGCTGCAAACTACAGGGTAATGTCATCTTCACTTACCTGTGCCCTGCTGCTTTGTATTCAGAAAGCTCCCAGCTCCCAGGATTTTTCACAAAGAATTAAAATTGCCACAAGGAGAGAAAATACAATTACTACCATTCAGTTCCTATATATTGTATTGAAATTATAAGCAGCAATGGTGCCTCACTGAAATAGAGCCTTAAAATACAATTAGTTGCAGTTCTATAGATTGCAGACCCAGTTATTCTGTGCCCTGCCCATGGGGCCTTCTATGTACTCACTAATGAAAAGGCTGCTTTTCCCCAGATGTCAGGTACTTTTGCAAGATATGAATACTGGGAAGAGAAAAGGAGAGTCTTATCCCTTTCTCTGTAGAGAAACTTTTTGGCAAAATTTATTCTCTGTCAAGCAAACTGCCTGAAAAAAAATCCCTCAGTCAGCTACTTTTTCTAAGAGGAAGCTTGAGCACTGCTCAGACTGAATCATATTAAAGTGAATTAATGTTGACAGTTGGTCTCCCAATCATTAATTGAAAAAAACCAAACCTCAAGCTTTAAGTATAAATAAAAAAACCCTCTCCTAAACAAACAAACAAAAAAGCAGCAAACTAAGCAAACAGGCTCCCCCATGACAGACTGGTTGCCATCATGAACTACTGAACAGGACAAAACTTGTCCCTTGAACTATCCTGGCATCAGGGACTGACTCTGCAAATGTTCCCAAGCTTCTGCTGCAAAGTTGGGCTGGCAGGGCAGGTTCTGGGCCACCCAGGACACAGGTCTTTGGAGGAACAAGGGTAGGAGGGCTCCTTGAGGGGAACCACTGAAAGCCATGCTTGTGAAAAAAATCTTATGTTGTGTTCACTGCATGGCTGTTTTGACATACCACTTGTATGAAAAATGCACAGTGGTGAAACAGATATTTTTCCTTCACAGTAGGTCAGATATAACAAACATCCTACACGAAGCCCATGCTGGAAAATATCCACTCATTTCCAGAGATCTAGGGATGGAGACACAAACATCTGAGCAGCTAAATATAGCTCTGGTTAGCAGTGCTTTGTACAATAAGTTCTGGTGTCTCTTAATACGGAAATTGATACAAAAATAAAATCACAGTATTTTCAGAGCCTGCCTCTGCTTGTGTGCTCACTGTGACTCACACCACCAAAGTTCAGCCTGTGTTGAAATTAATCTGCAGTTTTTGTCTTGCACAAGAAGGCAGAATAAGAATGTCCAACAGTAAAAGGCCATGTCTATTGAGAGATATAAAGGTAACTCCACAGAAAAGTCAGTATGAGAGCTGAGAACTGAGAATGCCTTGTCCTTCAGCATTTCTTCAAGAGCGATAAGTTTAATTAGAGAAGTTTAGATCTTGGTCAGAAATTCGCTCAGCCCCAAACGCCAGTGGTTCAGTTCTGCAATGCTTGTTACTGGACATATGCCCTTTGGATCAGCTTGTGGTTGCAGAAGCTTGGGATTGAGCATGGGCAGGTACTGCCAGAGTAGTGGTGCAAACGCCTTGAGAAGGAAGAGGAGGCAGTGGGAACAGTGAAGAGCCATGCTAGTGACACATGGCTTTCTCATATTTCTCCTCCCTTCTTGCCCTGGGGTGAGCAGGGAGCCCTTGCAAGAAGCAGCTGAATTCAGAGCCTCTTTAAGCAAATGAATAGGATTCAACCTTGCACATCCTTATGAATATAACTAGTCCAAGACAGACCAGCGAGAATTGTAAACAATTTGGTGACCACCAGCTGCTGTGATGGTCAGTTCCAGCTCACCACAAGCCCTGTCTCACACATGATCAGGAATGATCTGGGACTGTTCTACACGTGGCAGCACTGCAAGACAGGTTCCCAAAGATTCCTCAACCATGGCAGTTCACAAAGCAGCTGCCCAAAGACAACACAGGAGAAGAAACTTCCTTGCCTTCTGGCTGAATGAAGCCATGTGATGATGAAGAAGGGGGCATCTAGAGCTGCCCCACTACTGTGACACAAAGCACATCCCAGAGCAGGTGGAAGACAGAAATGTTCTCTCTTCCCTACCACAACTATAGCTTCCTGAAATACTCTCTTCAGCTGGCTCCTGCTCACAGCACCCCACATCTACCACGATGCAAACATAGTAACCTCCATGCTCTAACCCTTTTTGCTGAAGTACCCTCAACACTCCAAAGCCACAAGAAAAGGGACTGCAGGATTCACATGGACAATTTTAAAAAGCAATGAGTACCACATCTGTACAGATGAGCTGGGGTGGTAGGAGCCAAACTAACATTTGTATTGTGATTTGGCCAAACCAGACACTGCAGTTTAAGGTTTGGGTAAGACCATGAATGTTCATTTGTATCTTTGTTCTCATTCAAGAATGTGAAGACTGTAGCAGACTTGCAGACTTACAACTAACAGGTACGGCACGCACTGAAATTGCCAAAGCTTGTAAAATCTGATTTACTCTGTGCGGGGGAAGGGGAAATCATTTAGTTTGAGTCATAAGAGGTCTTGATACAATCTAACTTCATCATGTCTGAAGAAACAGCTCCCTGGACAGATATCAAAAGGCTGCCATGTACAGCCTTCATAGCACAGTAGCAGAGAACAATTCCTAGAGCTGAAGATTACAAGATCTTTGCATCCGCTTCTCTTCATTACAGCTTTTCTCACATTACACCACCTGATGGGCACTCCTGGTTTATGGTTAGCTCTTCAGGGGTCCATGGATCTGAAAGCAAGAAGATAGAAACTTTGCACAGATTTTAGCTTAAATAAAAAATAATTGTGCAGTTCCAGGCATAAATAACGACGTCAATCTACCTGCCTTTCCCTCCCTGAAGTTTTCAGTCTCTGGAGCCTCACCTGCTCTAGGAGTCATAGAGTCTGGATCTCCTGTACAGGTGAAAGAAGGCAGGCAAGAGGGCAGTAATTCTGCCTTCATGCCCTTAACAGAAAACATACAGGCTGGGTAATACCTTCACTGACATGAAAGGCTCTGGTGGCTCAGAACGCCTCTTTCTCTGGCCTGTTTGGATTCCATGGAGAGGGATGATGTTCAAAGACCCACAAGTAGAACATAAGAAAGCTTAAATCCAGCCTAGCACAAAATTTTATTCCCTACCTTAGCTGCTAAGGTTGGGGAAGACTTTTTGTTGCTGATGACATTTGTTTCTGGAGAGGAACATGCATCTGTGGGAGAGAAGAGTTGACTTTGTCACACACCCCATGGGGCTGTATAAAGTAGCTGAGTGGCAGAATTTTTGACACCTCCCTGTGCTGGAGTCAATGCAAAAGTGTGGGCCAAGACTCCAGCAAGAACCGCCCCTGGAGAGACAATAGCACAGTAAATCCTGCCTCTCCATGAGAGCTGCTTTCCACCACTCCTGCAGTCTCAGAGGGAAACTGAATTCACAAATGGCACAGAGATGCAAGGAACCAGCAGGAGAAAGGGAAAGGTCAGGTAAGGTTGCTACCACTGTGGCTGAACCAGAGCAAATGGCAAAAAAGAACAGACTCCTGCAGAGCAGCACTGGAGGAAAACAAGGCGTGTGCTGCAAACATTCCCCCATGTTCATCGTCCCCTTTCTCCTCCTACAAGAATGTATGTAAGAAACAAAACTCACTTTGTACAAAAAGGCACTGTGGAAACCATAAGCAGAGAGAGAGTAATTGATGCAGGATATACTTTGCACATCCATTCCACTTGCCTGCATACCAGAGTATATAGATTATTCCTACTACCACAGATTAGCAGCACCAGATGCAGTGGGCTGAGATGCTGTTTTATCAACAGCCCCCTGTGGTAAGAAAAGACATCGAACTTGAGCTCCTGTGTGTTCTCCTGGGGAGCCCGCAGAGCCAGCACTATCTCCAGTGTTTTCTCTGAATAGGTAGGACATCCACTTGGTCCTGTCATAGATAACAAGCAGTTTTGACAAGCTTGCAGATGTGCCTTGGGGGTGGCAGCCTCGTGAGTCCCACATTCCTACTTTTTCCATCAGTTTCTTCATGTCATACCAATGCCAGCTGTTCAGTTGCTCCCGTCAGTGAATTTGCTCTACAAACAGTAATTCTGCAAAGAAATCTCTCCAGCAATGGAGGCTGTGATGGTCAATGGCTTATAGCTGTGTGCTGAACTGACAGCACTGTAGACAGAGGTGTCGATACACCAGATAGGTCACAGAAAGCTGATAATACAGTATCCTGCAATGATAGAGTACACTGTAGATACTTGCAGAATGGGGCTGAGGTGAGGATAGCTCTCTAGTGAGACGATACTCACTAGATCCAAGAACAAATGTGGCAGATTCCCATGCCATCACATGGACTTTGCTGTAGTGGCAACTTTCCACCTGTTCATGTTGCCCCTTGCCTTGGCTGTATGGTACAACTACCAGCAGCGGGCACATGCTCACCCTTCCAGTGTGAGGTCTGAAGGTATAGCCTGTAACAAATGCAAAATATCTTCTTCAACTGAGGCCAGCTGTGCTAGCAACATGCCCCGTAGGACCACTGGACCACTACTTAGCAGAAAAAATTACTCCCTCACCAGTGCTCAGACACTCTCAAGAGGCACTCCAAAGCTGCACCGATGACTGCATGTCCATGATGCAATTTTTTTTTCCTAGCACTCAACAAGCGGATGGAGGTTTGTGATTGGTTTCTCCCAGCCAAACTTCCTGCTGAGAGATGACTAGTTTCCAGAGTGTTAACCAGAGATGTGACCACAGCCAAATGCTAGATGGCTGGAAAGATTGGAGCAGCTCTCACGATGCACGTCTAGCCTTGGCTGCCAGCATCATGTACCATATGTATCAGCTCCCAGACAGAAAAACCTGGCTGCAAACTGGGAGTGTGACACAGGGATATTACATAGCACAGTTTTAAGTGATGCCATCACAGAATGGGCCAGAATGAACAACATTTTTTGTTTCCCTTGCTTCCTTCACTGTGCAAAGGGATCTGCTTCAAAGGCTCTTTTAGTGATGGTGTAGATGGAAAAAGCTGTTTCAAAGCAGGACACCTAGCAGGAGATACAGTTTATGCTTCAGTAGATATAATGTTTGTGTAATTCTCACAACTTATTACTTCAGGGAATGATGAAGCACTGCACTGTAGGTGGATACTGTAGTTTGTGCTATGTAGTCAACAGTAGGCTAGTCGTAGGGAAGCTGAAGCTTGCTGTTGAAAGATCTACAAGGTTACATGCCTATGCCAAAGCCTCATACAATGGATTTACAGTTACTCAGTCCCAAGGAGCACTCACAACAGTAAAGCCTCTTTGCTCTCTCTTGTAATCAGTGTACAGCCAGGGGATTTGATTCATGGTGCAGCCATTACTGATGCTTGTAATCAGGAGCAGAACACAAGTGAAAGAAAAACAAGAAAACAAAGGAAAAAACCTCCACATGGCATCACCCTCTGCAAACCAGCAACTCCAGCTGCAGTTTCATGACCCCTTTATGCTGATCTAACTCTGGGCTGCCACAGAAACAGTCAGCCCTAACCTTCCCACCTACCCTGTCATGAGCCTGGTCAGGGAATTTGAATGCTATTTACAATGCTTAAATCACATTTCCTTTTTCTTTGGATGAGCTACCTGAGTGGCATACTGCTCTGCCTGCCCAAGCACAGGAGGCAGCAGGAGAACAGGCAGTGGCAGCAATTCACAGCGAGATTAGCTAAAAGATGTTCTCTCACAGCAACAGCCTCACAGCACACCAGCCTTAACCTGCCTCAACATATTCTCACATGCACACTGATGCGGCTTGCAAAAAGCACAGCCAGTTTCAGAGGTATTCAAATGCATATGCCACATCAGTTACACACAAACCAGCGATCTGCCCAGACTGATTTCATTTACGCTCTAGTCTGTGAGACGCTTACGTGACGCATGAAATGAAGCTAGAACTTTGCAGGCTCTTAATGAGAGTACGTGTGAGACAGAGCTGGCAGGGAAGTTATAACTACGAAAAAAGACCCCAAAACACAACTACAAAAGACAGTTGCCTATTTATTCTAAAAAGAATTTTGTTGCCATTTTATTTTCAAGAAATGTTAGCACTCATAGAATAAAACCGAGGCTTTTTTATCTCCACTGATGTCTAAATGGCAATTCTCAAATGCAAATTTCAGTCACGTGACAGCATTTAATCTGTATCAACAGAGCAATCTGATTCCTGAATGGGATTTTGGCACTCTGGTCCATTAAATCATTCACATTCTGGAGGTCGACATTGGTTCAGAGGAAGCCTGAGGATTTGGACAAGGTGGGAACACTTATCACTTTATCATGTGGAATGGTGTTTAGTCCTTCTGGAAAGTTCAAGTCTCTGTGTAGTTAACAGCTGCGCCAGTCCATTCATCAGCATCATAAATATGGTCAGCGACATCACCAGCACATAGTGGCTAATGCTGCAAGGAGAAAACAGATAAGAAAAGTGAGAGAAAAATACAAATTTGTAGAGTTAAAAAAAGTAATCCTGACATAAACAACCCTCTGAATAATTTTCTTCCTTTTTAACTTGTGGTGGTTTAGTTTTCTTGGTTTTGGTTTAGGCATTCCCTGGTAACAGGGTTATAACTAAGGAAGTATTCCACACCATTCCTTCACATAGTCAGGTGTATATAAAGACAAAGAGGAAGGTTTCCTCCCTCTCTTCCTTTCCTGTGCTTGGAGGACAGCAGGTCTCAGTGTGTCAGCTTAGCTCTTATCTATATGAGCTGAGACCTATCTGAGAAACTGTTGTCCCAGCTGCATGGAGGTGGAGAAACTGCTTCTCTTGAGGGGAGTTTGGTGACAATTTATTTTGTTAGTTACTTTATTGAGCTACTGAGTTTTCAAGTGTGTGTATCTGTTTTGTTTTATTTTTACCCATTTTTGTCCCTCTTCCCTTTCCCCCGTTTGGGGTTGTTTGGGATTCTTGTTCTGCATATTCATAGTGTTTAATTGTATATAACTGTAATATATGTGAATATATATATACTTTTACTGCAATTTTCTTTTGGTACTTTTTTTTTCTCTCTCTTGGGAGGGGGGAATCTGTGTGGCCAACAGCTGGGTTTGGCAGGGAGACAACCCAAACCTCCACATAACTAGATCTAATTATTGACCTAGGATGTCACATATGCTGCTTCTAGAAAACAAATATTACAGCAGCACTATTACATAAAAACCAAAGTCTGAGACAAAATAAAATGGTGGGGACAACAAAAACCACAACTGAGCACATATCAAGTGAGTAAGATGCGCAGAGTGCACTTTTCATTCAAGTGGGTAATTCAACTTATGTGACTGAAACAATTGCAAAACTTCCATTTGCTGTCAACTATAACACAGAATCTAGGGAGAACTTGCCATCAGGTAGACTTAGTAGTAAGACATTCCTTAGTAGTAAGACAACTCATATATTTATGTCAGTTGAAGTGCAATTTTCTAGAGAAAAAACTATTCCAGCGACAAGTAGCTTTAAGAAGAAAAAAAAAAACCAAAACAAAAAAACCTCCCATCCCTACTTTTTCACTCACCATTTCTGAAAACTGTAGAATTCTCTGCTATGGGAACACATGTTTTCAAAGAGATTAAAGAGATGAGGTCAAGAGTGGCTAATAACCACAATATGAGAATGCAGCTTCTGGGTGAGGAAGTCCTTAAGTCACTAATGATAAAAGGATAATTAGCAGAGAGCTTGTTCTCCACTCGCTCAAATTCTGTGACCTGATATTCACTACTGTTATAGGCTGACTATTTATAGTCAGACTGAGATTTGCCAGAGGATGTTCAGCATCTTGTATTCAACAAGTTCAAGGCCCATTTGGAATTAAATCTGGCTAATGATGTCAAGAATAACAAGGGTTTCTTCAAAGACACCAATAACAAAAGGAGAACTGGAAAATGTGGACCTGCTACTGGAACAGGGACCCAACAGATGTTGCAGAGAAGGCTGAGATACTGAATGTTTTCCCTGCTTCAGTCTTCACTGTCAAGGCTAGCTCTCAGGAATCCCTGACCCAGGAGATCAGGGAGAAGGTCTGGAGGAAGGCAGACTTCCCCTGGTGTGGAAGAATTGGGTTAGAGACCATTTAGTAAAATCTGACATCCACAAGTCCATGGGTCCTGAAGGGATGCATCCACAAGTGCTGAGGGAACTAGAGGATATCAGTGCTAGGCCACTCTAAATCATCTTTGAAAGCTCATGTCAGTCAAGGGAAGTGCCTGAAGACTGAAAGAAAGCCAATGTCACTCCAGGCTTCAAAAAAAAGCAAGGAGGACCAGGGAACTACAGCCTCACCTCCATCCCTGTAAAGGTGATGGGATGGCTCATCCTGGAGGTCATCTCTAAGTATGTGGAAGACAAGAAGGTAATCAGGTGTAGTCAGCATGGATTCACCAAAGGGAAATCATGCTTCACCAACCTGATTGCCTTCTATGATGGGATACCAGCTGAAGACAGATGAGAGCAGTGGATACCATCTACTTGGACTTCACCCTCAAAGGCAAATTCAGGAAGTGTGGACTGGATGAGTGGACAGTGAGGTGGATTACGAACTGGATGAACAGCAGATCCCAGAGGGTCGTAATCAATGGCACAGGGTCTAGTTGAAGGCCTGTCATTAGTGGTGTCCCCCAAGGTTCAGTACTGGGCCCAGTATTGTTTAATTTATCCATCAATGACTTGCATGAAAGGGCAGATGCCTCTTCAGAAAGTTGGCTGATGACACACAGCTGGAGGAGTGGCCAATAGCCCAGAGGGCTGTGCAGTCCTTCAGAAGAACCTTGACAAGCTGGAGAGATGGGCAGAGAACTGTCAGAGGTTCAACAAAGGCACATGCAGAGCCCCGAACCTGGTGAGGAATAACCCCTTGTACCAGGACAGGCTGGGGGCTGACCTGCTGCAAAGCAGCTCTGTGGAGAAGGACCTGGGGGTTCTAGTGGACAAGGTGCCCATGAGCCAGCAGTGCATCCTTGTAGCCAAGAAGGCTAATGGTATCCTGGGGTGCATTAGGAAGAGCATTGCCCGCAGGTTGAGGGAGATGATCCTGCCCCTCTACTCTATGGTCTGGGGGTCCTGTGTCCAGTTCAGGGCTCCTCAGTGCACATGGAGCTCCTGGGGTGGGTCCTGCAGAGGACAACAAAGATGTCAAGAGGATGAAGCCAGACTCTTCTTGGTGATGCCAAGCAACAGAACAAGAGGCAACAGGCAAAAACTAGAACACAGGAAGTTCTGCCTGAATATGAGGAAGAACTTTACTGTGTGGGTGACTGAGCACTGAAACAGGCTGCCCAGAGACATTGTGGAGTCCCCTTCCCTGAAGGTACTCAAAAGCAATCTGCTCACAATCCTGAGTAACGTGCTCTGGGGGACCATGCTTGACCAGGGAAGTTGGACTAGATGACCTCCAGTGGTACCTTCCGACCTAAACCATTCTGTGACTCTGTAATATCTAAATCAAGCTGTTGTTAATGTAAACCACTAGTTATTAAGAAACCAGAATTTTTCCAAAGCCAGTGACATTCCAGGCTAGAGCTGCTTTGTTTTTTTGTGGGACTGAGGAAGACACTGCCATTCTGACATGAGAGGTATTTGTAGCTCCTGATGCACCCGCACCCACAATTTCAAAGTAGATGGCTCTCTAGGACAAGCAGAGTAGCTTCAGACTTGATGAAGCCTGAGATTAGTCAAAAAAAGGATTGCAAGGAACACTTGCTGGCTTAATGACCTGGAATTTCTGCCAGAGGACTCATTCAGTTTGAGAATTTAGCCACAGAAGAGCAGTAAAGCTCATAACGCCAACACTATCAATCCTCACAACCCTGAGACTGTGGCAACTCTGGCACTAGCCTAGCACAATCTAGCTCTGTCAAGTGGAGAAGCAGCAGCTTTAACAAAGCTGAGCCACTAACCAGTGCGAGAGAATAAAAGTAATCCAAAAAGCTCACTAACGAGCAGGAGCTCTTCCACAGACAGGGTACCAGCAACCAAAGGATGAAAGTTTGTGGAGAACGTGAAAACAAACCTGACTCATGCTGTAAGATTTTTCAGTTTGAGTCTGAATAAACCTTCTCACAAATATCTTGCTAAAAATACATAGTTTTAAGAAATCAGTTAGAAAAATCCACAGGAATAAATGGGCTCAGACCTCACTGAGCACAAGTCACCTCACAAGCCTGCACCCATGTAAACTCCCACTTGGATGCAGGACAATTGAAAATATTCAGTAATGTGAACAACTCAAGGTTTAAAATATCAGACAGGAGACATCTCTACTACAAGCATCTGCTTCTTCCAGTTTTAGCTAAGCAGAGCAGCATGTCTGTGAGAGCCAAACTCCTGTCCTGTTTCAGTGGGAAATGTGTAAAAAGACATAGTGTGTCAGGCATGAAGCCCACTGTCACCTGGGCAGTGCACTTCAGACTTTGTAGTACACAGCACATCTACAACAACAAAGATAACACAACTCCCTCAAGAGCTGCCCTTGGAAGACCATCTGTGTTTGTTACAGCTTTGGTTTCCGTTCTTCATGGGAAAGGAGATGTTAACAGCTGAAATTCAAAGCCTTGTTGCAGTTACCTTCACAGCTTCATGTGCCCTTGGGACTGAACAAGCACCATAGGTAGATGAGTTTGCATGGCCCTTAAAGGAATAGCTACTCCAGTAAATAGCTCGACAGCTTAGTGTCTCATGCATTACTGGTAACACCTCTGCTTTCCTTCTCACCTGGCACCAGAATTCTAGCTTTTCATGTAAGGAGCAACACCATGCTCCTTCTAACTTTCAAAGAAAGGTTGAATGAGAAATCTGAAAATCACAAGCCAAATGCAGATCCTGCCTTTATTCCTAGACATAACTCAAGACATCCACCAGAGGACCATGCCAGCATCAGCATGGTCCCTAGACAGGCATCTGAGTTCCTGTCTGCCCCAAAAGGAACTCTTTCAGATGTGGGTGCTAACCAGTGATTTGGGGGGTCATAGAAAAGGGCTTTCTCAAAGGAAAAGGTCTCCACAAACTCTACTTAGCTACCTAACCCTTGAGGAACTGGGTACTTTTGTATAGAACAGCCTGTTGCATACACTTCTCCCTTGTTATACTGCAAAAGGCTGAATAGTTATGCTCCATTACTAAAATATCCATTGTTCTGAGTAAAGATATATATATATATATATATATATAGTCACAGAACACAATTAAAAACAATTTCAATCTCTTTGTCACATAATTACAGTCAGCATCTCTGGGGCAATCAGCAACTGGTACTGTGGTGCCTGCAGGCAGCTCTCTCTGCCTGGTAATTTATGTTTTAAGCTGAGGTAATGCTGTAGTTAAACAAACAAAGCAAGACTCTTACAAGTATATGCCACAACACCAGTGTCAAAAGGTTGATCCCTATACAATTCAGAACTAAACCCTTGACTGTATCTGTAGTTACAGTGAATAAGGTAACTCTCAAAACAAGCTTCCTGCATCAGAAGTCAAACCTGAGCTAATTAGAAAAAGGAGCAAGATTTTAGGCTCCAGACAAGTTAGATCCATGTGGAGGAAGAAGAGACATTAAACAGGTACAAAAGAATAGCATAATGGGGGACAGTGAAGCAATGCTTATAAAGGATGAGATGGTAAAGGTAGAAGGTGTGGGCAATCAAGGCAGGCTTGTTTGATGGGAAAGGTGAGTGCCCTACCTATGGCTCAGTGTCACCAGGCAAAGCTGGTGGTAGGAAAATTCTTTGTCAGGGAGGAAGACACCTGTTTCAGTGGCAAGAAACCACAAGGAGAGCATATGAGGTACTACCATCTCCTGGCCTTGTTCATGACAGTGTATATTGGTGAGAAGTACTAATCAAAGACAAGAAAAATCTAAGATAGCCAAAAACGAGGTGGGGGGCAGAGGTGGAGTCAATCTTGCTCCAAAACTTGGCTTTCTCCCAAGACAGGCTAATTCCTAAAATGACCTGATTAGAAGCTGGAAAGATTAGAAGATGGAGTAAGTTACCCTAGCAATTAAAAAAACTAAAAACAAGTAAAACAAAACCAACTTGTGCAAGGACTTGGAAGAACACTCTCCAGAAGAGTGGGAAGACATTACTTCTCCATGACATGCTATTTTGAATTGTAGGATTGTTCCCAAGCACATACTGAGACTCCAGATTTAGATTTTGAATTAAGTCCCTTGCATTTCCAGCCAGGATTCTACACCCTCTCTCCTCTGTTTCACAAAAACCAAATCACAAAGCTCAACACTTTTGTTTTAATAGTCAGACCAAGAAGCCCCAGCACCCCAGCCCTGAAATCGATTCCAACATCCCTAAAACCAAAAAACCAGTCTCATGCTTTAAACAATGTCCTCTGACTTTTAAGACTGCAGAAGAATAGTTAAAATCATATCTTTATCTTCCAGCAACTGTTATAAAAGAGGGAGCTGTACGATATGTGTCCATATAAAGCTATATAATAGTTATAAAAAGAACTTTTAATGTTTGACTATCAGATTATACAGCTATTTACAAATTGCATATACTGTAAAGGCATAGCAGGCTTTAAAGGCTGTTTCTCTCTCTCTCTGGAGATCTATAGATAGAGACAGATACCTTTTAAGCTGCAGAAAAAATTATTTTAGTGACACCGCATATGATGCAATTTAGGTTACCTCAAGATATAGAGGCAGATGATAAGGTTAGCAGATCTCAGAAGCTTGTGCAAACTGTTGCTTCAAGTTCCACATTCACTGCAAGATTATCCTGTTACTATATCAAAACAATGAAAAGCTCTCACTGAAAGACAAGTTCACAGTGTTTTTGGCACGTCCGTTAAGAAAAGGGGCTTTAAAACTTTCTAAGAAGCCATAAATATTTATGGTAATTGATAATTTACTGGGAGAAGGAAATCGGTGGTGCATTGATAATTTGCTGAATGTGGTAATACCTGACTGTATGTTGAATCTGCCATTGCTCAGCATTTCATTAATGATCTGGAAGAGTGGAAAAGGCAGAAATCTGCTTCCATTCAAACACAATACTTAGTGCCATGGTGAATTCAACAAGGAGAATAAAGACATCACATTTTTAATGCAAATATGAGGCACAGTAAAATGACATGTCATGTAGTTAAGACATGGTAGAATGAGCTGTAAAAGCCAGGAGTTTGAGGTGAAATTTTTTAAAAAATGGAATATCAGTTCAGTAAACAAACTTTAGTTCCATACAATGAGACCCACTAGGAAACAAAACATCAGCATAAAAAAGCAGTGGTCTTTTTATTGCAAGAGTTTTAAAACCAGCCCTTTCACATGAAACTTGGGTATTGTAAAAGCCAGGTATTCCTTAATGAGAGCCTCCTACTGAACATGCATATTCTTAGTAAGAGAGAGGACATACAAAAGTTTTTAAGTGAGGCAATTAGAAAATGCATAGAAAACCATCACCACAAAAAAGAATGTGCATGGAAATATACATCAGAAGCTTTACAAATGTGGCACATATACAACGGGACTCTGACAGACTTCAGAGGAATGAAGTGCCACTGGGCAATTACAGTACTGCTTTTCCACCTGTGAGTTCAGTGATGTAGCAACTAGTAATATAACACATACCCAGATATTTTTTCTCACACACACACACTTTTTATCAATACCCCAAAAAAAAACGGGAAGGGGTGGGGGGAGAAGAAAAACATGAGAGCAGGTGTCCCTAGGGGTGATCCTATTCTTTGTTCTGTGAAATCCTACACAGGTTTTGTTGAGATACAAACAGCTGGTGGGGAAAGGGGACACGGAAAAAGAACCATCATTTCCTTAACTGACTCAGTCTTCTCAGGAAAATTTTGGCAACATGTAAAATGTCAAATAAGGATATTTTCAGACCTTGCTGTCAAAGCAGCAACATACAACACTGCAATGAGAACACTACAGAGCTGTCAGTGCACTTGCAACAGGATGACAGGAAAGAGCCATATTAGTATCTCACTCCCACTGGTTTTGGGAATTGCCCAAACCCCCATGAAGCTCATCTTCCCTTTTATAAATAAACAAACAAACAAAAAAATCTGCTGTTGCCTGCTGAATTTGCCAAGCCTGAGGCTCACACATTAGAAATGTGCTCAGAGAAGAAAGTTCTGGTGCCAAAATAATGTTCATGCTAGATAAAAGAAAGACCATTTCTGCACTGCACCTCTTTTCTTATGAATCCTAATTATTCTTATGTGCATGTACACACATACATATAAAACATATATAAAGAGACTACAACGAAATAAACGGTGGTAGAGTCAAGCACTCAAAAGTGAAGTAATGACAAAGACTGCCTGAACATTATGCATTTCCATGTTAAAAATTAGTCACAAATTACTCTTTCAAAAGGCCTTTTTCAGTGCTTTCTTCAGTGATCAAAACACACACAGAGGCAGAATTACAGCGGTGCATAATGAGCTCTCCTAAAATCTTCAAAATAAGGCAAACTTCCAGCTGAAATGCATAAAACAATGCATCAGCGTTGTAAACCTCTACACTATGAAGGCCACATATCAGAGAGGAAGTTTTTGGAAACTTGTAGCAAGTTATAATTTTGCTGCTAACTCCCATTTATCAACCTTCGTGTCCAGCAGAACAGAAATTTTCTGAGGTATTTCTCCTAACTGTCTGCCTTGTCATTTAAAGGGTTTATTATAAACTGTTGTTGTTTGGTCCTTTCTGGACATATACATATATATATATAGTGGTTAAGAACTGTTATCCTTTTCATATATATATATACTTTTCTAATTAAAGTTCTGCTTTATAAATTTAAAGGATAGGGATTATTTCTTTCTTTTTTTGGCTGATCTCCTTGTGGAAAAGAAGGCCTTTCCTTTTCTTTCTCTTGGCCAACATAGATTCCTTAGTTCTCCCCTGAATAATGACAGTACTCAATATCCTTGTTAATCTGCATAGGAATTCAAATCAAAGGATGAGGCCATCTGATCTACCATAAACTGAGCATAGCAAGGAAGCAGGATGTTAATGCATCATTTTCACTATTTGATTTAACTGTACTTCTACCCACTAGGAACCTTAAAAAGGTAGGTATAAGCAGGAATTGGAACCTCCAAAGAAAACAGGTAGTATATGTGTGCACATGTGTGTTTCCATGCATGCAATTGCTCTTGGGAATGTGGGGGCTCATTAACAATAGGTCATTATTCCAATTCTGTTTAAATAAAAGTGTCAAGGGACCAGATTGGCTGTATTAGTAACAACGCATTCCCTACTAAGCTTATTATGGTATATTATCTATTTCCACAATTCAGGGAAGGTAAATCTGAAATGTGTATTCCTTGTGTTTGTCATTTCTGGACTATTCACAACCCAGATTGCACAGCTGAAAACCTGTCCCATGATGTGTGCTGTGGAGGCCAATATGACTCATAATGCAAAAAAATTCTCCCATTTTAGCTGTGATTTCTATGTTTAAATGCTAAAGTTAAACTCTTCCCCAAGTAGGGGGAGGATAAATGCCTGGGCTTTAGCAGCCACCAACATATTTACACAGGGTTCATTAATTTACAGGGGACTGTATATGGAGGCTTAACTAGACACAAGTAACAACTTTGATAAATTGTTATTTTAACAGTGATTGCAACTAATTGAAATTAAAAACAGTAATTACATTTCTTGTGTGTGTGCATTAATTACTGTTCTTTACCAATCAAAGAAATCGTAACTGTATTTCTTGCCATGCTAGATTCATTCTGTGTTGCTCTGGCACAGATTTTAAGAACCAAGTTTTAGCTTGGGATATGTATACATGTGTGTATACGTGTGCACATGTGTTTAAAGTATGTGGAAAATCTCATAAGCATTAGATTATAGAGAGTAATTGGAAAAAATTACAAGAGTTATGAGTAGATAGACAACAAACAAAACTGAGCCTTTAAAGTGCAATGGAGGCAAAAAAAGTACTCTACCTTGTTCCAATATCCAGCCAGCTTCCATAATCTTTAACCAAAAAGAAAAAATGCTAGAAAACAAAACAACTTTGATTAGAACATCAACACTGCACAATTTGAAACAGAAAATTAAAACCCTATGTTTCAGGCTGTTTACTCAAATTTCTAATTCTTCAAGTAGAATAAAGGCAAAACCTTTCCAAGAATGCTCACTTGGACCACAGTAAAGAATAATCTAGGAACCAGAAATAGATTTAACATGGGATCAAAAAAAAAAGCATGTAAAGATGGACTAAGTTCTGTCTAGCTTGGCATGCAAGAAACAGAGTAAGACAAGAACTTTTTCAATAAGAAAAAACAAACCACCTTATTTTTTGAAATAACATGACACCAAATTCATAGTGCTTAAAAGCTTTCATGGAATTTCAACACAAATTTCTTTTGGTACCTCTGGTAGTTTCCCACCTGTAAAGTGGAATAATGTTGGGAGAAGACAGTACTTGTCTATTAGTAAATTCCCCTAACTCTAGCTGGTGGCCACATTGATTCAAGACCACAAACCCTGTTCTCTTTTTTTTGTCCTGCAACTTCCTCTTATTTATACACAAAGTACATATTTGCTAATTGTTTTAAAATACTTAAACCAAAATAAAAGAATAAGTGAGGTGTAAGACCGGGATAAACTGGGGCTTGCTATACACCAGTAAATACCTGCAGTCTTCTTTTGTTTAAGTTACACTGATTTTATTAGTGAAATGCTTTGTATGTGGTTTATTGGTATTTTAATCCTTTTTCTGTGGGAGTTAACCAAAATCAGTTTAGTCACACAGACTTATCTGAAACTAGACGTAACCATACCTTCTTCATTTTTCACTCTACAGACAAATTAGTAATTATTTGGTTTTTACTCATTGTTTTTAATATCTGGTGATAGTCACGGATCACACTGAAGTGATACCACCAGCTCTACCAGCTGGTTTGAAAAGGTTTCTGTTTACCTTGTGATATCCAGTGGTACTGCTCGTTGAGTTGAAGACAGTTTATGTCTTAAGGACAGTTAAATGTAGGTTGTTAAGAACAACAAAAACATACTTTTAATCTGCAAAAATTCTGTTGGGGCATTGTTCATCTTTGGGTTGTTTTAGCCAGCATAGTTTGCGGATGCAAGCTTTCTGAAGATGGCATTTCCTAACAGTTTATTACAATGGCCACAAAGTGGGATGTTGCTGATCTCCTGGATTCTGACAGTTTTAACAGAGTTGCTGGGAAATGCATTTCTCTTTTTCAAGGGAAGCTGGGGTAAAAGGTTCAAAATTCCTGAAAAATTAACTAAACCATGCCCCTAGCTAAAACTGATATTTAAACTTTTCCTAGAAATTTGATTGTAAAGCACATGAAAAATTCAGAATGGTAACTTATTACTTCATTTTTGTCTCCTTTTATTATGACAACACTGCTTCTTCAGAAGCATTAATTACACAAAATTCGAAAACCAGTGATTGGAAGAGTTTTATCTCTAAGTTATGCTAGGATTTCAATCCAATTCTCTGCCCTAGTTACAAAAACTTTGAAGTCTGAAACAAATTCAGATCTCTCTTCATGGAATTAGGAGAACCCTCTGCTCCTTGGTCTTATTTGAACAGAATATGTAACAACTTACCAAAGCCATAATGTCTGAAATCACAAGAACAATGAGGAAAAGACTGCAAAGAAACAAACAAACAAAAAAGAGAAAACCAGATCATTGACCTGTATTTATGGCCAGAGATGGTAAAAAAGCTTATTAAAACCCACCTAAAGAAATTAAAGATATGAATTCTTGCACGTGCCTTTCAAACACACAGGTATATTTCAATGTATTAGAGAACAGTTAAAATACATGACTAGGACATCTGGCATTTATAATGCTACCCTGCCTGAAAAAGGCATTTCACATTAAGAAAGTTTCAATTTTGCAATGCTAAAACCTGAGTCATTTTTTTGAAAACCAGAGCATCTTAGAAACAGCACCTGCCTATTCCTGATGCAGGGAGCTCTGTGCTGCTTAGACCAAATACAGCTGATTTAGAAACTTCACAATGGACTCAAGAGTGAGCAATGCTGTTGGGCACTGGCAGGCAGACACTTGAGTCGACAGTCCCACCCCAACACCACTCTGCTTGGAAAGAGGCTGCTAAAGTAGGTGCTTTGCCCCCTTTGCACCCCTCTGGGTGCCCATAAATTGCTCTGGGAACACCCAATATGTTGGTGGCATGCTTTCAAACCCGTGGACCTCTCTGTCAGGTGGCAGATTATTTTTGGGAAGTTGGCTGTGGCCAGTAAAATGAACCAGACAAAAAACAAACAAACAAAAAATACAAACAAACAAAAACCCCCCACCAAACAAAAAACCAACCAAACAAAAACCAAACAAATAAACAAAAAAATCTTTAATCTGTAAACAGGGAGTTTAGGAGCAATTTGTCCAAATCAAAAAAATCTACTTTTTGCCCTTCTGAACTGCAAGAAGCCTTTCACAACAGAAGGACAATACTAATTTCAGGGCATGTTTATACAGTACAAAGACAAGATTGTTCCCAGTGATGGCTTATGGCTTAATTTATCTAGCAGGGGCAGCAAGAGCAATAAAGAGTGCAGCACAGCCTTCAGGATGCACTGACAATCAGAACAGAACCCCTCCAGGGATCTTGGGTACTTCTTGCAGATTCTGCGTGTTCCCAAACTAGTGTTGTGGCAATATCGCTGCTATTGTTACCTAAGCACAGCTAAATGAAGCTGGCACAAACACCAGACAGTTACAACTACAGCCTCATAAAGCAGCAGAGACATACTGATGTCCCCTGGTTTATGAAGCTGCTATCATTTCCCCTCTCACACACTCAGATTAACATTCCATAAAAGTTTGCAATGTTACCAGTGCTGCCAAGGCAAGCATTCATAAGTTAGGGAATGCTGACCTTTACAATGCCTGAGCCCTAGAAATGGAAATCACTAGCTGGTTGCCTGAGGAAACCCAGTATAAGCCTTAGTGATGAGGATTAATAGCCTTCCTTGGGGGTCCAGCCCAAGTACCCTGCACACACAAAGCAGGTAAAGGGGATAGAAAGCCTCCTGTGGCCACTCCAACAAGGAGTCAGATGTCAAGCTACCCGTCTCTCATTAGTACTGGGTGGTGTTGTATAAGGAGAAAAATAGACAGGGCACAGGCAGGATGAAAACAAACAGAAAGGCAAGGCCACCGCAATAAGTGAGAGCAGCTTCCTCCTGCTCAGCTGAGCAATATGCAGGAGAAAATTCCTGTAGTACTCCTGTCACTGACAGCAGGACTTTTAGTCAGCCCCACACAACATCCCACAGTGACAAGCTCAAAATCATATGGCTGACAGGGACCTCCCCCATCTCAGCACCATCCGTAATATCACATGATGAGCAGAGGATTCAGTCATGTGCACTCGGTCCACTGAAAGGGGTAAGGAGGACTAACAAAGAAAATAAAAATCTTGAGACAGTGCAAAGCATGAATATCTTTCAAGTCTGGATACAACCCCCTGTGAGGCTGGGCACCCATCTCACATGGTCCCTGCAAAGTCTACAGAGATGGGGAAAGGACTAGTAGTCATCTGGTCCTACTGCAAAAAGTATATAATACTGAACATATCTGGGAAGCACTGAACTGCAATGGAAGAACATCTGGTGTTTTTTTTTTCCCTTATCTTAAATGCTATTTGTGGTGAGGTCAGTGCTACAAAGCTATAAAGTGATTACATTATAAATGAGTTATTTTAAAAATATTATACTATAGGCAGAGATGAAATAGAAATAAAAACTGGACTTTAAATTCTGCTTATTATTTTACATTATGGAGGAAAAAGTCCTCTGTGTATTGTCAAAAACGATATTAATTATCTGATTGTTTCAGACAGGGCCAACACTTCCATTTATACTCATTTGTCACTAAGAAAACAACCCCTGAGCTTGCAAAAAATCACTAAACAAAACTCCAAACCATAATAACAGATAAAAGTAACAATGCGATCTAATGGGTTTTGGGATTTTTAATTCCGATTGAGATTTGACAGTCCTGAATTCTTACAAAATAGCTTTGAAACCTTTACTAATGCAGAAATATAGCACTTACTGTACCTCTTAGAAGACAGCTGTGTTGTGACTTGAACAGCTTCGAAAGCACATGATACCAGAACAAACGGGATTACAACCTGTTTAAAACATGAGCTACATTTTGGCTTATAGTAATATTTACAAAACAACCTAGGCAGGTTGTGGAAACATTTTTCTGCCTCTGAAATTATCACAGAATGCATGTTATGAAAACAAAATATTGTTCAGACAGGGCAGAAAATAACTTTGCAGGAAACACTTTCATTACATGAATAGAAAACCCCTTCCATGGTCATAGCTGAACTCCATCAAAATAAACCTTGAGGCAGTATGAAAAACTATAATTAAAATACATTAATGACCCTCCCTTAATTTATTCATTTTAGCACTAGTGATAAATACTGCAAAACAAGGCTAGAAGACACAACTACTCAGATCTAGTATCTCAAATGACAGGCTGCAGAGCTCCAAGGACAATCTCATCTCAACCACAAAAAAGTCTGAATATAGAATGCATTTAGTAAGCCAAGAATTATACTGCCCCTCCAAAGCCAAGGCAAACAAATGTAAATGGTTTGGTAAATTAAGAACCAAACAAGTTAGAAATATGAATGTTGCCATTTGTGCTTTACAAAGTTTACTTGCAATCCTTAAGTTAGCACTGTCAATGCATTGCTAAAACCTGATTTCTTGCATCCAGAAAGTTTGCATTATTGGTGTCCTGCAGTATAACATGCAGTGTACCTGCAACTAAAGTCTGCTTTCCCTGGGACAGAAGCAGCAGAAAGGCAGAGGCAGAAGATACTGCTTATTTCAGTAATAACAAAAAATTTCAGTCTCTGGCAGATCCTTTACTCAAATACTAGGAAATAGCTCCCACACTTTGCCCACAAACAAGAGGTGCAATCCAATCTTTGACAGACTATTTAAAAATATAAAAAATAATAATATAATAAAATTGTAAAATGACAACCTAATCAGTAGAACATTCAAAGCCTGTATTTAATGTAAAATAGATAGAGCTAATAATATATATATATCCTCAACACTTCTGTAGATATTACACTAAAGGAAAAAAAAAATTAAAATTAAGTCTTTTTAACATTTGAGATTTCCATTTTAATACAATAAATTGACTTAATGCTGTTAAATTATACTTCCACACACTTTAGCTGCTCTCTTTTGGGAAATAGAATGATCTGTCTCTAGAAACACTACAAAGGTTGAAAGTTTCACATGTGCTTAAGAAGGCTAATGAAGCTCCAATATATATATATATGTTTTTGTCAATTGAAAAGTAACAACCATGTACATTATACATTATTATTCAACAGTTCTTTGAGAGAATTTCACTAAGGTAAGATTACTAACCTTCAGTACAAGCAAGCCTCCCATCAGGAAGGGACTGAACACAGTCAAGAAACAATAGACAGAAGTAGGATCAAAACTAGAGAAACATGAAAAAGACATTACATATCTTTGAAATGGCATATTCCATTAAAAAAACAAGCATTTAGTTACCCTGTAACACACTGGGTGTATATACATTTTTAAAGAAGGCTTCCAACTTTCTCTTCTCTTGCTGAAATATTATCAGGGACCGCCAGCCTCACTTTTATTCCTCTACAATTTTTCTCTGCTTATGTTTTTCGAGGTGCCATGCTGTTGGTGAGCAACCAAGCCCCCTCTCTTCATGCTGTCAATAACTTCTAATGGAATTGAAACAACCTTGTAACCAACAAGCTCAGGCTCTTAGGGAACTTTCACAGAGAGCAAAAATAAAATAATCATAATTCCACTGACTATTGCTTTAATTCTGCTGCCCTGATTTCGCAAACTAAATTTATATTTAGTACATCAACTGCAGGAGGAATTTTTTGTCCCCTGTGTCTCAAATCAATGAATAAAATTTACCTGTTAATAGAAGCTATATTTCCGGTGCCAAAAAAGGCTGTCACTATGAAGAAAACCTAAATGTATTTAAGGACAATACGCCACAGAAATTGCTGCAATATATAAAAATAAAATCAGCATTACCCCTCCTTCATTCCAATTTACTTTCTAATTTTATCATGAAATTACAAGAACCTGACCCACTATGAGAGCTTTACACTGCATTAAGAAATCCCAAGTATCGCATAGTTCTACCTTAGATTTCACAAATCACTGTCAGTTTTTAAAGACGTGGACTGCCTGGGTAAGGTTTTAGCGCCTGTCTTGAGGCCCCTGTATGAAAGCTGCAGCTGGCTTTTCGGGCCCCTACCTGTCAAGATGGGAACATCCCTGAACCATAAACCCAACTGTGCAATCAAACACACATGCTTCTGCAGAAAGTAATGATCCATGCAAGAGCTCTGCACACCAAAAGTGATGGCTTTATTGAGGAACTGACCCTGGAAGAGGTAGTTGGCTCTTAAACAAGACTAAGGGTTCCTATGCTATCTTTCCTACAGATTTGTAGTCCAAAGGTTATGCTGACTCTACCCATTGAAATGTGAGACACCCATTTTTTCCCTTACTTGAGATAGAGAGGATGACTCTGGCAATATCTGTATAGTTGGAAGTTTTTTGACAAACTCTATCCATTTTATCTAGATACAACACTTGCTGCTATACAAGCCCACAAAAGATATTTTTCTGCCTCCTGAGCTCACTGGAGCCCATTATAGCTCACAGGACTTCAGCTGAAGAAAGTTTTCCTCAGCAGTAATGGTCATAAGTGGGCAAGGAGCCAGATTCCAAAACAGTGCATTTTTAACTACCTCATAAAAAAGCATAATGCACAAAACCATTGCCTTTTGAGCAACATGAGTCTAACCATCTTTACTAGCTTCTGTTTTCAATGACTACCAGGCTGCAAATTCGGATTGCAGGTCTTTTTGAAATAAACCTATCTTTTCCCTGAAATGCAGCAACCAGCGAAAGGATACAAAGAAGAAGGACCTCCGGACATCGTCTAGGTGGAGCTGTCGATACTGAGTTATATCCATATCATAGGCAAAGTTGAAAACAACAAGCTGGAAAAGGAGAAGAAATAAATACTGAATATCTACTGATGGACTTTGATAGAGCCACCATATTTTTACTGAAACGAGTGAGAAAGAAACCTACTTCCCTATCATCTGTTATTAGAGTGTTATAACGAGGACTGCAAACCTCTCCCACATTTTCATTATACTTTAATGAATTAATGAATCTGTCAGAAAGACTGTACAAGTGAGATGATCAAATGAACAGTGGAGCTTCTGCTGTTATCTACACTAAAAATGAAATTCTATGCCTCAGAGTTATCATCATAAATATTCCTCCCACACACACGCTCTTCCACTACTCATATGAGCTTGTGGATAGAGACGCACAGAAATAAAAGACTGCAATTATCCTCATTTGACTTATTTTGTGAATGAAAATACGAAAATATTCTTCATCTCCTTTACTCAGTTCTCAGCACTTGACCTGAAGAGAAATTATCTTCATGGAATTTAAGAGGTCAATGAACTGCTCTTCACTAGGGAAAAGAAACAATTCGAGTAATAGAATGCCACTGACAACATTTTAATTAAAAATAATCTCACATCATCAGAGAACTGAGTCAGATTCTCTAATACAAGACTTACTTTGCAGCATATATTAACAGGCATTCTAGGGATGATTTTTTCTAACCTAAAATGTGAATCAGGGGTAAGCATTATTGTTCCTTTCACTTGAAACCAAAAGTTTCTGTTAACATATAGGGAGTGACAATATAAAGCAATTACAGCATACCTACGGTTCTTTTCGTTTGCATTTGATCAACAAAGTGTTCATGACTGTTTAATACTGCTTTAATAGAATCTCATTTTCAACCAAGTGAACACCAGACCAACATCAGACATGCAAGCATCACAGATGCCTTGTTAAAAGATGCAAAAGATAGAGTGGGTTCTAGAGTAAAAGAGAAAGTACATCCCTCAGATGCTAGACACCTTCAGTTGCAATCATGGCATCACACTAAGTGTACATTTTTACATTCAGATTCCATCTCTATCACTTATGATGCTATAAAACACACTCACACAAATTATTCTAACTAAACGCAGCACAGATAAATAGCTACTCCTGGTTTTATTTCTGCTATTCAGCCTTGAATTGGTAAAGCCTGCTCTCTCTCAAGTTTCAAAACTGTCTTCCTTGTAACAGCACCACAAAACCACAGTATGTGTCACGTTCACAGTGATGACTGCCTTGGCTCGGATTTCAATCCCCAAATTATCTCCTAATCTCCCTAATTACTGTGAGCTGCAAAAAGAAGGAAAAATGTGTATCAACACTTTTCTTCAAGTGACTCTGGCCACTCCCATGTGTTCTCTGTGATATGCACCAGGGAGGACTCACTCGGAAGAAGCAGGAGAGAGCTCTATTGCACACCCACCTGGCTCCACGGACCCAAACAAACTGAAACCAGTACTTGGATCTAACCAAAGCAATGGCATACCCACAGTTTATTAAACCCTTGATCTAACCTAAGAGCTAAGTTGCAGTATGAGCAACATGGGCAATGTACTAATTTTTAAGGTGAAAGAAGTTGCATTGATTACAAAACTCACTCTCCAGGCAAATCTGAGAAGCTGTATTTCCCAGGCTAGTCTCCAGTTCCTTGTCTGTCTAAACAGAAATAAATCTCCATCCTTGAACAAAGAGCAGGACAAAGTCAAACTAAGATCTCTAATATTTCTTACATGTCTTTTCAAAAATCATTTATTTTCAGCCTCTGACTCATAACTGTGATCAGAATAAAAAAAGTACAGTGACACTGTACTTACTCTAAAGAGTTACTGTACCTTATGCTGAATTAGCACTACACTTGACAAACTTGTGTTTTGTAACATACAAAACACACCACTATGTCTAGGTTGGACTGTCTTCCTGCATTCCTAGAAATGGCTCTGATGTGCAATATCTTCAATAACATGAATTACAAATCTTTCTTACAAGACCAAATTCCTAGTTCATAAAACAGCTGATAATGGTTTCCCAAACTTAAAGAAATGCAAAATGTTGCTCTCTGAAAACCACTCAGAATATTTATTACATCCTTAAAAAAAAACCCCAAACCTAAAGCTGTTTATTAACCTGATATAACTATCAAGACCTGTTACCTTTGGTTTGAGTGAAAGACCATAGTGCCGCAGTGCTTCTTGCTCCATATTTATCCACACAAACATCAAACCAAATAGCATCAGTGGAAAAAGAGCTTCATATCTGAAGAATAATGCAATAATCATAGTAAATGCAGTCACTAACAACTAAACATCAAATACTGACAAATACAACACTGGATGAGTGCCTTTTTTAATTCTAACAAAACTGGAATAAAGTTAAAAAAACAGAAAAAAACCATATCTGAGATTCATTTTCTGTAAAAATGGAGAGAGAGCTCCTTGGAACTGAGGGGTTACAGTCCAATTTAGACAGCGCCTAGAGATTGTGTCTCTAAGACGTAAAGACACAAACTCATTCTGATGATCTCAACTTAGTTCCAAGGAGAGAGGTATTTGTATAATAAAAAGAGCATTATGTTTCACTGAAGTGAAATATACCACTACACAACTATATGCTGATCCTTCATGATAGCAGCACCAAGTCACACATGGCTGCTAAGCTGTTCTAGCTACACCCCCATCTCAGAGGAATACTTCGGGCTCCTAGAGCACTCAAAGAGCAAAGTCTGAATGCACTTATGTAAGAGATTAAAACCCCCAGATAACATATGGGAGTAGATTGTAATTGGATAATATTTAGTTTCTCCTTGCCATCTACATCTCAGTTGAACTTCATGGTACTTCTCAATTTTTTTCTTTCAGGATAAAATTCTAATACTAACACCAACTGTGACAAGATTGCAAATGATTTCCTTTTATTATTTTCCTCCTCAGACAAACAAGTGTGTGTCTGAAAACAAGAAAATCATTGTAGTTAATCTTAGTATTGTTTCTGCTGTGCTCCCCACTGCTACAAAGCAGTTTCAAACTGGAACAAAAAATTTTGAATAGACATTTCTGTTTTAATTATCAGAATGACAAGCAGTTAAACATGAAGAAAAAACCACCTGGGTTGTCAGTACCAGAAGTACCTACAATCCTCATAATGGCCTCCACTTACCTACAAATTAAATGCCTTCAACTGAGTCTGTGACAACTGGTTGTATGTAACTATGCCCTTCAGCTGCTTCAATACTTCCACTTAACTGAACCTAGAGAGGTGCTGTAATTACCTGGACAATGTGCTGGGTTATCAGGACATAGCATAAGTGCACCCTGAGGAGAGAAACACTTTTGGCACCAAGTGCTGTGGGTTGTTTTTTTTTTTAAGAATTCTTCCAAAATTTTTTAGTCTATTTGGACATTGTAGGAAGACAGCAGAGAGCTGTCAGCATTTACATGGTCTGGTGCAGGGCTGAAATACAAAGAGGGAGACTGCCAGCCTCAGAGAGAGCAATATTCATGCTTTATCACTTAGCCAGCATAGGCCAGGAAAGGTGAGTGCAAGAATGTGTGTGTAGTAACATTAGGAAGATCTTAATGGAGAAGTGGGAGGAAGGGGAGGCAGAAGATAAAAAAAAAAGACGCTTCAACTAAAATGAGAGTATTGGCAGGAGACAGCTATTGCAAAATGTCTGCTGCAAAATATTTAATTCCACTTAATTTTTCAGTGTAATTAAATCCAGATGGTAAGTGGAAGGGGAGGTATACTCCCCGTTAATTATGCTCTTAAGAGCTACTGAGTCTAAAATAAGAAAGGGTGGGCTGACAGTGTTTTCTTCATTTAAAACATCTGAGGAGTTGACTTTTATGCAAAAAGAGGCAAGACCTAGTTTTTATGGGATCATGCATCCCTTTGAAAAAAAATATTACTTCCATGAAAATCTCTCAGAATAAAATTTTTCCTCATTTTGGGACTACCTACTTCCTGTCCCACATCATTTACGCCATAACTAGACACAAATGCTGAGCAGCCAGGAGAGAAGCTATTTCCATTTGTTTGTGAGCAGAAAATCACACGTCAGAACAACAAAGGATATAAACTAAACTAGACTTTCTTATTTTGGTGCAAGATTGTTTGAATACATACCCTTCCAGCCACTGCTTTGTCTAGTTGAAAGGAATGTCAACAAACTAGTGTTTATAATACAAGGAGAAATATGGAAGATCTCCTGAAATTTTATTTAGTAAACTAGGCAATAAATAAACATCAAGACTACTGTTGTAAGCAAAAGTTACACCTTTCAAAGAAATTGTAAAGATGAAGCAGTTTCACACATAGCCCTGAATTTTCATAGGTAAAACCAACTCAAATAAAGTAAAAATGAAGCACCCTGTGCTGAGGAGCAGGTAGGTGGACATCAGGGACAGCAATATGCTGAACAGTCGCTGAAAGAGAAACGTGGAGCTCAGTAACAGCAACACTGGGGAAGAAACTGCAATAATAAGAAGAGATCCATCAATCACAATATGCAAAACATTTCATCCTCAGTAGCAAGGTAATACATATTCATTTTATGTACAGAAATTCAATACAGGCCATATATGATCCTCTATTTGCAGAAGTTAATTTAGCTAAAGAAAATCCAATGTTTGGAATGCTTCACATTTACCAAAAGTCATTTTCATTCTGTATCATTTTAATTCCCTGTCTTTCTACCTCACAGCCTTTATAATTTCTCACGAACTGATGTTAATAGGTCCTTAAGATGATGCGCAAACAGTACTCGAAAAACCAGTCAAAAATGAGTGTTTAATACTCCTCTGAGAACCCCCTACCGTGGCCCTGAGGACATCCGGCAGCTCAAAGACTGCAGTGACAGCCACTGCTCCATTGAATTAGTCATAGAACTGCTTGGGTTGGAAGGGACCTTAAATATAATCTAGTTCCAAGCCCCCATGGGCAGAGACACCTTCCACTAGACCAGGTTGCTCAGAGTCCCATCCAATCTGGCCTTCCATTCTTTTTAATTAGATTTGGAAACCTGCCACATTCTGAGTTGCACCTGAAAGTACCAGTAGTAAAGATACGGAAACCACGACTTTATTAGCTTCTCTACTTGAAAGTTTTAAAACAGAAGTATTTAAAGACCTTTAAGAGACATATCTGTCATGATTCACACCTCTTGCCTTCAATTTATAATGCATTCTCTAATACAGATGTGAGGTCTTAAGAGTTGCATGTTGCTCTTTAGTGCAGCCCATGGCTCAGCTACTCAGTCAACCCTTGTTAGCAGAGTCTGTGCTGCCCCTAAAGAGACTCCTCTAGCTGAAAAACTTGTGCAAGTGAGGACAGGGACCAACCCTTTGCAGGAGGTGAGGATAGCTGGGAAGTGAGGAAATGGGCTACTGCAAAGGTGAGTAAAGAGGAAGAAAAACAGAGGAAAAGTGGCCAGTGCTTGAAACAAGGAAAGCGAAAAGGAAAAGCATTGCTGTAATTTAATCTTTAAACCTGGTTGTTTTTTTTTTAATATTCAAATTGTATGTTTATAAAGAAGTATGCTGACAAGTAACATTCATGTAATTCTTCATTGCAGTACAGTACCCTCATATATTATTGAATCATTCAAAGACTGCATCAACAGTAAGTTGTAATTAATAATCACTATAAGGAACAGAAATAAAACTATAATATATGGAGAGTGCTCACTTGTGATTATCATCAGAGTATACATTAATATTTACAGTAAACATATCAATGAAAGAGAGATGATCCTGTGGGTCAGTATGTTTTATTTCCTGGCTTTCAGCCTTGGCCACCGCTAGAATTACAGAATAAGTGACTTCAAGGGTGCTCCAGAAGGCCTGACTCAAGGAGGAACTCCAGGGACCTCACTACAACTCAGAACAGCTGAAAGTAAATTCAGCATGCCAACTGGCCTCTGTGAATGACACTCAACATACCAGATGTGCATCACTCTGTGAGTGTAATCATAGATGAGAATAGATGAATAGCTCGTACGTGATAAGTAGCCTTTCCCTTCCATCTCTGATGTGACACATCAGATACCAACAATAAAAAGACCCGCAGGTTTTCCACTGATGAAAATTTTAAGATATAATATAAATTTAGTAATCTCTTCTAATATAAAGATGGTTCTGAAGAACACAATAGCAGCTGGATTAACTTTATACTTTCCAGTTTTACCTATACATTTGTATACTGCATGAATCATATGGCATAACAACTAAAGCCAGTTGGACACAGGCCTGCAGGAACCCACCCATCAAGAGTTCATTTGCCTGTTTCTCCAAATACCAGTCTTTCTTAAAAAAAAAAAAATAATAATTTAGGTCTATTTATAAAATACTTATATTTATTAAATTTAAACAAGGTAAGCTTCATATTAATCAGGATGAATAGCTGGGAAGGGGGCAAAATCTTCCTAGAAAACTACAGAAGTCTTATCATCATACTGGCATAATAATATCAGTATTATTAAGAACAAATATTGATAACTGTGTTTCTGGTTCTACAAATACAGAGAGATGCAATATGAGAATTCAGTAAGTATCAGTGGTATTCTTCCATAAGTAAGCAAAAAAAGAGCTTGACCACCTGTAGTACCATCAACCTTGGAAAAGCTACAGAAGACTTTGTTACCTTAATTCTTATGGTGCCACATCTGTGGTACACACTAGGAACAAGGCAGGTGATAGTTGTGGTTATGGTAGTGTCAAGGCACTTCTCTCCAAGAGTAGTATTGAGAACATGTTGGATGCCTCAAGTGTTTTACCTGCTTACTTCTGCAAGTACACAAAGCTCCTACACTGTACATCATATTCACTTAGAAAAATTACTTCCAGTCTGAAAGACTTTGCTAAAATATTCAATACTACTGTGGCAGCAAGTAGACTTTTTGGCACCTACAGTTTACTTCACTGTTAGCTTTATCACCACCCACAGCAAAAAGAATTGCTAATATACTTTTTCCTTGTAACTCTAAACCTCTCTGACTGCCCAAATCATCTCTTAGATGAAAAATGTTTCTCTTTCATCTTTACACAGGAGAGAAATATAACCTTTACACACAATTCCTGCTCCAGTAAGCAAAGCAGGACTACATCGATTTCATTGACTTTACAACTGCAAGAAATTCATTCACACAGAGATCCCCATTTAGCTTAGCAAGCTACAAAAGCTTAGGAAAGCATGATGGAAAGGAAAATGCTCCAAAGAAAGCTACATTACTAAGCGAGCATTTCTTATACACACACTGACCACAATCACTGGAATGAATCTTGAATTCATTTGCTCAAACAGAAGCAGGATTGCTAAAACTGACAAGATCTGCTTAAGTTAAAAAAATGTCACAAGTACAGAAGTGTACAAGACATAGAGCAACTAGATAATGAGGGTTGTAATTCTTTCATTAAGCTATGTTTAAATCCCTGATTTTGACTTCTAGCAAGGAGCTGCTATCAAACTTTGCATGGGATATGTTTAGCTCTAAAATAAATCCCAAATTTCAGACCATTCAAGGATAAACTATGCTTAACATTTTCTAATGGAGCCCTACAGAAATTACTTTATAGCTGAAATATGAAAGGTATTGCTTTACTGTAGTCCATAACCCCAGTGACAATTACATTTGCACTGTTTAATCATTGTAAGATTTTCACTGGAGTAGTGAAAAATCCATAGACTTGTAAGTTGCTTTTTTCTTTAACAACTAGGTTCTAAGAGATATCAATCATACATTAGCATAATTATTTCACAGGTATTTTTCCAGGCAGCTCTCAAAACCACTTCACAGCCCAACAGGCTCTGCCATCAGCTGCAACTTGAAAGTTTGCATTGAAATACAGCAACAATCTTCCTCATTTGCCTATGCTTAACTGAATTGCTTGCAGAACATCTCAGATCACCTCTATCTGGCTCCAAGTGAAACAAAAAGGGAATTTATACCACTGTATCCCTAAAAGGGGTCTTCAAGATATTCAGAATACTCAAAATAAAAGATAAAGCTATTTGTAAATCAGTGGTATTTGCATTTTATCACAAATCTACAAAGGAGTAATATTTTAGAAGACTAACACATTCCTCAAAAAAACTCACTTAGGAAAGCAAACACACAGAAGAACTATTAAGACTCAAATAAAGGAAAGTAAGATAGTAATGAAAAGGTGTCATCATACTCCACCCAGCCCCAGCCTCCCCAAACTGTCAGCGTAAAAGTTGGAGAGGAAAAATTTTCTTACCTAGAGTCATCCAGCTAATAATTTGATTCAATACAGGCAATCCCAGTTTGTTTTTAAGACTGTCATGGGTACTACTCACAACATATGTCGAAAGTGCAATACTCAACATCTAGAAAGAAGAAATCAATGACAAGAAAGAAGAAATACAATGAAAAACAAAATTAAGTACGGACCTCTTCCATCCCATACTAAATATGCTTTAGAGTTATATAAACACCTCTTCTGAATCATCATAAGAACAGGACGTCTGATATGTAGTGTCAAGGATTTCTAACTCTATAATTTACAATTACTAGCTTTTTAAAACTTCCTTCTAGTTTATTTTTTATTAGTATGCTTATTGTTACTTATTTGTGCTATTTTAAAACAGCATAAACAAGTGCCCTGGGTCACTGATTTGACACAATATGCTCTTCGTCAAGAGTAACTACTTAAAACACTCATGCAAACCACAGAAAACATACACCCCCAGTTTTTAAAAGCACACTTCTCCTCCAACAACAACCACCAGTAACAAGCAGAACCTTTGACTTTGCTGCAGGCTCAGGTACAGAGCGAAGAAGGGTAGTTCAGCTTTACATGGGCAAAACAGCTGCAAGTAGAGAAGCAGCAGCAGAACAAAGAGGAGGTGGCTTTTAAGGGATGGAAAGAAGCTTTCCCTCGCCCTGTCCAATTAAATTGTCTGAGCTACCTCAAGCAGAACTCTGACTTGGAGAAGCAGAGAAGCTGAAGAGGGTTTTTAACTTGGCTGATTCAAGGGACACCATTCAGTCATCAAGTAGGAGCAAAAAACCCTAGGAAAATTACCCCGTGAGTCAGTTATTTTTGAAAGGTGACAATTATGCAAGAAAGTGCTTGAGCCAAGTTTTCAATTACTGCTATTTATTCACAACCCTGCAGTTGCACTAAAAGGCAAATCAAGCATGCACAGTACTTTGCAAATGTACTTTAAAACTCCATTATAAGATGTAATTGCTACTGTGGCTTTTTTAGTGCACAGCAACTTCCCCATGTTCACATCCATCATTTTTTGCCGTATGAATAGTTGCTATTTTCCTGACAGATGCAGTGATACCTAGTGGTATCAGTCCAGAGGATACACTTAGCAGCCAGCATTCCTTTTTGGCCTGTTTCACAGGTGCTCAGTATCTGCTGCTTCTATTTAATTTGAGGAAGGAACATGTACCTTGTATTTCTCTGTGACGTCAATAACCAAAGTCCAAACAGTAGGCATCCAAAAGCTCAGGGAATTGGACTTTTGGACCTCTTATGTTTATTTTGGATACTTTTGTTGTATTAAGGCCTTTGATATATCTTTTCAAGTTCTTTTAGTGTTATGAGCTCTGGTAATCCCTCTACTAATCTCCCTAAACACTGGTGAAGTCACTTTGCACTCACTTTGTGTCATCTCCCAAAATTTATCTTATGCCTTGGAAGACTTATGACCATCTGAGCACATTAGTAAACACAATGTACAGCTGCTAGATCTACATCAGTGTCCACAGAAGGGCTCAGCATCTGCTTTTAAGAATCCTGTGTTTGCAGTTTAAATAATGTTCAAACTCTCTCAGCTTTCACCAACCCAAGGCTGTGGAACAGAGCAGAAGCAGCTTGGAGATGCAAACAGCTAAGAATCTCTCTTCTTTCATCCTTCGCAACCTTCTCTGAAGTTCAAAGATTATTCTTGAACAGCTTAAGAGCAGGTCTCTGAGGCACACTCATCTGAGCCACAAAGGGGAAACCAAGGGTGATACTTACAGCCTTAACACCACGAGCGGCTCCATCTGGGCATTCTCCTAAGTAACATGGCAACAAACCATAAAGAGAATGGTAGGAGAACCAGCATCAACAGTTGGGCACAAGGCTGGTTGGAAACACCCTTCCTGTACCCTGGTTCCACCAGTATGACAGATTCCTACTGTTTACTTCTCCTCCTGTTTAAAAGATGCATAGATGTTGCACTTTTGGCAACTAAAATGATTCCATAATTCTAATTTAGAGGAGAAAACTAATAAACTGATCACCCTGGACACATATGAAGTTCAAGGCTCCTAGGAATAATAACTTGGCCCAACATTATCAACCAATAGAAACAGCAGTGTTTTCAGTAGTGCAGCAAAATCTGGACATCACCTATGAAACTGCTGGCAGAGAGAAACTGGTGCTTTGTCCAGCAAAAAAATTAAGTTTTACAGTAAGCACTGCATCAGTCTAACTGTTTTCATCATTCCTGAAGCCTTAGTGACCTTTCAGTGACTACAGAATTAAAAAAATTGTTTTGGTTGGCTTAGGTTTAAATCAGTGAGCCCAACCACTAACACAGCACTGCCAAGTCTACTGCTAAACCACGTCCCCAAGTGCCACATCTACATGTCTCAAGTACCTCCAGAGGTGGTGACTCCACACCCAGACAGCTTGTTCCAAGGCCTGACAACCCATTCCCAAGTACCATGCTGAAACAAAAGTCTAAAAGATACTAGTAATTAGGTGTCACTGTGGGAATGTATCTTCTGATTAAGGGGCAATTTGAGGAACTTTTATGATCTTCTAAAGGTTGGGAGAAAAACTAAGACATTACTTTCTGAACAAGCAGGGAGAACATTTTCATCTAACTATCTCAGGCCTCTGAGTGAATTTCCTGATTATCTAAGGTTGCCCAAGAATAGTCTGGCATTACTTTTTTACTACATATCTATCTCTGCATCATCATAATTTGTGAGCTTCTCCACAGAATTACACCACATGAGATGCTGCAGCAGTTGTGTACTGAGTTGAGGTTAGACAGCTACCCACCCATCTGTTCCCTCACTCCTCCATCCAGTCTAAGTTGTTTTCAGGCATTCCAGCAAGAAATCCATTGCCAATTGTACACTGGAAATATATGTTTAAATGCTTAGGAAATGAACTGACCCATCTTTTCCACACCTAAGCTGTAAAAGTTAAGAGAAATCACCATCACATTTTACACACATTCAGGCTCAAGTAAAGGCATTTTAAGCATTCATTACTCTTTCCCCTCCTCCTTTCAACCAATTGGAGCTCCATACCAAAATCACTGATATAATGAATGCATTGCTTAGCTCAATAAAAAACTCCAGCACACACAAAGTCATAACTAATAAAGCTGATCCTGAAATAAAACCATTACCTTGTAATAAGTAGAAAAGCAAAAAAAAAGAGGATAGCAGACATGTAAGGTATTATTAGAATGTTAAAGTGCTATAGAACTCAATTAGCACCTACTATGAAAAAACCTACTTACTTCATGAAGCTATAAAGAAAAAAAAAAATCTTATCTTTCATCTGAAAGACTTAACCAACAGAAAACCAGCTTAGTATCAGTCTCACATTGTTATTCTACAGACAAAAACTGGAACTGGTTCAGCCTCCTGAACCAGTAAGCCTGCCCTTAGCATGCACATGTAACTACTGCAAAGGTCATTGGAAGTAATGTACACAGACCAAAGGCAAGACAAACTCTCAAACTCTCCAAGCAGGGCATCAAAATAGGAATGCACATCTACATATCAATCAATATAAATATATACAGGATGGGCTTTTGGGAACACAGTATGATGATATTTATGTATGTCCACATGGTCCTCTTGAAATAGTCAAGGGAAAAAAGCTTAGAAACAATTTTCTTGAAAACAGGGGCCTTGGTATGAACATGTTCTTGGAAAGTAAGTAAAAATTTGAACAGAAAAACCCTTTAACCATTGAGAATTACTGAAAAGTAGCAACTGACCTGATAAAAATATACTTTCAGATCTTCATTACTTCTGTACTTATTTTCACTTCTCCAAAGAGATGCCAATGAGAAGCAAGAGATCAAGAGGGTTAGTAAACCAGCTGCTATTCTGCAAAAACAAACAAAAGAAGAATAAAATCCAAGAAATATAATCAAAAGTCTTTTTTTTGCCACTGTATGTTGTCTTGCTGCATTTTACATCTCTCACCAGATTCAATCCCAGGAGAGTTTTAGCTTTCCTAACCTATTCTGCATATTCAAACAGTGTCTCTAGGTTCCTCATGGATCATCTGACCCTGCTTTCACCTCCTATATGCTCCCTGTTACTACCATACAAGTTTTATTAATGTACTGAGAAGACCCAAACTGACATCTACGCCACTGCTCAAGAACAGATGCATCTGCTTCTCACTGGCAAACTGATTGCTCCCTCCTGTATCTTCTCTCCCAGCATCAACTTATCAACATCCAGAAGGGTCACCTACACATACATTTTCAATTGTTGCTTTAAGTGTTTTCAGCTTCAAAACTCCATTGAAAAGATTCAAACAAGCACAAGGTTTTTCAGAAGTACAATATTTCATTAGAAGAATGACGAGAAAGCTTGGGTAAGGTGAATATAAAGAAGTGTCAGGGAGGAAGATCTAAGGCAATTTAATTCCATTCTGATTTCTAAGCTGTGTACAAATGTTTTAAAGAATGGAAAAACCTCAGCTGGGACCAGCAAAAATACACACATGTGTATATACAGCTGAGAGCTGTAATACAGCCAAAGCAAATCTGTCCTGAATATTTCTAATGAGCCCAAGGATTGAGACAAAGAAGAGCTTTCAAAAGATGGATTTAAAACACAGTGAAAAAATTGAGGCAGAATGTCAATAATCTTGGCTCATAATTCTAGCTGTAATCATATATTACTGCACCCTGGCTCTGGTGGGGCACAGTATCTTCTGCAGACAGCAGAAGCCATTGCAGTCTAGGGTCAATTCAAGTCTCTATCTGCAGTAACTACAATGACGCCACAAGCCTAACCCTCCAGGCCAACCCCCTGGATTGCATCCACAAATTAGAGAATGCTTGTATGATCAAAGACTAGCCCACAACAGGAGAGGGAGAGATGACAGATGTGTAATAGGTGATGAAGGTAAAAAAACGTAGAATTTGCTTACCAAATTCTAAAATTTGCAAAAGGTTTTCTTAAAGGTTTCCAAATGTTAGGCTTGTGAAGGTTTTTCTTAAAGTGTCATGTTGTGTTCTATTCTAC
>JAWWEW010000078.1:67588676-67615307 GCA_035583185.1 Anabacerthia variegaticeps | reverse complement strand
AAGCAGGATCGAAGTGGACCTGGATTGGAGAAGTCAAGGGAGAACAGAGGGTATAAAAACTGACTAGAGAGCCATTACATTCACGGTCCCTGGTGGCGCAAGGAGTCTCCCCGGCCGTCCAGTGCGCTGCTTTGCTCATTTACCTTTAATAAAATTTTGGTGTTCTAAATTTTGTATGTGTAGTCCCCTGACTATAACAGATGCACTAGAAAAAAATGCAAATCAACAACTGCAGAAAATCAGTCAAGCAACAGCAGAAAGGAAAACTCAGAACAGAGAAACAGAAGTGGAAAACAAAGAGACAAAGGAGACACTGAGGAAGAAGAGAGCTCTGCCTATCCTGTTTGTTCTATTTCCCTGAATATCTCATTCAGTACAGAGTACTATTCAAAGACAGATTATTCAAAATTAGATGGACGAATTCAGAAATACACTGTCAAAAGTAAATTGCTTTTGACTAAATGTTCTTATTCACATATGTCAGTGCTATTTAACATATTTGCACCCAGTGAAGCTCCTCCTTTAAGGATGACCTTTATTTTAATGTAAACGGTGTAAATTTTTGTGAGAAATGTTTCCCTTGACAAGAAATTACAAAATAACACAAAGACCAAAGGGATGTGGCAAAAGAATTAAAAGTCTATTCTCATTCACATTAGTGAATAACAGAGGTCTCTAGAATCATGTTGCTAAAATTCTGAATTTCAACTCCTGTCTCACTCAGCTTTCAATAAAACAATTCCTCACACATATTAAAAGACAGCCTACATTTTGAATACCACAGAGGGAAATAAAAAGTTTAAAGACTAAAATGAGATTCTTACACCAGAGGAATGTTTGGTTCTCTTCCTACAACAGGCATTAATGGAAACAATGCCAGGAGCACACACAGAAGAGCCCAGATCAACGCTTTTTTCTAAAAGATGAAAAACAAATAGGATTTTTTGGAGGTCATGTGGACAGACAATGGTCTAATCATAAAGAAATATTTCAGCAAAATACTAATGGCTACTTGCATTTCCCGTGAGCAAAAAACCCCTCATCTCTCAAGCGCAAAATTAACTAAAAAAAGGGGCACAGGGTCATTGGTATTACAGTACTTCAATTTCATACAGAAAAGAATCTCAGTTACATAGCTGTCAAAATCCCATCAAAGACAATGATAATTAAAGCTAAGTTTACACCTGTAAGCATTTTCTCAAAGTGTGGCCTTCACACACATTGCAGGGGCCAGAAATCTAATGAATGACCTTACAGAAGCAAGACATAAAACTAATGTTCTCAGAAGGATGCAGCAGCTAACTAATCAGCATTGAGGGATATTACTCTGAGAATATGGTAACATTTACCAATCTTTGAATCTGTATGCCATTTAATTTAACGACCATAATCACCTACATAGTTCTCTAAACTCTTCGCTAGGAAGAAAAAAACCCAAACCATATTCCAGGTATTTGACTTCAATAAAAACCTTAAGAGCTATATCATTTAAAGTTTTCGAGCTCAAGTCAAACTGTCATTCTTGAAAGGAAATTTAAGTGCTGCAAAACAATCTTCTGTGCATACCCAGCTTTAAGACAAGTTACTTGAATGCTCAATTATAACAAAAAATTGTAAGTAAACAAATAGAAGCCTCCATCTTGACAGTTCTTGCAGAGAAAGGCTTAGCAATTTGACTCCTTTCTTTTACCCCAGAACCCTAGGTTTTAGGTATTCTGTGAAATAAGACATGTTTGAATAGAGTAATGGAAGAAATTAAATTAAATTAAATTTCTGAAATTAAAGATTGTGCCACTTCACATCCATATCTCTGAAAATGGAGGGTTTTTTCCCCGAAAAAACAGTACAGAAAGCTGCCTCTGAGGAACAATGTGTGCCAGCTGATTGCAGACAGTGATGACTCGACAAGCATTTTTCAGTTATCCTCAATTTTTTTTAAAATAAATGACCATAATACTTAAATAGTGACCAATTGCACATGTCAACACTATTATCACTGTGACAGTTTGATAAATGATGTGCATTTCGTATGATTAAGTCAAGCATTTTTTAGTTATTAATAGCAGAAAACTGATAGCTAATTCCTAACTACCCCAAAATTCCTAAGCAGTCTTATTACTTGTGTTGTATTACAGGTCTATCCAGATCATATTAAATTTCCTTGATTTGCTAAATGTTGCTCATGACAGAGATCAGAATAATAGCATAAATTGAACAAAAATCTACAGCAGTATTCCAAAGAGATCAGTTCCAACATCATAAGATGAAATCTAGCTGTTCGTTTAAAATGCTCTGCTTAAGCAAAGCAATACAGTACCTTTGCTTGCACCCACAGCTGTGTGATCACTGGCCAGCCAGCAAAGGCAACAAGCCCAACAGAAAGTGCAGAGCGGTAGAAAAAGCTGAAGACCTAATTGAAAAAAAAAACCAAATCCAACAGAAGACTGAAAATCAAAGACATTCATTCCTCAAAGAGTTAGATTAGAATGCTGGCATGAGATACCCTGTGGATACATATGGATAAAATACTTACTAGTATTTCAATTCCCGATATACAAACCAAGAGGAATCCTATACACTGACCGATATGAAGTGACAAGACATTTGTGGCAAGGTCTTGAATAACAGGAATTCTGTTAAAAATGATGGAACAAGATAATATTCATTTTTTAAAAAACAGAAATAACATAGGATTTTATCTTTGAAAGGCAAGGAAGGGGTCAGAGCACAAAAGAAATTACAGGTATTGCTGGTCCTGCCTGTGTCTAGAAACAGAGTGGGTGATGGCCAGAAAATCCTTCTGTCTAGCTTCACTTGATACAAAATCTCCAATAAAACCCTCCTGCTTTTTCCTCCCATTTCTGGCACATCTTCACCAGTATCTGGACAAGCTTCAGATTATTCTCTATCCAAATTGGCTCTGAGTTTATGAATATTTTTGGTTATGTTGTGCTTAATGTCTGTCATAACTGATGAAACATTCAGAAGGTTTTGAGAGAGAAAAAAATTCCCTGCTAGCTTTTCCTGCGTTTTATGAGACAGCTCATTATCTAACTGGAGTTGGCCTCATTTTCTCTGAATAATACTGAGTTGATACCTACAAATTGTCAGTAGATTAGGAAATTAATAGGAATCAAAAGGTAACAAGTATTTTTGGGTTTGGAGTAAAAGGGGACCCAAACAAGACAAATTTGTTTCAGTATGGGAGCACATTTCTCAACATGACTAGCACATGTTCTCCGAGAGCAGCTGGTATTCGGCACACTTGACACTTTACAGGATCAGACTATTTCAAAATTACTGAAGAAAGGAACAATCTGTTCCATTTTACAAAAGAGCTTAGCTGCTGCAGGTATTTGTCAAAGATTCTAGCACTCTTTTAATACAGTTATGAGAGCACTAAAAACATTTTGCCTTGGAAATACTTCAATTTATTTTTGCTAATAAGTATCTTCTAGAATTGGCAGCTGTATCAGTCAGTTTGGAAACTATTTGATATGTCAACTGAAATATAAACCAGAGTCCTTTAGAATGTCTCAGGAAACATGTAATGAAGTTTAATAGAATTGTATCTAACTCTTTCTCCCAAATTTATGGGAAAAAATTAACTCTCAACAAAAGGAAGCCCAGACCTGGTCTTGTAAAACAGTAGTCACAAATTGGATTCTCTACTTACTCTGTCACAACTGCATACCATACTGGTACTGGCAAGAGACAGTATATATAGTAAGTCCAAGGACATGCTTGAATCAACAGGAAAAAAGCTATTATCATTCCAGCAAAGGCAAAACTGTAGAAGAGAACAGTAGATTTCTGAAAAACAAATCGTTGGACAAACATTCTTGAAACAGCAATAAAATATTTTAAACTACAAAGTGTTTTCCATTTGTTAGTTACACAGTAAAAGAAATGCTATTTCATCACAGCCACACAAACTGCCATGTGTCTGGGTACACAACTCTGGATAAAGTTGTCAGCCAGATTAGGAAAACAAACAACCATGAGTAGGATTTGAAGATCTAATCATAAAGAGGTATCTTCATAACGTCCTGCAGTAAAATCTGCACAGGAAAGGCAAACCTGTACAATTTGGAAGCCAAATATATGCAACGTTATTTATGTTCAATGGATACTTGAAGATCATTTGCAGTCAGAGATGCTAAGGGTCTTAGAAAAAAGAACTCTCAAGTTTAAATTCTAAAAACAGACTTGGAGTACAAGCTTTTGAGTTCATAACATTACAAAGTGTTTAATGAAAATTCCATCAGGACATTCCCTCTTCTTACTTGACATATTTGTAAGAGAACTAGTTAAATTAAAATTGAAAGCATTAATTCCTACTGGAAAAAATGCAACTCCTCAGGATCTAGGGAAAGCTACTGAAGGAGGCTTGTGACCAACTTTCCACAGGAGAAACTGCCTTCCTCAAAGAACACAATTTCAAAGTATAACAGAGGACTAGCACTGCACAGCACTAAGAGATAGCAGAGCAACAACTGTTACTATACTTAATCCTCACCTAAAACCCCTGCTTTGGGCTTTTCTTACAAAAAAATAAATTAGATGTGGGATTAGAATGTTATGTAACATAACAAAGAAACGTTCTCAGAGTGAGACCACTGTAAGGAGAAACATCAAAGAGAGAAAGGAAATTTTTTAAATGGGCTATCTAAGATAGGCAGGTCAGCGCCCAATCATCAGCAGCAATCTCTTATTTGTGCAAAGAGAAGCATTAAACAGTCACTCTGCATCTGCCTTTTATCTGGTCATCAAACTACTTCCTTACTCAGGGACATTCAGATATCAGAAGAATTACTGGTAAGTGAAGATTATGTACAAGCTTGAAATAAACAATTTTATCTGTATGAGATTCAACTTGACATAGCAAAGGCAGCTTTAGTGACTGAGCAGTCTTAGTGTACTATGTAGGTAATGACAAAGACACTGTTTTCTTCTGCATTAACACTAGTTCCTTTGAAGAGTTATGTAGACAGATACACCACTGAGTTAAATATGCTGAAAATAAAAATCAATTAGCAGTTCACACAGATGGATTAACATCTTTTCTGACTCCCCCTCCCTGTAACTGACATACAACTGCCTTGATCTAAACTGACAGCAAATGGAAATTCTAAATTACTTTTAAAATAGAATCTATGCTAAGTTATGCCATTAAACTAAGAAAAGATAGGTCACACAGAAAGCTGACAGTGCAATTTTGCTTTATTAGTTCTAAATTTTACATTTTCTGACATATAGACAGAATGAATATGTCTATATGATTTGCACACAATATAATTTATCATTGAATGAGTAAACACAATCAACATTTTATTCCATATAGCAATATAAATATTATAGAGCGAAATACAGTGAGTAAAGCATTGAAAATGAAAACTAGATTTGCATTTTCTGTGGATGTTTAAAATAGATTAAAATGTTATAATTCTTGCTAAGCAAAACAGCACACTACATCAAAAGAAAAAAAAAGGTTTTTTCATATGCAGCATAAGAAGCCAAAAACTTTTAAAGATTATATATACAGGATATGCAGTTTCCTTATTCAGAGACTCCTTAATTTTATAAGGCTGTGCTTTGCAGGAGACTGTCAATGGTAGATTAGTTCCTTAGCAAAATTTTTTAAGTAGCTCCAACATGAGCTATAAACCAAATAACTTCCATTTATGAAGCATTAGCCTCACACTGTGATTCTTTAAGTATTTAGGAACACTAAAAAAGGTTTCTATAGAAAACCAAGGAAAGAGAAATTATATAGACAAAGAACTAAGAAACCTAATTTTTTTTCTGCCAGGGTTACTAACATAAAATTTGCCTTCAACAAATAAAATCAATATGCCAAATGAAAATCTATGTAAAACTAAAAATGTAAAATTTTCCTTAATGTAGTTATTAATATCCCTCATAGTCTATTTATTGTAATTATTTTGTTCATATGCATGCATCTTGGATTATCTCCTCTCAATTACTTGATGAAAGAAAACCTAAATCATGCACTTACTAAAATTTTCAATTTTAATTTTGTTTGATCATTTTCATTAAAGGCCAAGATTATCTCACTTCAGCCAGCAGTAGAAACCTCAAGATAGCATGATAGGAATTTTCTCAGAGTAATGTGTTGAAGGCAGTAAAGACGGTGAGTGCTCATTCTCATTTATACTACCAAATGAAATAAATCCTATTACTTTGAAACAAATTCTTGAAGTTTAGGAGAATTTCCCCTCCCCACTGAAGGCTTTAATCCTTCTCTAGTGAAATACCAGCTTTTTGCCTGATCACCTTTTAGAGGTATCTTTCCTCCTGATGAAAGACCGAAAGTAAATTAATTTCCTCAGATTTTCTACTTTGTGAAAAATCAAACCATAATAATCTTGTCAAAGAGCTTTCTTAATCTTTGATGTCTTCTGCTGCACCCTTGCAAATCACAAAGAGCAAGAGAGCATGCTGCTCTGTGAAACTACAGCTCACCTTCTATTAAAACAGGTTATACATTTTCAAAATGCCATGACTGGACCGCAAAAGCTTCTGAAAACTGATTTAAAATTATCAAAGAGGACAGAAATAACCATAATTTACAAAAAAACCCTTCTTTTTTTGCCTTACACTAAAGAACAAGAATCAAACTGGAAGCCTGAAGCCTGTATTCTTCCAAACAAGTATCATTGCAACAGAGTGCTGATTTTACTACAACTAATGCTGAAAACTGGCTCCTGGTTAAAGACAGACCCTTTACCAGTTTTAAATCAGTGTTTGCTTACACTTGCATTGGCATCCAGTAACATGCACAGCTGTAGAAAGGAGGAAACTGAGGCAGCACAGTACTGCATACTCAGACTTGCATGGCTTCAGAGTACTGTTCCTAATAAATGGAGGGAACAGTAACACTATACAAAATTACAACATCTAGAAAACTCAACATCTGGCCACTTTCCACATGAAATCAAAGGAGGTGCAAGATGTGCAATTTGTCCCACACAGAGGCACTGAGCACACATATAATGCTGAAAACTGATAGAAAAAAAATAATTGCATGTTTCCAACCTACCTTATTATTAGTTGGGACAGTCCTGGTCAAATTGGTATGAGTCTTGATAATCACCAAAACCACGTAAGTCATCCAGCCCACAAAACCCGCTGTAATACTTATACCCAGAAATAATCGATCATAAGTATGGTAATATGACAAGCCTTCCAAAGCAAGGTTAATCAGGGTTTTGCACAGGGATACCTGGAGGGAACAAAACATATAAGCAACACTTCAGAAGAATGTAAGATCCCCATTCCAAACAGACCTAACTGGCAGCAACTGGAACTCAAGCAGCGCCAGCACTCTTGACAATCATGTCCTCTCCATGCTCAGTGTTTTGGCCAGCACCAAGTGCTGGAGTACACACCGCTTTGGACTCCTGTTGGACATAAAATTAATCCTCTCCTGGCTCATTCATCACCCTTCCTAGCCATGACACTATAAAAGCCACACCGATAGCACACCTCGAACGCCATCTACTATGAAAAATGTAATTTGATTTTCTCATAAGTATTTGACTATGTATATTCCAGAACAAGTTACTCCCTTAAAAAAGTCATGTGCTTCTGAAGGCACATTTATGTAAGAGGAGGATTATGGATGCAGCTAAAACATGGTCACCTTCCACAGCCTGAAATACCGCATTCCTGGGGTTTGATGTCCTCCACTTCAATAGTACCTGATACCACAAGCACCAGAGGTGAATTCAGAGACTAAACTGAAGTTCCAGCTTCATTCACAAAGCAGTTGCTTGGGGCTCTCAGAACACAAATCATTTGGACACAAGAAGGGTTGCATTCAGTCTAATCATACATCCGCTTACTTGGTACCTCCAATGGGGAGACACCATGATAAAGACAGTGGGTTTTCCCACCATGAGGGTCATTCAGGTGTGCTGACCCCTCTGATTTACCCAGAGTGGGAAGCACATCTGTGTGATTTGTGGTCACAGAGGATTCCCTAGTGATTACAAGATCTGTAAAGAAGAGTATAATAAGACATTGAACATACATGATGATGCTTCTTTATATGTGCAGGCATCCAGTTGGAACTAAACAACAACAGTAACAAGAAAAAGGTATGACAACTACCTGAGAGATCACCAGTCTGCCAATGGGCAAACTCACCCCAAGTGACACCGTTTTAGAGGATACAATTATGGCTACATATTTGCAATGCAAAGAGCTGCAGAGTTGAGGCAAAGAATCATCCACTTCCCAACTTCTGGTAACACACTGACCTTTCTGCATTGTGATATAGGATGCTGAGGGTAACTAGGGCACAGGCACAAGCCTGGTGTTACTGATCAAGAGTGAACCTGAACACCTGGGGCACTCAGGTGAACAAGGGGTAAAGATTACATATAACCAACAACACAAAATCACAGCTTCTACTTGTGAAATGTACAAAATGTCTCCTATAAGTAAATGTGACAGCCAAGTAGTAGCATTAGGAAACCAAGGAGAAAACCCACTTCCACCGCAAAATAGATCCATTTATTTAAACTGAACTGTTTCCAATTTACAACAAAGTAAATAAAAAGGCATAGGGGATAAAATAGGTTTGGCTGTCCTGTGCATAAAATAGCAATTTATTACCTGGAGAATCACAATAGGAAAAAAGAACTGAACCCTAAAACATAATGGAATTATTCTTCCATGCATCTGGCAGGCTAAATGCAATCTTATATATTCAATTTTTTCACATACTTTTTAACACAGAAGTCAATGACCAAACTAGACCTGCTAAAATAAAAGACTTCCTGGTATCAGTTAGCTCTACAAATTATTCCTGCGAACATCAGAATACAAGCTCTGGTGAACTGCGCTCATCAAGCACCCTGTCACAGAGTGACTGGTAGCAAATGCTTAGTAAAGTAGTACTAGAACTGGGAGGCATGATTTCCTGTATGGCTCCCAGTCTGACTGGAACACGAAGGTAAAATCAAGAACAGCTTGTTCACATAAAAGAACAAAAAAAAAAGGCAGGATCTATGATAGAGCAAAATATCACACTTTTTTTCATGCAACTAGCAGTCTAAGAAGTGTGAACATGAATTACATTCCTCAGTTTCTCTCTCAATTTACCCCTTCATACAGTGGAAAAAACCCAAACATACATTGTGTGTCAGTATACTCTGGAATAATAACAGTTTAAGAAGTATGAGAAAAAAACACAGAAAGTCAGTATTATTCATTAAAAGCGCTATCAAAATGCAAAATTTTTGAGACTTACAGTGCAATTTTATTTGTGCTAATGAGATGCACATCATAAGAAAGGAAAAAAGCTTTATTTCTCAGTTAATTTCAATTTAAACAGATCTAAATATTTACATATAACAAAAACAGACTTACCGCTTCATTGTACTTCTGCTGCTGAATATATAGCCTTATCTTCTTTAAAAAGTTTATCTGTTCAGAATCAGAAAGTGGTCTGTACAAAAATATAAAGAGATATTAACATTTCTTTCTTTCATGAGCAGAAAAAAATAACTTTGCAATAAAAAAAATTACTCTGGAATGAAACATAACCAAAATAGTCTGAATTTCATTAGAGGCAATTAGGCAATGGAGACTAATCTATTCCTCTTCACACGTGTCAACATGGCTGCTGTTTAACTTATCTCAAGATTTTTGTATTAAGCAACATTTCTTTTGTGTAGCTGAACCCATCTAATACAGCTGGAAATTATCTCCCCTGTGCATTATTGTTGACTCTGGACAAGAAGCATGACACATACAAGAATTAACCAATTTAACTGATTTGAAGATGGTTGCAAGCAGTTTGTAAGGCTGACAGCATAGAATGATTTGCTCAAGTTCCACACTAACAGTAGATGATGCCTAACAATCTTCTCTTTGAAAAGTTAGGAGCTTGCCTCCTGTTACACAGGGAGCTATTAGCAGAGTCCTGAGAGCAGGGGATAACACAGTTATCTGTCTACACTGAGGTCAGTGGTAAAAATCTCTTTGATTTTAGTGGATTTGATCAGAACCCTAAATAATTGCTACAATTCTTCCCTTACAGAAAGTAGCAACAAGGACAAACAAGCCCGTCAACCAAACTCCACCAAAGGAAGCGGAAAGGAGCTGTTTCTCCTGTACCATTTTCTTTCAAAGTTAAGGATGGCAGCAGACCAGAGGATCCCAGGCTTACGCTGGGTAAGTTATAAGCCACAGCACAGTCACTCTTGCTCTAGGCACCACAGGCAAACTATCATGGGTCACAGCTTTCTGACAGCTGATGAATGCATACGGCAGCCTTCCTTCACGCCTTCCACAAATCACTGTGGCACAGCACCATCTCCCCAGCATCCCTGGCACACGATGGCCCAGTTGCACACCTCCCTCCCTCACATGTGCTCCTTCACATGCCTCATACACAACCACCAACTTCATTTTTCAGGCTTCTTATAAGCTTAAAATTGTATTTTACATTATGTCTTTACTCATTTAGGTATAACCCCCTTATTATCTTTTTACTCTCAATGAATCATTATATTATTAATGAACAATAGTCTTCACTTATTCCTTCTTAAGAGGACAGCACCTGGGATCTCTGTACATGGATGGTGTAACAGAATGAACTGGGTTTTTAAACAGTACAGTTTCAAGTAAGTCAAAGACAGAAAGCAATTATTTTGTTAAATGGGGTTACCATTAGAAGGTGCATTGTTAATTTTCAATAGCTAACATCACACAACATATTTTACATTACTTCCAGTCAAGAGGCTGAATTTACGCTAATGTATTCTCAAGTTCATCTAATGCACACTTCCATGTAATTAATATTAGTAGTAACGAAGTGAATTTATTATTAGAAAGATTCTGAACTCTAGAAGGAATACTAAGGTATGTGTGTATACACTCTTCCCAATTACCCAGCATCAAAATCCAATTCTACCAAATTCAAGATGAATAGACTTGACTAGTAAAATCAAGTCTTTTTCCATAACACAAAAATACCTGTCCTATTAACAGACATATATATACATATATATAAAGAGAATTCAGTCAGTAGGCTGAGCTCTATTGTTCTGTTCTTTTCTTGAAAGTATTGCAAAACACATGCCCTGTAAAGGGTAGTACTCTGAGGTTTAACTTAAAAGAATAACCAAGAACTCCATGGTCACGTATGCTATAAACACACACATTCACAATATCATCAGGATTCTAAAGACTTAAGACTACATTCTTCACAGGAAAGAGTGGTTGTTCTAGAAGAATAATTTTATTTTTCATTATAGCTATCAGATTGATTTTAATCCCCAACAGAAATTGCAGCTTCATCCATGAATAAACATAATTAATTATGAAACCAAATGATTGGCTTAATCACGTAAGTGCTTGTAAACTGTCCCTTCTGAGATGTTAGCTACCCTTGTCATAGGTATACCTGACAAAATTAAACTTTCCAACACATCATTCACGCTTCATGTAAGCTAAGCTATTTGACAGCACTTCTCAACAAGACTGTGATAAAGTACATTCACCAGAGCAATGCCAAGGGGATCTCTCTTTGGCCAACAAGTCTTGTTTATCAGCACACTACATAAATTACCATCCTCAACGGCATAGGTAGCATGCTGCAGTCAAACCAGTAAATAAAAGATCTCAGAACAAAAGAAGATGTCTTAGAAATATATCTGTATCCACCGCTGTTAGTTTGTTAATTCTATTATGCCTGGTTATTTGCCTGATTTATAGTCATTTTATTGCACAGTAAATTTTCCAGAATTCTGCTATAAAGAGTGACCCCTTAGGATCTGTGGTAGTTTAACAATTAAAATGCTGAAGCTTTAATAATTGAAGTCAATGAAGCATCACAGACTTGTAGATGAAAGGTACGAAGATAAAGACTGAGATCTTTGGCTAGTTCACTATCAGATGAAAACAAATTTATTTCAGCTGTTTCACTACATATACACACAAACTCCATGTAGCTGACTATGTCAGCTCATGTCTACACCCTTCTACCACTGCCTTCTCACTCTCCCCCATCAGAAAAAAGAAAATACTGTGGATTCTACAATGCTTTGGGAGTGGCAAGATTTGCAGAAGACACAGTAACCACATTTCTATGATCCAGCAGCAAATCAGAAGTAGCTGCTCAGCAGACTTCAGTCTTCTAACTGTTCATATTAGCTGTTTGGGGGATGGGGAGGAAAGGGCCCACTTCTGTTGATACAAAACCAAAAAATTAAAAGATATGGATATACATCCCTTGAACCTTGTGATAGCCACATAATGGAGCAAGGCCTTCTGAATAAAGTGTGCTAGAAATTTGCATGGGTTGCCTTCTGAACACCATAAAAATCAGAGTTTCTCCCTTGCTTTGTTGTGAAATTTGTAACTCCAAAACTGTTAGCTGTAAAAGAACCACCAGACTGCCACTTCCCAAACAATTCCAGCAACCTCTTCTGCCAAAAGGCTGAGTAATTACAGTTTCTTGTCCTCTTCTCCAGAAAGAAGGCCCCTGGTACCTTAGTAACTTGCAAACTGAAATAAATTGCCCAGGTTAATGTTGCCCGTCTCCACTGGCACCATCCCTCCTGCAGAGCAGCCAAGGCCTCTGCCATCCAGCCCTGTCCTCTGCCACTGCTGGGAGCAGGCATCAGTCCATCTCTGCTCTCACCATGGGAGAAAATTGCCAGCAACAGAATCAGGTGAGTATATTCAAACTCTGTTGCCACCCATCCCTCTGTCAGAGAGCCATACTATGGAAGAGAGATGGCTTCCACTTCAGCACTTCTGCAAGCAGCTGAAATAGTACTTACAGGACCCACTGTTACAGCACCACCACTCCTGGCAAAATGTCATCTTGAAAGCGTGGATGTAAGATTGGCCTGATGTTTTTGCAGGGCTGCTATTTCAAAGTTATACAAGTAACTGAGCCAGTCTAGCAATAGGCTTCAAAAAACAAAGTCAGTCTCCCATGAAAGCTGTCTTCAAACATTCCCAGTGCACAACAGAGATGGCAGCTCAGAAAGCATCACACGGGTAATGGGAAAGTAGGGACACATATCTTGCATTCAACACTTATTCCTGCTCCACATTGAATTTGCCCCCATTAGCAACCCATGAGTGCAGAGACAGATGAGCCTCACTTTATCATTCCATCGTTTCTTTTGAAAGTACGTACACAGTCTTACAGAAGAAGAATGAAATGCATTATATAAAACTTTTCTACTCATCAACAGCAGAGAACAATAAGAAAAACAATGCATGGCAAGTGATGCAAAGTCTTGAGTTCATTCAGTGAAATGGAGAAAAATTGACCAAATAAATACTTCGAAACTCGAAGTCTGGAACCATGATATTTACTTTCTGTTGAACTTGCTGTGTGGTACAGAGTACATGATGCTACTAGGGGCAATGATCAGGAAAAAACAATGTAATACAGTTCTATGTGCCTCACTGAATTACCTATTTATGTGAATTTTAATGGCCAGAAACTGGTTTTTTCCCATTTTCAAAATGTGTTCAATTCCAGTTCTTCAGATGTGCCTTTTCAAAAGAAAGAACTCTTCTCCTGTATCTGCCAAAGACAGACTGAAACCACATACTATGAGATACAGAGACAGTCTTTCACATATTACTTTTGATCAAGGAGTGAAGTTTCAAAGATTAAATGATTGTGTGGGTAACTGATCCTTAATCTATTTCAATGGCCTTAATTTTACTTGTTTACTAAAATATTTTCAGGTAAGCTGCTAAAACAGGTTAAGTCCTAACAAAACTTGATTTTCATAATTCAGAAGCAAGATATGTTGATTGCAGATAAAAAAATTACAGGCCCGTTTTTAGCATGCTAAAGCTATGCTTTTTTAAAGAAAAGTTTGTTCTACATAACCTACACTAAAGGGTTTATTACAGCTTCTTAAGCCCTAAGATGCTCAGTATTCTCTCTTTGCTCCTGCTGTTCCACAACCAGGATTTTCAGCTTTGGAGCATCTAAATTTCAAGTAGGTTTTTGTGTTTCTGGACTTTATGACTGTACTGTGTTATATTTTAAGCCAGCCAGTCCAGCTGTAGGGTTGTACTCAGCTATTTCTGCAAATTTTTTTTTCTTTTAAGAAGCATTAAGAAGCACTGCTGGCACTCCCAAACAAAGAAAAGGAATTAGAAAGTCAGTAAGATGCTTCTGTTTTTAAGTTCTGAGGGTTTTGTTCTTTAAAGCATAATGAAATGAAGGGAAGGCACACACACTTCTACAGGCCAAAGGTAGCAAAAAGCATCTTTACTGACATGCTGCAAAAATCCAACAGTACACCTATGCTTTTGTATTCAGATTTACAAACATGCACAGGAGGAAATAGCAGGACATCAATGAAGCCCCAGGAAGTGGTCTGACTGCTAATGGTCTAATCCTGGACTGTCAAATTTCAGGAATTAAAATAGCCTTTTAATATCCACAAATCAGCATCCCTGATGTAGCATATTTGCATATTCAACAGCAATGTGCCTTAGGGTATTTATGTAAATCCTTTAGATAACAGAAATGAGAGAAAAAGGAGCAGACAAGTTAGCTGCCAGCTGCCAATTCAGTGAACAGAGAAGCAATGAAGGTAACTGGGCAGCACACAGCATATTTTGCATGTAAACTACTAAGAGCTTCAGACAACCAGAGGCCAGGATCAAGGAGGCCATTGCCCCTTTGGCCCCTTCGAAGTGGAACTGAGAAGCTGGATACAGGGATCTTCCAGGGAGAGGGGGTTTATCCAAAAAGTCACAGCAGGACATGATGCTGCAGTCTTGGACAGGGAAACTGCTTCCTAGGGAATGTGAAAGATCCTTGAAGGAAAGGAAATGCACCATTTTTAAAGTCTCTTCTACTTTAGTACTACAGGGAAGGGACATATGCCGACTCTAAAGCACACCACCCTACAAATGCTAAGTCAAGCCCTCACATCTGCAAGATGCACAATGGCATATATCAATGATTTATGACAATGAGCTGGATCTAGACATCTGCCTGTTGTGACTGTGTAGTGTTATGCCACAGCTGCTCTTCTGCTCCACAATCCTATCTGCCAATCAATCTCAACCTATTACCAGCCACCAAAACACAAGTCTGGGAGACCATCCATACTGTTCCTGACCAGGAGACCATTGAACAACAAGGAGTCAATGATCCACACGACAGCTACCCTAAGCAGGCCCAGGCCTGTGGTGCCCAAATACCTTGGCCACAGAACAAACCCAGCCAGCTGGCAATAACCAAGATGCCAGCAGGCAACTCCCACTCCATACCAGTGATCATACTGCCTGCCTGTCCTTATGTTTATCTAGAAGTGCTGCAAGTTCTTATGTGAACCTCCATTCTGTCTGAGTAAAAATCTTACTAGAGTTAATTTCTTGATAGAAAATCATATAGTAGCGTGAGTGACCAAAACGAGGAACTCCTCCACAGCCAGCATCTGTGCAGCACCATTGGAAAATTCATCTGATGCTGCACAAACACAGGGTACCAAGCATTTGTTCATATGTACGATTTACTTGCTATCTATATTCTTCCATTTATTTTCTTATTATAAAAAAGCTATTTTATTAAGCTATTTGTTTTTGGGCCTTTCTTAATGAGATCCAGAAAGATCCTTGCACAGTCTCCCTTACCTCACACCCTGGAGCAGAACATTCTCTGCCCATCCTATCCTACCTGTATATCTTCCCTCACCCTCATTCTCTGAAGTCTCACAAGCTCCAAGAAAAGGCCACAGGAATTTATAGTACAAGGAAACAGAGAAATATACACCAATCTTGTGGCATTTTATCTTATACACTAACCTTTCAGCTCATTCTAAAGACCATACCTACATCCTACTTGACAGTAAATCCAATTATGTCCAGTCCTCTTGTGCAGAAGCCACTGCCAGCAAGCTCTTTGTGTACAAACTAAAAGCTCCTGAGTGCAGCTGAAACTCAAGACCAGCAGGATGTCTGCTTCCTAAGAGGATTGCCTCTTCCCCGAGCAGCGTTTAACAGTGTACCTCAGATACAGCCCATTCATGGAGAGAAGGTGACATTTTGCCAAAAAATACGCATTTTATAGCAAAGGCATTGATTTTTCCCTAGAGAGATAATACATATAATATTTAATCAGTAGGGTTTTTTTAAATAATACAAAGCCATTGTTCTCCTTTAAACACTTTGTCTCTTCAGTACTGCAGTTCTATTTTTTGTTCACATGTATATACACAGGTTCCTAAAGCCAAGGGTGGAAGGGAGAGGGCTTCCAGTCTGCCACCCTGACACCAACAGGCTAAAGATGCTGTTAGTTTCAAAATCTTTCACGCAATTTTTTTCTGTTTCTTACCAACACAGAGGTTTGGGAGTTGGAAGCCAGAACAAGATGGCTTGTTGAAGCCCAGCCCCGTCTCTAGTTGCTCCCAGAGCCAGCTGACTGTCCAAAGCCTAAACAAAGGGATAGCTAATAGCTTTGCATTCCTACGGGATGGCTGGGGAGAGGACTAGGGGGAGAGAGATTTTTCTGGTCCTTGCCACACTTCTTTCCTCGGTGTGGGTGCCAGCCACCGCTTGCTGGGCTGGTGGAAGCACTGAGAGGGGAGTCCTGCCTGTTGTGGGTTTCACTGATTAGGTTATTTTAATAAGAGGAAGAGTGGCCTCTGTTAGAACTTGCTAGAAGTTTTCCCCTATCCTATAGAGCAGAGCCAATCAGCTCCGAGGAAAACTTCCTGCTTTTGAATCATTAGTTAACGCCCCTGCATGAGAACATATTTAAGAATGGAGAAGTTGTTGCTCAGTTGGAAGAAATTGGCAGCCATCAAGGTCAGCACAGGAGGAGAAGGAGGGGTTGGCACCCCACGGAAAGCAGGCAAAGGACTCAAAGCTGTGATTCCCTGATGACCGTGGTGATGACCATGGTGATTACGAGCTGCCCCTCGAAGCCCATGGGATCCATCGGGGTGCAAAGACCCCCCTGCCGGAGCAGGGGGATGCACGAAGGAGGCTGTTACCTCGTGGGGGACCCCAAAATGGAGTGGAGTCCTGCAAGAGATTTGCGGTTGAGACCCATGGAGAAATCCACGCTAAGCAGGTACAGCCAGATTATCAGTAAGAGACTGCACCCCATGGAATGACCCACGAGAGAGCAGAGGATCTCTCTTGTGAGGGAGGAACACACAGAAAACGGGGGGAGGACTCAGAGTGTGATGGTGGTGACGACTGTGGTGAAGCAAGGTGTTCTCTTGCAGCCCACGGGAAGGACCCCGAGACAGCAGATTTGGAAGAACTGCTGCTTAAGTCTTGGACTGACATCTGCGAATGGCTGATGCAACAACTGACTGCAAACCCTCCACTCCCTGTCCCCCACCCCGCTGCGGGGAGGAGGGAGAGCATGGAGAGACCAAGGGGGTGGTTTGGAAAAGCATTTCTAAAACTGTTTTATTTCTTACTTTTAGTTCTTAATTTGTTAGTATTAAATTTAAGCATTATTTTAAGTTCTGTTTTGCCCATGGTTATTAATCAAAGCTCCTCTTTTGGCTGTTATCTCTGGTTGTAAATTCCTAGCTGTGTTTTTTTACCTTTCCCTCTGAAAGGTGAAAGGGGGGAGGTGAAAGAAGGCCTTGAAGCAGTTTTGCTGGACACCAGGCATTCAGCCAGGGCCAAACCACCACAAGAGATTAACAGAATTAAGTAGAATAATGCAGTCAAAATTTGAGCAAAGTTGTTGTTTTGCGTTGTGAAAATAAGGACTGTGGAAGATAGTGCACTAAATCACTTGCTAAGGGTTTGTCTGAGAAAATATCACAGGACACACAAATATTGAAATATCCTTGGCTTAAGTTTTCTTGACAAAAAGATGCAAGATTTATTTTCAAGTGACAGTTTTTTTATCCACTTTTTGGATGGCCAGGAAACAGCAGGCATAGATGTTTTGGCACTAGTAATAAATACATCTGGCTCCTCATCCTCAAAACTGTCTGTGTTTAATACACCTCTGGTTTTCTTCTCTCATCAGGCTGTGGCTTTTGCTTTTGCTTTTTTTATAAGCTAGTGCCTAGTCCACTTTTTCCTTTTATCCTGGTTATTTTTTTCCTTGCAAGGAGGAAATGGTTACTGAAATTGTTATCCTTGTTATTTCCATACCATCTGAGCTCTCTGCCCTGAACAGACAGGCGCCAGGCTATACAGAGACATTTGTTCACTCTGACCTCTATAACAGAGGGGAGGAGGTAGTTAAGGATATTTCCTGCTGGGATGAATATATAGAGAGTGGTAGCTCTGTGCCTGGAAGGCAGGAGTGAAGGCACTTGAGGAATTTGAGGAATGTGAGGAATTTGAGGTTTGAGGAATGTCTGAGTGCCCAGTTTTTACTGGGTTAGCTGCTTCCCAGCCAGAAAAGCATGCCAGAAGGCCACTGGGCACCAAGGAGTTTGATACCAATGCTTTCCTTTTCATTTCCTCCTGGTGCTGATGGGCCTGCCAGAATACCTACGAGATCCTGTTCACCTTCTGAATTCCACATCGGACTGGCAGGTTCAGGCTGGTTATTGAACTAGCCTGTCAAATGGTGATGCAAAAATACAAAGGGGGAAGAAAAAGGTGCGTGGTCTTGGATGTTTGCCCTACAGGGGTAGAACGGATGCTTTGGTTTGGAAGTCCCAGAGGGAACTTGCTTAGTGATAAATAACTTTGTTTTCCATTGAAAACCAGTCGGGAAATATTTTGTTCTTTGGTACTTTTGATGTTTGAAGTGGATATATTTCACAAAACAACTGTCTTAAATGAACTTCAGGTACTTTGGGCTGGCAAGAACTGAGTTTAGTTGTAACTTCATCAAGATAAAAAAGTGTTGAAGGTCAGTGGTCCCTCTCTAGAATTGCTGTTTAAACTTTGTTCTTTGAGTTGGAGTCTTCTCTAATCCCAGATGAATGCTCCTTTGCTACACCTTGACCAGTGGCTTAGTAGTTTGAAAGCCAGAAATCCAGCAGGAAAGGGTGCAAGGTGCCATTCTGACATTCAGCTGAATGCAATTAGAAACTTTCCAAACCCTTTATACCTGTGGGAAAGTATTTGTAAACCTGAGGATAGAATACTTTTCACAATGTTGTGTCACGGTGATAATACACAAAGTCATACATTAAAGGAGCAATGTAAGCTAAGCTAGAGGCAGAAGGAGCAGCTATGAGAGATGTGGCAGAAGCAGTGCTCTGGGAACGGCCTGTCTAGACACCATGTGATGGTGTTGAGCTGTTGGGTATGTTGGGCCCAGATGAATAGTCTAGTGTAATGTAGTCAAACTGGTTGCAAAAGAAAGTATACTTTTTTTTTTTTAATTAATTCCATGGATACTATAGTCTAAGACAGCATTAAATTTGAATTGTGTTTATTGCATTTTTCTTGCTGCAAGCAAGGACTTGGGAGAGTTAAAGCAAAGAGAAATAGCTAGTGCAGAAAACAGATTAGGTTACTAAGACTTTAATTAGAAGAACATAGAATATGTTAAGCTATAAAATTGTAGCACTGGGAATATGCAACAAGTAGCTGATAGAATTAACTTGCTTTGTTTAGTAGGGTGTTTAGTCTCAGCAGTTTAAGGTGTGAATAGTTCTGATTCTCTTATCAAGCACAGCTACATCAAAAGAAAAAGCCCTATGAAAAATAAAGCTGATTGAATAAAATAAGGGTTGACATTGAACTTAGTGGTATTTCTGTGATTGTGATTTCATATATTTCAATTGATGCAGGAACCCTGAATAGTTAAAAATAAGCTCATTTTTACAGATATTCCTAGTCTCTCTTGAAATCTCACTTGTAGACATAGAGGCATATGAGTACCTGATTAACAAGAAGTTTTGCTTGATCACTTAAATGAGATTAATACATGTCTCCTTGAGAAGCTGTATATAGTTATCTCAATTTCTTTATGTGGTTTTCACACCAAATCTCTAAAATTAGAAATCACTATAGTAATCTTTCGGATTAGGGTTGGAATTGTTGCATCTGAGTTTCAGTAAGGAAAATGGGTGGAATTGGAAGTTATTAAGTTATATACAGATCTGAATTTTCTTTTGATTAGTAAGTAATATTATATATTAACTTTCAAATCTTTCAGTGTGTTTGTTTTTTCCCTCTGGTTTTCCTGACCCTTTAAAAATTTTCATTTTAAAAAGCATCTTTCAGAGTTTTGGTCAGAGGTGAGGTTATTTGGTATTGAAGCTTTTTATCCATATTTGATAAGAGTAATAGTCTTACCATATGGTGGCTGCCTCTGTTTGTTCAGCTTCTGGAATTCTATAAGTAACAAAATAAATCTATATATTGTCATTTAGAAGCGTTAACTAGATTCTTAACAAAGAGTTTCTTTTAGAGAGAAGTATGTATTTACACAGGTAATCTGAACTTTCCAGGCTGTTAGGAACATCTGTTTCTAAATTGATTAGTAGAGGTGTTGTTTTGTTAAGACTGATAATTAGCTAATATTTAAATAACTAAGTTAGCAGCTTGGACTGCACTAATAGTACTTTGTCAGAACTAAGCCTCCTTCCGGCTCAGATCCCACACTTACCTGAACCAATATATATATTTACTTGCAGTAGGCATCACATGATCCCTGCAGTGTGTTTGGCAGACATGTACATTTCTAATGTGCCTGTTATTAAGCATATTTGTATCCCTAACCTGACATTAGAGGATGTCAGGTCAGAAAGAAAAACATTCAAAAAGGGAATATAATTATCCCTGAAACATAATTCTGCATGTGTTGTTGCTTTTGTCACCTGTTTTAGAGGAGGGATAGTGTTCTGCACTCAGTACAGCATCTTTGTTCTTTTTTTATTAAAAAAAAAAAGGTTTCTGTTTCTAGGTGGAATATAATGAGGACTTGGGAAGAAAAGCAGTATTGGATGGATGTTTGCTATAGGATGGCTTTCTCCAGCTGTCTGGCTTGCATTTGCCTGAACAGACTTCCAACTGTCTGTCATGCAACCAGGCAGTAGAGGGTAGTATGTTCATGAAGACATTGTGTTGTCTGAGTCTTAGGTCACAAAACAAACTGGCTTGATTCAGTGGTTTATTGAACCTGTCTAACAAACCAGTAAACACCAAACATGAGTTGCTGAGACATAAAGGCTATCTGAAAGTCTGAATTAATCATACAGTGACTTCTGGGGAAAAAGCTTATTGGAAGCAGAAACTGATTATGGATCCTGGGTGATGACTGTGATTGGTGTACTCCCATTCTATAACACATGAAATAAATACTGATTCTGGTAAGTCTTAACTACCTGACTTTATTTTTCTCACTCCCTTAGTGTTGGACTTTGCCTTTGCCAGCTGGCTGCTGCCATGGATATGCCAGTCTTCATACTTGCTGGTCTACTTGTGCATTGTGTGTTCTTGGTCTCCATTTTTGACATCTACTTCAGCTCTCCCCTGGTCCATGGAATGACTCCTCAGCAGACTCCATTGCCACCTCCAGCAAAACGTCTTGTACTCTTTGTTGCTGATGGTCTGCGAGCAGATTCACTGTATGAATTGAATAGCAATGATACGCCCCAGGCACCTTACCTGCGGTAAGTCCATCTGAAAACTCTACTGATCCACGAGATTTAATTTCGGGGACAAAAAGAGAACAGGAAGAATGACAACAGCTGTGTTGGCTTGAGTACTGCCTTCCCTCTGCCTTTGAAGTGACAAACTTTACAGAGTTACACTCTGCAGAAATGCGTGAGTTTGGGTTGGTGTCCCTTGTCAGGAAAGCTGCTAAAACAGGAACAGTGTCAATGGAATCAGTATTGTCCCCTGAGCGCTATAGATAGCCGGTAACTGAGAGGAGTGTGAACTTTTCTCCATTCATATCAGCAGGGAATCAAATCTAAAGCCTGACAGAGTTAATTTAACTGCTTCCTCGATGTTCAGTTTAAGGGTAGTAGTTTATTAAGATGCTTGTCTTCTAACTCTAAGCTACTGATGAAGCTTTTAAAGGAGTGATTCAGTAACATCCAGAATGGATCTAACAATAGGCTGACACCTCCTCTTAGTTCCACCCTTCCTGCGTGTGTGACCCTGCCCTTGTGCTCCCTGCTGTGTGTCTTGATTGCTTTAAGGAATGATTTGGTTTAAGGTTGTGAAAAATTCATCCTGCCAAAAAGTCATATCCTTGCGTGCTTAGAACTAATTGTCATTACCTTTCCTTGTTTCCTTAAGACAATTATTTGATCATAGGACACTTTCTTATGTTAAAAAAAAAAGATACTGTTGTATAAGACTACGTTTCTATAATAGTGCTGGTCTGGTATGAATATCAGAGCAAACACAAATAATCAATCATCTGAAGCTGTTAGGGCTTTTGCAGTCCACTACTGCAAAAGTAGTAAAGAAATCCTTGCTACAGTGGTTGCCAGCTTATATGGACTTACTTATACCTGCTTCTGCTGCTATTACTATTCTTATATGATGCTCTCTGCCACTGGCAGCTGTCTGCCACATCAGTGGGAGTTGTTGTCTTTTAGTGGTGGACTTCACACTTCAGAGCAGTTTCTTTTTTTATCAGTAACACTGTTGGTCTTTTTCATTATTGACCCACATCATTGTGACAAGTGCTCACATTTACCAATAAAATTCAGAAGGGGATCAAGTCATTGAAGCAAAACTAAACTTTTTATTTAACAAATTCAGCTGAATTGGTGTGTCCCCTCTGGCCCAGGAGACAGACCCCCAGCAACAAGAGACAGAGGTTTTTATACCCTGTCCCGGCCGGGGGGGTCCCTGCTTCCATTCCTGTTGACTAGTACTAGGAAGCTTACAATCTGGCCAGACCTGCCTACCTGCCCAAGACCCCCACCCCCCAAAAAAGGTGCGAAAACAGGTTCAAACTACCCCAAGTCCCAACTGCCAGAAACTCAACTATCCCCTCCTCCCTCGTCTCCTCTTTACCAATGCAACTGGCTTCAGCAAAACCCGAACTCTAACACCATCAAGGTGTGAAGGCTGTAATGTCCCCATCACTAGGACCAGTGGTGGGTAGTGGCCAGGAAGGAGTTATAATGGGTGTTTTTCTTATTAAGTCGTTTGAGTTTTTAAGCTTAAGCCATTCAGCATTATCATGACTATCTAGGAAAAAAAGTTAAACCATATATTAGCTTGCCTAGTGCTGGGAAGTTGGCACTTTTGCAGTCTCTGCTTTACCTTGCTTGTGTAGTTATGGCTTTTCTGTTTCAAAATCTGTAAAAGTAAAACATAGTTGCCTGTGGTAAAAGTACATGGGTGAATGGAGGGGAAGAACTGTCTTGTAACAAGTAAATATGCTGGTAGATCACTGAGTGGAAGAAAATGCCAGTAGAGGTTTGAAGTGCCATCTGTATTTCTCTTGTCTCATTCTGCATAGAAGTACCTATGTGTGTGAGCATGTGTATATGAGAGATGAGGAAAACAAAAAACATGACATGTTGTTCCTTTTTAAATGTGTAGGGCCAAGCAGGCTAGAGCATATCTTCAGATCCATTAAGTGAGCGGCCACAATTTCGAAGCAAGAGACTCAGTGTTTTGTCACTGAACCCTTGAGCTACACAGCTTCCATAAATTAACTTTGAAAACAGGTTGACAAAATCATGTGTTGGCTTCTGGAAACATTTCCTTTTTTATTCTGCCAAATTATTACTGTCTGATCGTTCCTTTTCCAATAATATTAACTCAAAGTATATGCAATTTAGTATCAAGTTTGCTTGTCTCCACATTCATTCCTAAGTGTTCAGTCCCTTATCCACTTTATAGTAGTGGACAACATAGCAGCCAGATTACTAGTCTTATTCAGGTGTATCACTTGGGGAACTACTGCATTATTAATGTGGAAAGATTATCTAAAAATGAGCAAGAACCCTTATTGTAGCAATGGGCTGTAAATAGAAGCAAAATTTTGTTAGCTACATGAAATTAAAAATAAATATCCATTCGGCTTGAAACAGATTGCTGGATGATATATGCCAAGTACCTAGTCTTTTATAAATATTCTTTAAAAATATGTTTTTCAGCAGTGTTGTGATAGCTGTGAGGAACAGTAGGTGGTCTGAATTGCTGCAGTGGTGATTTCAGGGAAGACGTTTTCTTCCTTGCCTGTCATGTTTCAGCCATATTACTATATCATATTAGAATTCATCATTGTTATTATGGGTAGCTAATGTTTATAATGTCAAGGAAATTAATTTTTTTTCAGTGGTTCTTCTGAGTAAGAGGCTTTGAAATAATTCAAAATAGCTAAATAAATTCTGAATAGGTAAATTATGATATCTGGCTATATTTTTTCTGCCTGGTATGTGTTATTGTTGACTTCAGATCCTGAAGTCATCCTATTGATGACAGAAGTCCCACAAAATCAAAGGTAGAGGATTACTTTCCAATCCAATAGAAATCAAGTTTAATTTAAACAATTTCCTACCTGTTGTGACAATGAAGTAGGAGAATAGCTGCACGTATTTTATTTTTGCCTTAAATCTTCCATGAATACTGCTGCAATACATCCTGATCAGTCTTTAGTGAGAATAAATTAGAAACCACTTTAACTAATGCTTAAATCCTTTTTTCAAGTTAGTATTTTTTTCAATACAACTTGCCTTTAAACCTAGCTGAGATGAGAGCTAGGAATAACATATCAGAGTGCTATGTCTCTATGTGGTTTTATATTTCTCATTAATATTTGGGCTATTCCGAGTAGTTCTGTGAGCTTTCAAGTAAGCATGAGAATGTGAGGTCTAAGATAAGTTTAAAAAAAACCACAATAAGCGAACTGTGAATGCTACTGATATAAGGTATCACTAAAGAACTAACGCTGAGAGGCTTAATTGAAATAATTGTAGGGACTTTTGCTGAAATCACAAAGACAGACTGCACAGTTGAGGCCATAAATAGCTACAAATATAGAAGCAAAGAACATGTTATGGTTGGTGTCAGTACCTGGCCTTGAGGCTTCTGAAATAGAATGGACACCATATGAAACTAAGATAAATCAGGAAAAATGTCAAGAAAATAAAATAATTATAGAAATTTGCTAATTAGACTGGGTTGCCAACAGAACTGGTTTAAGTTACTTTTTCAGCCAAGTTGAAAAGGTCACAGCGAGGAAGACCCACGATCTTCATCCCCAAGACCCCTGAAGACCCCGGCCCAAGAAAAATGGAAACCAATGCGCAAACTCAGATGGGAGGAGTGCGGGGTGGAGAAAATAGAAATTACTTCTTGGAACTACTTAGAATAACCCTGCCTTTTCTAAGAAAATAATACATATATATAAAGAAATAATGAATATGCATGTTTTAACTGTATATAAACAAGTCTGTAAGGACAGACAGGTGTGCATGTTTTTGGTGGAGCAATTCCCCATGCACCCAGCATGCTGCATAAACATACCTCCTCTACAACTACCTGGTTGTGGGGTCTTTTTCCACACGTCACTACAAACTTAGAGTGGAGCCTGAAATTTTAGGTTGTAGTTCTATTCTCACTTCATTACTGAGAAATATACTTACAGCTGAGTGTACAGATCTTGTAACTAACAGTTGTATAAAATCTCTGATAAAAAAAAATGTTAAAAAGCATGAAATTAGAATTTACTTGGGCTAAAACATATCTGATAAAAATATAGCCCGTTTTATATCTTATATAATGAACAACAAAAATACAATGTTCCAGTAATTTGACTGTTAAAAACTGTTTTGAATTTGTTTAGAAGATTCTGCTTGTTTTTCCTAGAAATCAGTGTAAGGTGTATTCTGGTGTGTTTTGTTTTCTTTCTCCCCTTGCTCTGACAGTGAACTGATTCTTTCTTGTCTTCCAGAAGATGGAGACAAGAAAACAGTATATGGTAATGCTCACTGCTTGCTTTCCAACCGGCCCCAACTGTTCGTATCTAAAGCAGACAGGAGTAGTTTATGAAGCAGTTTCTTACTGTTGGGGTTTATCCCTGTTTTCTTTGCTTTTTGTTGTAATTATTGTATGTGCATAAACCCTAGACAATTTGATGGATTTTTCTATAGGTTGTGAGAAGGTATTCTTCTTCACTTCAGTGTAGTTGCAAAAGGTTTACTTAAATTTTCTTCTTGTTGCTGAAATTATTTGCACCTTAAATTTGCATGGGGTTCAAATTCTCTTGATGCTGGCTCCTAATATTCAGCACAGATAAAGGCAGACGTAGTCACAAAAACTAATTAAAATTGAGCATATTTAATGAGTAAGATAAGATTTAACTCGACAGTTTCAAGCTAAATGGAAAGAACAAAGAAAAGTAGCACCAGGCAGAAACAATCTCTTAGGGGAAAAAAAAAATATGCTAATGTGGAAAACAGCAGAAAAAACCAGTATATTAATTCTAGGTGTGGTAGAGCACCAGCTAAAGCCATTTGTTTGCAGTGCTCATGGGCCACGGTAGTAATGTTCTCTGTGGGGTGTCATAATAACTTGCCGGTTAATGTTCTGTTTGTTTTACTGCACAGCAGGTGGTAGTGAAAATTTGGTTTAGTCTGGGTTTTTGGTTGTTGGTTGTGGGTTTTTTGGTTTTTTTGTGGTTTTTTTTTTTTTTTGTTTTTTTTTGTTGGGGGTTTTTTGGTTGTTTTTTTTTTTTTTATGCATTAC
>JAWWEW010000078.1:67562382-67588576 GCA_035583185.1 Anabacerthia variegaticeps | reverse complement strand
TAAATATAACTGCTCCGAAGGGGCACAGATAGGACTTGAGTTGTTTCAAAGCTTTGGTTACGGTGTTGCTGTTTGTTTTGTTCTGGGGTTTTTTTCTGGTTACACATATGTAGATTTGCAGTAAAGAACTGTTAGACTTTTTCTGTACATTTTCTGATTAAAGTCTTTTGATTTCAGAGGTTGTGGTTGCTTTTGGGGAGATACTCCCTTCCTAGTCCAGAAGGGTTCCTCACTTTTTTTGATAGTCATCTTGGTTTCTTTTAAGCTCAGACAGATACTGGTCTGCTTGTACAAGCAGTCTCAGTAGCAATCTTATGCCTACATTCACACCTGATAACACAATGAGGACAAAGTGGAGAAAGCAAAATGCTGGATGCTTTTTCAGGGTTCACAAGAAATTGATAGAAGCTGCTGTCCCTCATTCTTGACCACAGGATAAAGGGACTGAAATCTTTGCAGATAAATCAGTGCTTCTGCTAAATAAAAGGTCCTCTGAAGACACAAAGTATTCAGACAAATGGACAGGGAGAGTAAACACTATTAGAATATCCTTCCCTACTTCAATGGTTTCACCCTTCTTGACATTCAATCCTTAATGTTTGCTTTTGCAATGCATTAGCACACACATCACAGATATCTTACATATTACCAGTTATTTAAATACATGTAATTTATTAAACAAAGCAAGAATAGGATGTTTCAAAGGATGTACTGACATCTTAAGGAACACTGTTTCGCTCAATGGCGGAAAAAACAATCACTTGCTTCACTTTGATCCAAATGTCAATTTTGTGGAAATATCTATTATTAAAGTTTTGAAAGGCCATCAGACAGAGGGAACAATGTAGAGCTGTATCTCCAGTCATCAGAGAAAGGAAGAAAAGAGAGGTATTTGTGTACATGGCATTTCTTTGAAATTCCTGTAATCTTCAAAGACACCCTGTACTCTATTTCCTTTTCTATCACTGACAAAATACATGATGTGCAATTATGTGGAAAGACTCAGTCTCTATATGATTGATACTTCCTTGCATCAAAACCTTTAAGGGAGTTGTATCTCAATTCACACTACAGAGTAGAGGAAAGGAAACAATTTACATTTTCATATGGGGAGATAGAGGCACATTTTTATTTATTAGCTGCACACTGCACATTAAAAATGCAGTGACCTTCTATGCAAATATGTAAATTTTAACTGGATTATACATCCAAAATAAGTATTTTGGATGACTGGACAGTTAGAATACCTGAAAAATGTAGCATCAAGTGCTATGGGATTTTTCACATATGAGAAGACACAAACTTGACTTTAAAAAAGATACTTAAGCTATTTCCTGCTAAAATCACCCCCAACCCTTATTGATATAAATTTCAAGACATTCAGTAAAAAACCACATCTGGTAGAAAGTAAGCACCAACTATAACTTAGCTGTTCATCTCATTGATTTTTTTTGTATATGGTGGTTCTTTAACCACTCCTCCTGTCATCTTACTGTGAGACACCAGAACTGGAACACCTGGAAACACAGCCTTTCCTGAAAGCGTGGTATACACCAGGAATATGCAAAAGAACTCTTGTGCTTTTGTGTAACTTATTATCTTAAATCTCTTGTAGCTGTTGGGATAATAAAATTGTATTAATTGTTTAAGAGGGTTTTAGGGCAATAGTGATGGCCACTTCAGTACACTGTCTTCCTGATACCTGAAGGATTACTTTCAGAGCTCAGAGATGCTAACCTTGGGAATCCTTTTGCAAGAGTAGCATCTGGTCCCTTGGCACACTCCTCTTTGAGCTGTGCCAGCTCGGCAGTTGCCTTAAGGTACATCAAATGGTCAGAAACCTAAGATAGTTCACTATCCTGGATGTCAGTTTTCCTCTGTGAGCAATCTTCAGATTTGTCCTCTCTCTTCCTTAAAAGCATCTGGTAACTTGGCACCTGCTTTTCTTACACATAAAGGTCAAAACACTGTGCCTTTCTTATGAGAATCCTAATAAGAAAAGCCTCTGATTTTGCTGAGCAAATAGTTTTTGAAAATAGGTCTTTCACAGTTGGGGGAAAAAAAGAGCTGAGGAGAAAAAGGAAGTGGGAAGGAAACAAAGTTCAGACAGCAAATCTTTTCATATGTCCAGCTGGAACTGCAGATAAGTATTCAATATCAGCAATGGATACAGTTCTGCTCTTGTACATTCATTCCCTTGGGAACAGGTTGTGCACCTTGCCTTGCAGAATCAGCAGACACTTGCACTTGTGTTTCTAAAATGAATTGTCAACAGTTTAAAAGTAGCCTCAAGATACACTTTTACCCAGATTTGTTCCTTGATGAAGGCCCTTTGATAAAACAAAAATGGCATTACTGGCAGCCAGACGCATCCTTATTCACAGACAGAGCTATCCAAATTCTAACCTCCCTCATGCCTGTCAAGTAGACACTACTGAAGTTTCTATCACATTACACAATGATCAGCTCCATCCTCCTCTTTGTTATACACCTGACAGACTGATTTCAGAGAGAGATCCAATTTAGATCCACGTAGGAAAGGGCACATCTACTGGCTCCTTCATTCCCTGTCAATTGTACCAGCCACACTTCTGCTAGGATAAGATTCCCTGTGGAAATCAGAAGCCTTATATCAATTCAAGATTCTTCCTCTGTTGTCAACATTGTAAAAATAGGCTTGTTTCATCCACATATATATATATTTATATACACATATGTATATATATACACATATATATGGACTAGCTTAATGCTTTTGGTGCAATATATTTCACCATACAACTCAAACACTAGTTTTTGAGTCAGTGCAGCTGAAGGTCATGAGTAGTTTTCTACTCACTCGGTAATAAAGCACCTGAAAATCAAACTAGAAAACAGGATTTTCCCATCAGTATATTAAAACAAAGGTTTTAACGATATTTCCAACTGAAAAAATAATTCAGGGGGTTTTTAAGTTGCAGTTTCTACAGAACACATTATTTGTGAATATACTCTTTTCCCCACACCACCCTCTGGATACTACATGCTCAAAAGTTATTGCATCAACTTCTCTAAACCCAGAATGTCTCAATCAAAAATTCTGGACTCAGATTTATTCTGGAATTCATATCTACTTTTCTGTCATACAGCATTAAATGAAATAATTTAAGAAATTCAGTTCTTACAGAAATCTTTGTTCATATTCAGGTCATCAAGATACATAAAACCTGTAATAGTCCCAAACAAAATATTTACATTTTCTATATAACTGCATGGTCCCAAAGCACTTCAGACATGAATTATGCTTCACTAACCTCCAATAAACTAGAAAGCAATAAAGCATTATATGCTGGAGCACACACTTTCTGAGCTTCAAGTTACATATTTCAGGCACCAGAAGGATTAAAAATGGATATAACTTCTTTGTACAACAAATGAAAATGAACAAAGATGGAAGACGCTATTCAAGTCTGAATGAAAATACAATAATGCCCAGCAGAAACACAGCACAGAGCTGCACTCAGCTGCAGCAGCAGGTAAGGCCAACCATAGATTAACACAGATTAGGCATCAAACTTGACAATAAACCTGGGCTGACAAGTCCAAATAGCGTACAGCTATGCAGAAACACAACCTCCATACAATTAACAGTCACTCAGAAATACAGTGGTGTTCATGATGGCTGTATCCAGCTCAAGTTGGACTTTGGGGAAACAGATAACAACACAGAAGCTGCTAAGGACCACAAATCTTGCTCAGAATCAGCAGCTGAGGGCTAGTTGAGCATGCGCCAACCAAAATATGGCTGGTATGCAAGTATGACTACAATCAATCAAATTACTCCATAACTAGTGGACAGTCCAGGACCGGCACAGCAATATCTCCTCTTGAGCATGGACACCTCTAGGTTACTCCTTGAGGCTGAGAGATTCCCTGCCCCAGCAGATTCTCAGCAAGTGATTAACAGCATGCTGACTTGGAAATCTTAGCTAAATAGAACAAAGGGATTTTTGTGCATGTATAATCCTTCCGACATAAACCACCGATCAACTCAGGGACTAAGTCTGGACCCAACTGCACCTAAACTCCCTCTGAGAAGGAGTTTAGAATGCAAGGGGTCCTTTCTGAACTTCACCACTCAGCAGGAGGGTCTCCCTGAGAGTTTTGCCTGACCCTGTCCTCTATGCAGTAAGTAATCAAGTGTACCTTGCCACTGAATCTTGTTAGCCACTGTCTCGTTTACTATCAAACTTTGTTAAGTCACTGTTTTACATAAACATGTTGTTACTTCTCTCTTATGAGTGAGGTGCACCACTCCATCTGTGACATTTACACATCCAATTACTTTGGTCTCATATAAAAACCTTTCTTGGAAGGACCATTAACCCAAATACCGATTCAGAAAAGTTTTAGGAATATCTAAAGAAAATAAAATTTATTTTTGCAATAGACCATACCAAAGTAACATGTTCATATCAAGTTTTAGTCACATTTTCAAAGTGATGTGTCTGGCATTTCCACTTAAAAGAATCCAACATATCATAAAAAAGGAAAGTCACCAGACCATAATGCAATCAGTAACACTTAGTTCCTTCAAAGATAAATATAGCATTAAGAAAAGCACATCCCGTTTTATACAATCAGTCTTATTTCTCGAGGAAAGGTAGAATTTAAAGAGCTGTGAAATCAAAATAATAGTCATCTCCACAGAATCAGAGATGACTGACCATCCTTTCCTTTCCATATGGCATACAGATCAGTAAATTCTTTGATAATGCAATTGTCAATCAGAATTTGATCTAAAAAATTAATTTTGTGCCCAAGATTGACTTGACTATCTCAGAGACTGTCTTGAATTTTCCCTTTGAAGAAGGTAGTGGTATAAAATAACACAGTAAATGTCTGTTCAGACAGGCAACAATCATCTTTAGAAATAAATATACTTCACAGGAAGCAACTCAAATACTTTTTACTGTTGCTATGACTTAAAGATCTTAATTAACATCAGTTTTATTTCCCAAAGGAAAACAGCTGCTCTCAGTGAGAAAGCATATTGGAGCACGCCACAAACTGAAAGCAGAACTGAACACTATCACGTGCACCCACGGCAAAGCTTTTAAAAACCTTTAGAGGAGAAAGGAAAAAGTAACTTTAATTGGATAAGGCAGAAGGGTGACGGAGTCAGTAACTGTTCCATACACTAGAACACAGAGTTTGCAGATACACAAATCACTACAAAGACTCCCTTACAGCCCTGGAAACACTAATGTTAGGCAACACAAAATCTAAAGATTTGGAGGTTCTTTTCAGGATAGAATGCATTTCATTTATTTTTCTTGGAATTTAAATCACAGAAGAAAAAATTCTTAGTTCAACTTTTAGACGTATATATAAACAAGAACAGATTGCATTTCCTGACCCTACAGGAACTTGTATCTTGCAAGGAATGCTAAAAAAAGTCAGTGAAAATTACTGTGCCATCTATATAGCTATATTGTCAAAAAGCTTAGATCAATAACCCTTAACAGAAAACAAAATGTAAGAAATAGACTTAAAAAAAAAATATACTTTAAAATTTTGCTTAGAAGTAGCAGTTAATTGCATAGAGTTCTAATGCAAAGTTTCATAGTCTGATAAACAGTATCATCTAAAAAAACCTGAAGAGACTGAAGTTGTTGTTGCATGTCACTGAAATGAGTGATAAGACAAACAATCAGATAAAATACATATAGCTTTTAAAGACACTTACTTGAATGGTGTGAACAGAAATGACAGTGTAGTTTTCTTTTTCTGACTCATCTTAACCTGCATAAGAAAGCATTCAACCATTACATGCAAGTTGCAACATGACTAAAAATTGTATCAGGAAATAAACTAAAAAAAATATCATAGAAAGTTTCTAAGACTTTGGAAAAGGAATGAAATTACACTGTCAATATATTGTCCAGGAAACTAGGTGTTATACTCCAGTATGCACAACTCCTCTGAAGTTCCTGTAAACTCAGACCTGCTCTAAAGTAAATAAAATAAACCACCACCACCCACTGATTTTCTCAGGAGAACTATGATTTGCAGGATAAAAGGAAGATATGGCTAGTAGTGCTACCAGGCTTCCGTGACAATCTCTCTGGATGAAGTCAATATTATTTATGCCAGACAGGAACTAGTACACTGCAGCAAACACTGTCAAAGCAATGCTGTTAAATCAATTAACCTGCACATGGATAAAAATAGGTTTTGATGCCATCAGAGCCACTTTGCCCAAGGACTCCAAAACATCTTTAAGGTCTTCTGCAGCAGCCTGACCTAAGCCTGACAACTGGCATAATGTGCAGACAGAAACTTCCCAAGCACGCTAGTCCCAAAAACTGACAGCTTGAAGTAGCAACCCACATATCTCATCCTATCCATCCAAGCCAATATCTTCTCCAGGGAGTAAAAATTCTGGTCAGGTAAGTCCATCACAGGAAAAGTAAAAGCCCACTTGGCATGTCTAAGCCAGTGCTTCTGCTTCAGCAGAGAAACACAAAGGAAATTCATATAGAATTATTCCAAAACAATGCTAGAAACAAGCCAACAACAAAAAAACAAAACAAAAAAACTCCAAACAAACCACCGAACAACAACAAAAAAAGGATAATCTACCACTACAAAATGACAGAATAAAAGCAAGCTTAAAGGAAAGGAGAAGTAGAACTACTTTTATTAAAATAATATCCAAGACACCAATTTAACTGAAAAAGATCCGAGTCACATCCTTAATTCTTAAAGCAGAGGTCTTCAAACTGTGGAGGTGGTTATAAGCATGTTTCAACTTCATGCCCAGCCCACCAATCACCTTCCCTGCTACATGCCAGCTTTTCACCACATATTTCAAAATGACTCTGCTGCTGACACTGTCGCCCAGTAACCCCATCATTGTGAAGGTGCTAACCTCTTGCACGTCATTTCATGCTAGTTTATTGTTTCACCATCACCACATGGTTTTCCTGACAGGGCAACAGTTTTTGGGTGTCTGAGCTTCCTAACTGTAGAGAAGATTGTTTTCCCTCAGAGTATTTCTATGCCTTGCCAAAACTGTGATTTTGGGATTTTGGATAGTTTCTTATTCCACCATCTAATGAAACAGAACCCTTTTTTGCTTGGACCACTCAAGTTCTCATAATATAATATGAATATTAAATAAATCAAGACATAGAAGCCAGAAATGAACACGTGCAAAGTAAAACAACAGATACAGCAGCATTAGCTAAAGTTAATTAGACCACTAATTTAATTTCTTTAATGGACAGGAGACTATTACCTTTTTGATCTGTGTACTGATCCTGACTTAGAGCCTTGTCTTCCAGCCCCTGTTGCAAAAGTATTATTTCCCTTATCAGGCACCAGCACTCATATTCTGCCTCCATATACTGCAAGCAGGTTTACATTAACATCAATAAACATCAGCATTTTTGTTAAGAATCAAGAAAAAAGTTACTCAGTTTCCTTACAAAAAAAAAAGTTGCTTATTAAAGTCTTTCCAATTCCTTCAGATAAGGCTCACTGCTAGTAATTCAACATCACCCAGTATGTACATTCAATTTCAATCCTTTGAATTCAGCATACTATGTATAGGGTATGTCCTATAATTATTTTACATGTAGCAACAACTATTATTCAAATAAGTTTGGGGTTTTTTACCGTATGTTTAGTACCTTAAATTGCTCAAGAATCTGAACAGCATTGGTAAACATGCTCTCTGCTTTGAAATGAGCAGTATTGTTCAGATATTCCAGAGGCAGAATTCCCTGAGGAAGAAAAATACACATATACATGACAAAAAAATTAAATTAACAACAGGAATTTCTCTAACTGAATTGCTGGCCAAATGAACAGTAAGAATACATCAAATTACTGCTGAAATAACTAATGTAACTCCTCTGAAAATACTCTTCTCACACAGTTTCTCAACATCACAGGAATGGTTTATAATATCTCAGCTTCTAAAGGAATGCAAAAGACAAATAACAGAGGTTGTTATTAAACTACATACTATAATATAACCTTGACCTCTAATCAGAGGCCGTTTATGAAATACCTAGAAGTTTTCCATCCAAAGCCTGGAAGGAAGTCACCCTGGGCCTGACTCAACCCAGTACTTCCGATAGAAAAGCGAGCTGTTCCTGTTCCACCCTATGCTGAGCAGTTTTCCTCACACAGCCAGCAATGAGTGCAGTACGGGGACAGAAGCTGGGGGCAGAGTCTCCAGAAGAAATATTTTGGAAATTGTGCTGCGAATAGGTATGTTAAATGTGAAACTAGTGGCACAAAAGCACACTAATGAAATGCTAATTGTCAATTAGATATTTATGAGGCAACTTTTGGACTATGTAATAACATATGAAAGAAATTAAAAAAGAACGCCATTTCACCGTTCACTGAATTAGAGGCACAAGATACCACCTGAAGAAAGTATGCAAGTTCAACCAAGAAATAATTAAACATTAAATTGCAGGAACAAGATTGTTTACAGGCTCAGCTTTCATGATCAAAATCACATGTTATTCAAACCATATTACATTTTTACCATTCCTAAAAACAAAGTAAAAAACCTTTATGCAGCTCAAGAGTATAAAGTTGCAGATTACATAAGGATCAGCTGCCTTTTCAGTTGAACGCCCTATACAATACAGAAAAAGATTGAGTTTGTACTCTAAACTGAAGATACACATGTAAACCTAAGACTACAAGCGGTCTCCATACCCTGTAGCACTTTTACAAATCTATAATCTTTCCCCTTACATGCCTCAAGACTTGCCCCCAACACCTCTTCCTCTATGGTGAACAGATTTCTATAATACATAAAAACATTTGTATTTCTTACCACAGAATTCAGGGGAAAAGGCACACCGATAAGGGAAGCCATTAGCGGTGCTATATCAGCCTGTGCAAACAGAAGCATCCCCATCTTAATACGATTTCAGACTCTAGAGCTAATAAATTCAGTTTAATTTCAACAAATATGCATTCACAAAAGAAAACAGGATACTGTGAAGTGATAACACACAACTTGTAGTTGAAGTTTTTTGGCTCTTTTAGTTTCCAGAAGTCACAGCATTAGATTCAAAATGTGAGACTCCACTACTGATAAAGCTTCAAAAATACATTCAGTTTAAATAGCAAATATAAACCCCCACAGCAGTTATTCACAGGAATCCAGCACCTCAGTCAGGCATACCATTTGTTATGACTATTTATATAATTGAAAGAACTAATTTAATATTTACAGCTTTAAGCAGTATACTGGATATACTGCTCTTCACAATACTCCTTATCCCATATTTCCACAGTGCTAATTACTCACCTTCAGAGGGGATTTCTGCATTTATTTGTGTCCAGTCAGCCCTCAAAAAGGCCCTTCAATCTACACCAAGGCACCTCATAAAACAAGTTACCATTACCTTCTACTCATGACAATAAACAATGCCTTTCACTAGGTTTACGTTTTTCTTTAATATAAAACTATGTACAAAAATTTTTTGTTTCTCCAGCATAAATCTGAAGAAACTACACTGTAAACACAGGCACTGCTCCAGCCTCAGATCTACTGTGCAGACTCCAAGCCATTATTTGTAGCTAACAATATGCATGTAGTATAATGGTAATCAGAAGTCTAGTTTGCTATTCTTACCCATAGTCCACATGTACTACAAGACAAAAGCTCTGTCTTTGAGAACTCCATTATCCAGGACAAAGCAACACTTGAGACTCTTCTATACAGTCTCAAAATAACATTGCCATAGCTCCTACCAACCTTGAGAGGAAAGCTGATCTCCAGAATATTACTAACATGAACCTTCTAGCATGAGTTTATTTCTCTTGTTTGAGTAGTTTTGGAGCCTGCTTGGTTTTCATAGGATGATAGGAAGTAAGAAGCACCATGATTTAAAAAAAGTTTGACTGATTTAGTATCAAAGGGTAAGTTGTTCACTTTTTTCCCTTCCTTTACAGTACTAATTGTTTAAATTGCAAAGTGCCTGGGCCATAATCACAGATTCTATTGAAAAAATAACACACTAACACTGTAGCAAGAAATGGTTTTGATTAAATAATGACAGCAATTTCTGAAAAAAAGTGACAAAATATAGACATTGAATACAACTCAACATACACATGGTTAACAGGTGTAGGAAAAAGCACATAGCAGATGCTCACAAATGTGGGAAACATGGTTATCAGACCATGCTTTCTTTCGCTGGGCATCTTCATAGGAGATACTGAGAAGGCTTAAGTTCTGCTCCAGAACATTTTCCAAGTAAAAAGAAGAGGGAAAGCATCACAAGTTACTTCTAAAGGTTTGCAAAAATAAATCCCACTCTGAAGCCTGTTAGAGGCTATTCAAGTTAGTTTTGGGTAACTGGCACTGAGTTTGAGGAGGATCTGTTACATTGTATGGTACTCTTTTTCTACAAAGGCATATGATCACTTAACTAAAATGGTGTAATAATATATCTTCAGGAGAAGAAATCATATGTCACCACCACATGTGTCAAAAAGCAATTCAAACTTATCCTGCAACTCTTAACTTTTAAGCAACACATTCTAGGGAAAAGGTACATCAGTGTGATCATTCATTCAAATTAAGTAAATTAGTTTAAATCACATAAAATTCATAATTTAAGGTGAAAATGTATGAGCTATTAAATTAGGTAGGTTTCATACCTGATTGACATCAAGCCTCTTCAAGTTCTCCAGTTTCCATTCTGCAAGCAATAACAGAACACATGAACAGCTAATCTACACAGATTGAAAAGGGGTAATTCCATTGACATTTAATATCGCCATCTTCTGTAAAATGTTGGTACTGAAGAAAATTATAACTTGACTTTAGGATGCTAGCTCAAAAAGGTTACAGATGGAACTCAACAAGCAGAAACAACAAAATGCATTCATTTCTGTTCATTTTCTTCTATCCAACAGGATAAATTGCTGCTTGCAAATCTGCAACCTAGATCAGCTGAAGAAAGGCCAAGGGTTTTGTGGGTTTTTTTCAATGCAGTGATTGCACCTTCTGTGCCAACTAAAAGAATCAAACTCAGGTTTAGGAGAAGGGCTGCTAAAGCTCTTCAACAGTTCATAAAAAAAAGTTAACTCAAGGTCCCAAATGTACTGGTATAGTGTGGTACAAACATGTTAGACCCTAAAGCTGTGATGCATCATACAAAAAGGTGGTTCGAAAGTGTATTTTCCTGCTCTCCATTAGCCTCTAAGGAAGTACAGAGAAAATTGCCTGCTTTCTTCATGGTTATTTAAAAACAGAGTTTAGCAAGGTTTAGTTTTGGATTTTTTTCTTTCATACATTTGCAGTATTGCATACACTAAACTTTTCAGCAATTAGTTCATACCACTGCTAGCTTTGGGGGTCTGAGCACAGGTTCACTGTTATTTGGTCCCAAAAGATCCCTGAAGAGCATCCATGTACCTTAGCAATAGGGAGACATACAGCTACAGCAAGTTCCCATGGCAACACAAAGGAATTATTAGCAGCATTAATCATGAATTGTGCTAAATTCACACCAAAATGAACAACTGTGCTTCCTTTCGCTTCCCAGAAAAGGGAAATGGGTTTATATAAATGCATTGTTTGTTTAACTTTAAATAAGATTTTCCAAAGAAAAACATTGAAAAACTGCCTATGCATACACAAAATGTGCTTAAAGTAGGAAGAAACTGTAGCTCTGCTGGAGAAAACAGCTATCTTCATGGAAGCTTCTTCATCTCCGCTTCCCCTACTCAGGTATTTCCAAAAGGCGGAGTTGAAGACACCTGCATTGGACCAGGAGCTGTAGGACACTGAGCCCAGGAAATCCTGAGGACCGGGACACACCCGCAAACTGGCCAGTCTGGTCTGTACTCCCAGGAGCGAGGTGCCTCAGCTGTACATGCTGCCCACACTTGTTTACAATTCCAGCTCATTGTCTAGGTTTCCTGTACAGTACTCAGCAGTTTCACACACAGTTGATAGGTTTGTTGGTTTTTTTTTTGCCTTTATCCTGCTCCACTTTTACTGCAGCCCGCTGGGCTATCAGATAAAAATAGTCCAGGGGAACAGCAGGGAAGTGCCAGTTCAGAAGGCTGAGGATGAGGCTACGTGAACGGAAGAAAATCACAAATAAGACTTCCCAGAAGCAAAAACAGTGGAGGGATACACTGAGCTCCCTCAGCTGTGGCAAAGCAGGCTAAGCCCCCTACAAAACAGGCATGCGTATAGATGTCAACAACCACACCATGTCCTCATGCTGCAGAAGGTTGTGCCTCCACTGACAAGCTCCTCTGGACTTGTGCCAGGGCTGACCATTGGTCCACAAGGAGCTGAAGAGCAGCTTTGTATTCTCTTCCTTTCTGAAGAAGGCTCAAGCCAATGGCCAAATGGGTAATACTACATGTCACCCACAGGATGCAGGGCTGCCACAACAAATCTTTCCAAGAAAATTGCCTGACCAGGCCTGAGGGAAGGCAGAGCACAGGTGAAAGAACTGATGAGGAGAAGGCTGTCATCCCACAGCAGACTCTGTGCCCTTCTGGTTATCCAAAGATCACATTAATCCTTCTATGACAAACTGGACAGGGTAAGTCCTGCCTGTTGGCCCTGCCTTTGGGGTTATAAAACTTCAATGGCAATAACAAGAAGAGAGACAGTTCACTGAGCTGCTTGCACTGAACAGAGCATAAGAAGTTCGTCAGCATTAGAAATATTCTGTCAATATTTCCATGAACTCTTAACTGAAATAAATTAGATGCGAGAACTTGAACACTGGCACACGTGACTACAAATGTAAGCCTGACAGCCGCACATATAAGTAACACAGCAGTCTTGAAGACACTCTCCTCCCCTGCACGCAGTTTCACTTGCATTTGTATGGAGCAGGAAGGGCAGATTCAAGGAACATTATAAGAGAACTTTTTTAAGCATCTTTTCTTTCACGTTAGCTTTGTGAAAATATCTGGAATCATAACTTAAAGGAGTAGCTGAACTGTACTGACCTGTGACAGCATCAAGTTCCATTTCAACAATTTTTGCTTTACTTCTAAGCTACACAACCTACTAGAAGCTATAACATACAACCATAGAGAGAATAGTCACTTTTTAAGAAGATACTTACTACTCAAATAGAGATTCAAGCTCCCAAGATAGTCAGAGAGACTCAAATCTTCAACAGAGACCATCCGTGGCAATTAAGAATCTGTAAAGACAGTGTCTAAACAGACCAACAACATGCTCGACAGCTGGAAAGCTGTAGAGCAAGTCCACAATGAAGGGAGGAGTTTCTGATGTTTGGTGTGGTTGGTTTTTTGTCTGGTTGTCTGGTTTGGTGTTTTCTTTTTTTTTTTTTTTAAACCATCAGAAGCAAAATATGAAGCAGGCACAGCAGGGTGCAGACAAATGCCCTCTTTTAAGAAAATAGACATTTCCTAGAGAGATGAGGGCCAAACAGCTTTCCCTATTGTGCACCTGTAAGTCAGCTCAATACTCATCTTTTCTGAAATGCTCTCACACCATTTTCATCATGACTTGAAGTCAAATGCTGAGTCAAAAGCTGCTGAGAATCAAGGAAACCAACAGATGAAAAATTCAACTATTACAGATCAAGGCTTAGATGTCAAGTGTCCTTAAAAGTCTAGCAGATTGCCCATCACAAACAGCAAGATCAGTTCGGTTTTCTGTTTCTTTTCTACAACTAATTTTCAATTTTATCAGAGGTGTCATAGTTTTATAGCAAAAGTTAATTGCAAAGAGTGAAATGTTAGCATAGTCTGTATCTGCAAAGTCCCATTTGCTTAATCTGTTACCAAATACATTTTTCAAGACCAGGGCAAAGTTAAAACCTCAGGGCTAAAGTAATTTTTGCCTGTTTTCTCAAATGTAGCTTGACAAGCAATCCAATAAAATAAAAAGTCATTACCTCATTGATCGTAACAACCTGAGACTCAGGGCATCTTAAGAAACAGAGCAGGCTACAAGAATGGGGCACATGAAAGAGGAAGAGCTCACACCATTAAACATGGTTTTCTAAATCCATCAATATTTCAGTAAGCCAATATTTATTACAATATATATTTTAAATAAAAAATTAATTCTTTTTATACAGTTTATTCTTAAATAAATTACGAAGGGGGAAAACAACAGTAAAGAGTCACAGTTTTCCATTGAGAAAAACTGTTTACTCTTCCACAAGAGCTCCAAGGATACAAGTGAGACAAAACAGCCCCTGGGAAGTCCCCAGGGTTGTACTGTGAAGCTAGGAAAGAGTCTTTGAACCTGTCAACTTACCATGTTTCTGTACAAATAGCTTTTAACCTCTAGGAGTCTTTGTAAGAATAAGTCTCCTCTGGAACTCAGTTTTAGGAAGGTGAATAGCAAAAAATCTTGCACTTAAGTTTTATATTTTGCCTACCTTTCAAAAAATTGTCTTCAAAGAACTGGGATGGAACTTTCTGTGGATAATTTACCCCAGCACCCCAAACAATCAGTGGTGTTAAAGTTTCTGAGGGATGGCCAGCTCCATGGGATCCTAAGACACACCAAACAGAAAAAAAAAAAAGTATGAACTGTAAGACAGGTGCTGTAAAAACAAAAAAAATCTAGATACCACAAAAATGTATACACATATATTAAGTCCTTAATACATACTGTATTAAGTACAGTAGACACAGTAAAATCCTGTTACAGACAACCTATTCCAGCTTCAGAGCTTACTTTTATGCCACTAACCATAAAGGCTAAATTCAAATTGCAAGGGAAATCAGTACCACTTAAGTAATTATAATAATTATTAATTCTATCTATAGTGATAGACCTTTGTATATTAAAATCCCCAAACTGTTAACATACAGAAACTAAAGCCACAGTATTTGAAAGCCTCAAGGTGTAGAGGAGATACCTGCTCGAAACACATGCATCTATTCTGACCATCCCACTGAAACTAGAAATGGTTGATTTTAGTAAAATTAGGCACATGTTCAAAAAAAAAAAAAAAAAAAATCATACAGAACTGGTCTCTGGTTCACAAGTAGGAATTAGACTTCTATTTCAAAACCAGGAAGCAATACTCATTGCAATTGTCATTCTTTCCATAGTGATACAAGTTAATTTTTAAAGTTTTAAAGCCTAGTAGCACACTCCTCAAAAATGGATAAAATATGACTTCCTTCCCTGGGGAAATTGATTCCGTCCAGATTAATGTAACAAAAGGAGGAAGCTTGAAAATTATGACACCTCAGCAGCAGTTGCACTGAAGTAGGAGCCACACAAGCTTCAGAGAAATGCTGGTCATTAAACCCAGTGGGTGAGGTACCAGAGCAGTGAGATAATCCAACCTCAAAGGGAAGGACATGGTTATACAAACCCTATGTTGGCCACTGCATGGTCTACAAGATTATACATTTTCCTTGTATTTGCATAGACACATGCTCTTCCTTGTGTGTATAAATATATCTTTTAATAAATATGAAGGACAGAGAAAGCACACTGTTGTACAGTCTCAAGGCTATTCCCAATTTCATACCCCATTCTGTCCTTAAAACAATCACAGTGGCAGAGCTGAAGAGCCAACTTTATTTAAACAGCCCTAAGCTTAAGAACACACAGCTCTGGGAGTGAGATTTCTGATGTTCAGTAATCCCTTGGAGGGCACTCTTTGGGCTCAAAAGCAGCAACAATTGCTCTGCTTTGCAGAATTTAGGAAAAGAGCTGATAGAGAGAGCATGTCCTCCATCTTCCAGGCATCAGTTGGAGGAGGAAAGTGAAATTTTGGTTAGCTTACATTTTAGCCAAGTCACCAGCTCTACCAGCTCTATTTTACTGAGACTCTGACTCCATCAATACTTTAAGACAGAAACAGCTGTGACAAGCAGCTATATCCACTCTCTCCCTGTTAAAAGGACCAGATTTCAGCCTGATCTGAATTATAAGAGGGGAAGAAAAATAATTATTTTCAGCTGGGTCTGTTCCATGTTCCACCCCTCACCACACTCCAAACACAACTTTTCAGGGTCAAGGGAGGGAAAGGTGCTACTGTTTAGTTCTCCGCTCTGTGGTCCAGCACACCACACAGTAGTACTTTTAACAGGATGGTAGCAGGAACAAGTGCATAAGGTGAGGGTGAATATGGAACCATCCATGTTGGTGGTCAGCCTTTTCATCTGATATCAGCTTAAAGCAAAATCATGGAGTCAGATAGAGAAAGCAAATGATTTCTTTGGTCTTTGCCAGCAACTACAAATTCAGAACATGTTCTAAAAGGTCACCCCTGCCCTTCTAATGGACTAAACTGATGCAGATCCCATTCTGCAAATAACCACTGAAAGGCTGCAGCAGCTGCTGCCATTACAAGTTCAAATAAAAGCTACTGAACTAGCCTTCAGACTGCTCACTGTGAGCCTGAACAGCATCTCTCAGTTTGCTCCTGGACGCACTAAAGTCAGCTTTAAAGTTATTAATGCTTCTGGCAGAAGTTCAGACTTTTTGAGACAGAAAGAGATGACAAAACCATAACAGACCAGAGGTTCTCAAAGCCTGAAGAGTTACTTCTACCGCCTTTTATTCCCACTTCAAAGGATCCAGTATATAATGAGAATGTCCCTACAGCATACTCTGGCAGTGAGGAAGGCCAACAGCACTCCAGGCTGTGTTAACAGGAACATGGTACAGGGAAAGGATTATCCTCCTCTATTCAGTACCTGTGAGACCATGTCTAGACACCGGATCCAGTTTTGGGCTCCTCTGGTACAGGAAAGACATCCATCATCTGGAATGGTCTCAGTCAGGAGTACTTGCCCTGTCAGGAGAGGCTGAGGTACTGTGACTTGTTCAGCCTAGAGAAGAAATGGCTTTGGGGAGGACATAACAGAGCACCCTGCCTGTACCCCACTGTGAGGAGGTTTGAAAGATGACGGAGCCAGGGTATCACTGTGGTGCATTGTGAGAAGATGAGAGGGAACAGGCATAAGTTTAAACAAAGGAAGTTCAGACTGCAGATAAAGAAAACCTTTCCCCCTTCATGAGGGCAAGCAAGCAGCAGAGCAAGCTGCCCAAAGGGGTTGTGTAGGTTCCATCCCTTCAAGGTTTTAAAGGCTATGCCAAATAAAGCCCTAGCACCTGCATCTGATCCCAAAGTTAATCCTGCTTTGAGTAGGTGGTTGGACTTCCTCAAGTCCTTATGACCATATATACACAAAATATATATATACAACCTCCTAATAGAAGAATTATGAAATGATTACTTAAAACAGAAAAAAAAAATACAGCAGAATTAAAAGTGGCAGTCAGCTCAACAGTAAGTAATACTCAAAATGGACTATTTTGCAAAGGAGTAGATGTTAATTACATTGATTTTGAATAAACACACAAATATTTTTGTCATCTCTGATAACAGGAAAAGTCTGCATCCCTTCAATTCAAAACGTTTAGGATTTCACACACAGAGTAAGACACTGCATTTTGCCAAGACCATTCCTGAAGCAGCCTTGGTTCAAAAGTATCACAGTTAGTAGTTACAAACACAAACTGAAAGAGAGACTTAGCACTTTTCGCTGACGGCACACAAGGACAGGAACGCTCTTAAGATTAATGAAAAAAAAAAAAAAATTGTTTAAATGAGCTCACCACTTTAAACTCTTCTTATCTGCCCTTAATCTAGTTATGCCAAAAATTGCCTCAAGGCATTTGGCCACTGTGGCCATGCCTTTCACATGTGCCCTTTGTGGCTTTCTGCATGGTTGACCACTGCCTCACTCTTCTCTCTGTACTCTCAGCTCCTCCATGTAGTCTCCAGCACCAGACATCTAGAAAGAACACACAGCAGTCCCATCCTTTCTGTTGTGCTTGAAAGATCAAAATAAGCAGAGATTCTCTGCTCTCCCCGCCATGTTTTTCACCAGCTCCTGGATAGATTTCCCACCTTTTCACCAAAATGAAAACTATCTCCCACAAGGGCTGGAACAAGACTGACTTTACTGCTGGCAGCCAAATAATACAATCTCCTCCTACTTTGGTGAGTCGTCTGGAGGGGAGGTATTCAGGTCTTTCTATCCCTACTAGCAGCCACTGAAGGAGTTAAGCTTTACCTTATTGTCCTTTTTCTGTCCAGATATGCAGTGCAGCTGTCACAGCAATTTCCATGGGTTTTCATATACAAGCAACTTAGGATATCAAATCAAAGCAGGGGCTACAAAGATTCTAATGGGACAGAGCTCTAATCAGATTCCAGGTGCCGATAAACTCAGATGCCTCAACATATAAAAAGACTCACCCCAATCTGTCATTCCATGGTCGGAAGTTACAATAAATGCAGTTTTCCCATCATTTCCATAGAAATCGTCAATCATTGAAGCAATTTCTTTCACACCTTCATCAACTTTTTTAATATTCTCCTTGTATTCCCTTGAAAAACAGGAAAAAATGTTAGATTCAAGGTGGCTCTCATATTTGGTATAGTCAGTTATCCATGGTCAAAACGCCCAGTCCTTTGACTATAGATGACTTTACTCTCTACAGAACCTCAAGATAACAAAAGGCTTCCTAGGCGTAAAATCTCTCCTCCTCTGAGTCTTACGTGAGATAGTAAGTTGTCATAGCACAGTTTGAAAGTTCCTGAAACCACAGTTTCAAATGGATTTATATTTCAAATTTGACCTGTCCTTAAGACTACAATTTTATCACTCACAGCTATCAGGCAAGTTAAGAAGAATAATAAAACTAAGAAATTCTGGAAAACTTAAACACCTTAAATTGCAAGTTGCAAAAGTTACTTTAAATTGGTAACTAAATAGCAGAGAAAGATCTCACCATGTAGGCACTGCTTTGAGATGATTCATAGATCAGAACAGATCCTAGAGTTTTGTGGAATAGAGGCTAAATAAAAAATTTGCATATTTTTAGAAAAAGTGACTGTGATTAATTTTCAGGCAATTAATTTTCTATTTGTTGATATTGCTAAAGTCAGTTTTAGAACTTCCTCCGAAGAAATCCTAACAAGTGAACATGAGACATATAGCAAGTATGAAATTTGGAATGATGTAGGGAATCAAGAGTATGAATTTTGAAACTATGCAAGGGTAAAGAGAAAGACATAACATCCTACATTCAAAGCATGTAAAGAAACGAAAAGACAGTTCTCAAATAATGCACTTCAAGACAAATTAAGTGATGAGAACTGCTAAACTAAACTCTTCTTTGTACAAAAGTCATAAGGAAAGCCAAAGCATAATGCTAGAATTTGCAGCCATTATAGCTGAGCTTACTGTTCTCTATAAACTCAACCATATCATTTCAGCAATGGAAAATCTGAAAACTGTATCCATTTTATGTTTAAAACTGCCATTTCCTACATATTTCCTAGATTATGTGTTGGCCATAACTAAGACAATCTGCCAAAAATCAGACTTGAGTACAGGAGTATAACCAGGTATACTGTATATTGCAAAAATTTTTCACTTCTACAGATGGTACCTTAAAAAACAAAATAACCCAGAAAATTCAGAACATAGGCAATCATGGTGGCATATATGACCCACAACACTACAAGTCTTGCTTTTGGCTTGATAAATAGCACTGTTAAAGAAGTTACTGCATGCATTTAAAACTAATAAGATATACTTAATATCTTAATTACCTTGAGTTTGGCCGATGAGCATGTCCATTTGTGTCTATGCCTAGCAAATGCAGGAACAGAACCACTTTGTCTTCATTCAGTGCAGAGAACAATGTTTGATTACTTCTGGAAGAATTAAAGAAGCTCTGCATGAAATAAGCCATTAATATATTAATCTGAGTAAAATGGAGAAAGATAGGCAGCCTATTAAAACTAAAATACATGTCAAAATACTAGTAGTTATTAGAGTTATAAAAAAAGAAAAAATAATGACTTCACAATTTACTTCTTGAAGGATAATTGCTATCAGTACAGCCAGCCAAAGTTTCAGCTTATCTAAGGCAATACTCAAGTTGAGGCGTCCTTTTTTTTGTTTTGGGGCCTTTTTTCTTTGTGTTTTTTTGTTGTTGATTTGTTTCCATTTTGTTTGGGTTTTGGTTTTTTTTTGAGTTTGTGCAGGCAGAAATACCAGCTAATTGCATATCACCCCTTCTTTGCCTTCTGTATAAACACAATGACGAAGCATTCCTGAGCACCACTTACAGCTTTATATTTCTATAGATTTACTGAATTCAAATCGGAAGCAAAGGTCTCAAACTCTCGCTTTGAAAGCAGGTTCTATAGGACTGAGATACCAAGCTACAACTTGTTTGCAGAAACTAAAAGAACAAAACAAAACATGACATGTTTTGCAAATATATGAAGTACAGAACATACATCTGCCTTGCACATATCCTACTTAAGCATCCCTGAGGCAGACACCAGGGGACAATTTTCCCCTCAGATGGAATGACTCCTGACACGGCTATTCTGTGTTAGACTAGCCATATTAAAGCAATGCAAAATGCAGGCAGACAGCTATTACAACATCAGCTCCTTAGTAATAACACTGCCCAAGGAAACAAAGTTGAGTAGAGTTTTAGTCCAAAGAGCATCTAGAGAACCTTTCAGTACACTAATATAAATTAATGTCTTCAAATTTCATGAAAAAGTCCAGGGAAAATGCTGGTATAGCACTGAACCATTTCTGCCAGCAAAGGACAGGGCAGTCCACCACATATTTGTGATAGCAGTGGAGCTCTTAAAAACCAAATCTCACACCTTGTGTAAAAAAAATCACTGTCCCCAGAGGAAGATCCAGCCTGCAGCAACAGTATCATAGTAAGCTAAGTCAGAAAACCATGGCAATACACAAGTCCAGTTTTTTAACTCCCTGAATATACACAAACCACATGGACTAAGATTTGCACACTCTCAACTTCAGCTCTTGCTCAAACAAAATCATGACCAAAGTCCAGGGATATTTTAAATAAGAATAAAATCCAATTACATTAAGTAGCAATATAATTATTTTTAAGATTTCCATTTTCCCACAGAGATATGTCCACCTGCACATATTTGACCACTGATTGAAGAAGCTTTCCAGAGCACACCAGTAATTTGCAGGATACGGTATAATTCTCTTGTTTTTAATTAAATAAAAGGAAACAACATATCAAAACAGACAAACGGGAAACTACAAAATGGCAGATCAATATTAGAAGGCATATATTTTTCTATCACAGAAGAGATGCCTAAATTCCTGCAAAAAACTCTCAAAGCAACTTTATTGGAGACAGACAAACAGACAGAGAAACCTGTTATTGGAAGCTTCCAAGGTGCACACCAAAAGTATGTGCATGCATAAGCCGGATGTTACAGCTTCAGTAGTTAACATATATGATATCTATAACCAGCCTGTGGAACCTATTTCCCCTGGTGCCCATCCTCAGAACTGCCCCTTGGAGCTTCTCCAAGGGCTCTGAGCTTTCTCTTCTGTTTTGTCTTCAAGCTGTCTTGTAATTCTTGCATGTGCTTCTTCAAAACAACATGTCCTTGGGCAAAGTGTGAGAAAATGTATAGTGATTTCATTGTGTGAGCAACCTAGGAGAATCCATTCAACCTGCATAATACTAAAAATTTACAAAATACACACTAAAATCCTTAGGCATCAGAATGATTATATGAAAGAAACCACTCAGAGGAAGGCAAAGTCTGAGCTTCTCCTCTCTCACCACACAAGTCCCCACGACATCTCAAAACCATCCCACTCCCCCAGTCCCAGCCCCCCTGTAATCTCATTAGCATGGCCGAAAGTTGTTTGAGCTGTAATAACAGTGACCTCAGTTTCAGTAAGGCTCAGGTACCACAATACTGAAGCAATTGTTCACGTGTAATAGAAGAGATGATTAATGAAATGTGTGGTTTACGCCAGTCAATCAAGTCCTATCGATTCACAGTATGAAATTGAGATGGGCAAAATAAGTCTTTAAAATAATGGTACTGGTTCCGAGGAAAAAGTAACCAGTAACAAGTATATTAAATGTATCATTATAGTTGGAAAGGAGAAACGCCATTAGGTGTTCTGAAGCAAAAGAAAGGCAATACCATCCTCACATACAGCTCCAAATGACAGCAGGATACAACTTTATGACAACAGCTGTCCAAGTGTAACTGCCAGCCTGCTATAGTTTCAGAATCCGCTAGGGAATTCCTTCTCCTACCAACATAGAGTTTGAAGGTAATGCCCAACACCCCTTCACTACTAGCCAAAAAAGCTGTGGCCAATTGCTCAAATTCCAACTTGGTGGCTGAGGTGAGGGTGAGGGAGGGAGAGAGGTTTCTTCCCAGCAGCTGCTGGGAGTAGAAGCATCTCGGAGGGAGTCCCTCTGGCTTGGATCCTCTTCCCCCCACTCCAACCCCTAGCTCTGGACACCCTGGGCTTCAGGGAGAGAGAAAGAGAGTCGTCACTGCCTTAGATTTGTGATGGACTTCCTGAGGGGGGCTGAACAGGGTACCACATCAACATATTATAGTGCTCCAGGGCCCAAGCTGTCTCCACCTCCCTCTTTCTCCTCCCATACTAACTGTGACTCCTCTGACTCATCTATCACAGCATAGTGTGAACCACAGCAGATAATCAGAAGCCAGCTACATGTATCTGAAGAAGCCACACTGAACAATTACAGTCAGGGTACAAGCCTGACAATATTAAGTCAATAATATTGTCCATTTCTTTATCATAATGCAGACTTATAACTTCTGTCATGCTGTAACACCTGTTACAAAACCCTTGACTAAGAGCATTCAAGACTGTAAAGGGTCTGTAGCACTCTGAGATGGCTTTCAGCTTATAGACAAACAGGACAAAGAAAAGGCAAGAATGTTTTTAAAGGGTACTTTTATTAGTGTTAGTTTTTTTTAATTAGCAATGAATGACAAATACTTCCTCTGAGCATCCGTAACACTAGCTGTGAAAGTTGATTCAAGCAATTTTTACCTATGACCCCAAGTGATAGGCCTTTCAAAAATTTCTTCCTTTCTACTTTTATGATAAGGTTAACATATTCTATAATAAAGATAACACCCAGCTATGCTTTTTAGAAGATTCTCTCCTTACCTTAACATGATCAAAAACCCATATGTCAAGCTTGGCTGCATCTTGTGCTCCAAAGTCTTCACTTTCTGCTGCATAACAAAATGTATAAACGTGATTTCCAGTAGCACCTGCAAAAACAATATAGACAACATATAAAAGGTTTTTTTCTCTTTTCATAGTCAAAAATACTTTCATGTACAGGAGTAGAAACTTACCAAGAATGACAATCCTGAGAAAAGTAAAAGAAATTTTCTCCTTATTTTAAGCTTTCCTATAATTAATGGGTTTTTTTAAGCCTGGATACCGTATTACCACATTAGCTTATCAGCACCTCAGAGAAATGAGGAGCAATGTTATCCAGTATGCTCAGATGAGGAAATAAAGTATGGAAAAGCAGATACAAGTAAAACAAATCCCAGTTCAAGCAAATTAAATGGAATTTGGTTTTGAAACAAAGAATTTCACTGGGCAACTTCTAACCAATGAAGATACATATTCAGAGATTGATTTAAACACGTGTTTTGGTGGGGAGACTGAGAAAAATGTACTCAGCTTCTGGTTGTTCAACTGAATCATATAAGACAATGCCCTATCAATGAGGTCTTTTACACAGGAAAACATCATGTATCACATATGACAAAGGCATCAGGAGGGTTACTATATATTAGTTATAGCTGTTGAAAATCCAGTGGGCAACTTCAGGAAGACAATATTCAAAGTTTTCATCTTTAAAACTTCCATCCAATATAGAAAAGGGAGAACTACTGGACTATGTTCAGTTACAAAATACAACAGTAGGGCCACTGATGTGCAAACACAACATCTGGACAAGGTGATTTTGTTCTCTACTCACTGTCACAGAAGCAAAGTAGAGAAAAGGTGTGTGTGGGGGGGGAGATGAAGACCTAGAAGAAAGAAAACTTTACAAGTCCTAGAAAGATCTGAAGCTAGGTGAAGTTTAATTATTCAGTCAACAGCAGAGCTGTTACAGCTCAGGGATGCCATTTATACCGTGACAATGTAAACTCCCAGAGAGTAAAATCTTCTTCAATAGGCTAATGACCAGCAAGAATATAACCAATTTGCTGGATGTCACGATTATATAATGCCACTGTGTAAGTTTGCAGGCTTGTGAACAAGCTAACCTCCCAGTATAAGGGAGCTGCTTGACTGAGGTTATGTGCAAACCCACACAACGGCATGCAGGTATGTCAGGCCAAGAAGATGAAAGCTGGCACAGATTTTCTGGCACAGCTTTCCCATACCCCAGGAGATTTTACTACTACTTAGAACACTCGCTGCAGTTACCAGCCTGAAAGAAAAGAAAGAAAATAATGCCAGGTATTGAAAAGCAAATTCAGGAGTTCCAATTGGTGGATGAGTTCAAAAGAAGAAATAAGTCTTGTCCATCACTACCTAAGAGGATAGAACACTGCAGTGGTTTTCCACAGTGTCACAGCAAACCCAAGAAGACCTTCCTTGAGAAGTGCCACATCAAAGAAGCCAAATGCCAGTACACAGTTTGCAGACCGAGCAAAGGAACCCATTTCTAATTTCTACCAGAGCAAAACAAAGCAACCCACCCAACCCTGCCCAGCTATAAAGAGAAACAGTGGCAAAATGAAGTCATGCTAGGAAAGTTTTGGAGTGTCTGCACAGCTTATAAAATAACTGTTTCTTTATTTTTTTTTAATAAGGAATTCTACTATGTAAAATGTTAGAAAACATTATTTTATTTCTGTCATTTGAGAGGTGGCAGACAACAGTATGCCTGCATTTATCTTTAAGTCTGGGGATGAGGAAGCAAAGATGGGATAGAAAGTAGAAGAAAGCCAGGGATGAAAACATCCTTTAGAAGCAAGCACAGAACTCTGCTGGGTTTGATGAAGCCATTACACCACAGGAAATAACTGGAGGTGCCAGAAACTCCCAAACCAGATACTACCTATTCCTTTTGCTCTCTTGTCTGGCACTTCATCTCGCCCTCAGCATCAATATCCAAATATTAGGATCAGGGAGCCAATTATCACCCTCTTACAATAAGATTTATATCCCATGGAAAGCAAAGCTGTCATTCTGTTAGTGGGGCAGGTCCTGCGTCTGACAAGCTGGTCACGTCCAGAGTCCAGATCAGCAGGAGACTTTGCTAGTAAATTTTGCAGTCACAAAAGAGGGGAAAGAAGAATGAATACACAAGGACAATCAGACACTGAGCTGGACAGTGGGGGCATCAGAGTGCCAACATCAAACACAGCCATGTGAGGAATGTGAGAATTTCTGCATTGTTTAGCAACAAGGAACTAAAAGAGCAGACTGAGAGGTCTGTCTGTCCAGAATAACCCTAACAATGGTTTGTCCCGTTCTCCCCATGGTCTTGATGACACCCTTCTCCATACTCAATAACACCTAGCCTTTCTGAAAGCTTCCAAGAAAGAGAAAGGGAATGTGTGGAACAAATGGCAATCTGGGCGAAACAGACTAGCATCCACTACCCTTAAGAGAAGGAACAGACTCAGCTTCTTTTTCAGTGTGACATTTAATACTCTGAATTATACTCCAACCCAGACCCATGACAAAAGACTGGACTTTTCAAGTCAAATTCTGGCAAGTCTAGAAAAGAAACTCAAAGTTTTAAGAAGCATTCTGGAAACAAAATAGGCATTTTCAAAGTACATTCTTTTCAGATAAATTCAATGTTATAAGCTAGAAGCATAATAGAAATATGAGGGAAAATTAACACATTGAATTTATGTATCTTAACTGAGTTTAACTACTATAAACAGACACCTTTTAACCCTGCTCAAGATAGAAATATTGGACATTTTCTTGGACTAAAATGCTAATCACACAGTCATTAAGACTTTCAGAAATTTAGATTTCATGTATCTCTACTTTGATATTGAAAGAAATCTGTGAACATTTTATTTATCTTCTCAACAGAATCCTCAACCATTCCTTTGAAATATTTATTACAAGAGAAGTACCTAGAGAATATAGACAACTACAGAAAACAAAGGATTCTTCTATCTTTTCCAAAAAGCAGCAGGTGTTATACAGTGTTATAGTTTCGAAACTCAGTTGGAATCCCTTCCAAAAGCTTGGAGCCAACGCCTTAGTGTCGATAAAGAGGTTTAACAAAGGACACAATGGATATGCATGTCCT
>JAWWEW010000078.1:67532239-67548246 GCA_035583185.1 Anabacerthia variegaticeps | reverse complement strand
CCGCCCCCAACTCCGCCCAAGTTCTAGAACCCTCAGATCCCAGGTTATAAAAGTCTGATGCGCCCTGTAATAAAGGTCCATTCGCTTGTTCACCTTCACCCTGAGTGGACCGTGTCCTTTTTCTACCCTCGCTGAACGCGACAGCGAACCGTGTCAATTTAATTCTTTTTTGTGCTACCAAAAGTAGCAGATATTCTCAGATTTCTCTATTCTTGGAGGGGAAAATGTGGGGTTTTTTTCCCTATCACTGTCCTTTTCTAACCCTGTTTGGAGATTTTGTATACAGATCTTTCATATTAAAAGTTTTATGGGGCACTTTTGGGGAAAGAATGTCAGCCTTAGAGTGTCTGACAGAATCCATTCCACTGATTTTCACAGATGCCAGGTCAAGGGACAAGTGGCACTTATGAGAACACAAGCACATGGAAGATAGCTTGCCACAGCGGTCTTGCTGTCTCGTTGGAGTCCTCCCTGACAATTCAAGGCTAAAGGCCCCCTGAGATAATTTCAAAGGCATTTCCAATAAAACTGTGCAATAAAGCACCATTATCAATACAAGCAGGACAGTTCTGCCCTCCAACAATAAAAGGGGCAAGGATCAAACTTTTTAAAGTCTTACAACTAATATTAATGTAGAACATATAAGGAAGAGGATGGAAAAAACCCCAAATTTCAGCTGCATTATTTTGCTAAATCAGTTGGTAAATGTGTTATATATACACACAGAGAAAAAAACCCTCACTCTTTAACAAAAAAACCCAAACAGTGCTTAAAGCATGTTCCATAGAAGCTAGTATGAATAACGCAAGTTTAAAAAAAGCTGGCAGTTTTTTCCTTTATTAAGTCACATATGCTTATTTATATCAGCCATTACAAATAAATAAGAGTTATGTCAAATAGTAACAAGCCACAACTGTTGAATCTTATATATAAGCCTCTGAATGCCAATCTGCCAATATCTTCAGTTTGAAGGAAGAAAAGCACAGAGCAATACCTTCACAAAAGGCATATAGAAGTCAAATAATCAATTTGTAGTTTCCTACCATTTCAAAAGCTTTCATTTTTTAAAAAAAAAAAACCACAACAACTTTGGAACTTTTAAGTTCAAAAGCCCTACTTACTTATGCTAGCCAGTTGACTAGAAAGTATAGCTGAATTCTATTCAACTGGCTAGCATAATTTATATTTTATATATCTATACCTGCCAGACTTGAGCTCACAACAAAGCTGACGCAGATAGAGGCAAATTAAGATTCCCACTGAGAACAAAAGCTCATTTAAGGCCCGAGGTGAAGACCCACCAGCAAAGTGATGCCCACCGGAGATGCGTGACACGCCACAGCCAGGGATGGGCACAGCTCGGAGGCTGTGTAAGGGCAGAGGGGACCCGCAGCCCCCCAACCACAGCGCTCTCCAGGGTCCTGCAACACACTCACCACTAGGGCTGAGCCAGCCCCTGGCGAATCTCAACTTGGAAACAGGCTGCCAGGAAGCAGTGCTTCGCCATAAAGAAATATGGACATGGGGGCCGGGGGCAGAGGGGAGGGGCATGGAGGAGAGGGAGGGGGTGTGTGTGAGAAATTCCAATTCCTGTAATTACCAAGTGAAACAAATTATTAAAAAGCATTACAATAAGCAAGTTGTAAAGTGCAGAAAAACACTAAAAAGGATGGATTACACCCACTTAAAAAGAGCATTCAAAGTAGTAATGTAAGTATATACAGTATTTGTCCAAGGATATATTCAGGTCTAGTAAAAATTCTTTAGGCAAAGGAGTTACCTCCATTTAACTCTTCCACCAGCAGCCATAGTTGTAAGTTGTTCACATAGGAAGCATTTTCCTCAGCTCCCATAAGACATTAAACTCACTCAACTTACCAGTCACTGCAGCCTGAAATACTGATATTCACTTTAGAAAAAAGTTCTATTTGCTCCTACATCAACCTCTACTAACCAAGTAATTAACCTTTTTTAGCATTTATGATATATCAACTTGTCAACACCCTCTGCTGAAACCTTTTGAGTTTATATTTGTTTTTATGACAAAGCCAAGCCACTCTTCATTTGTATAAGACACATTTATTTTCCAGTTGCTGACTCACTCTAATAATTACTAGAGCCAGGAAATTATTCCTAAAACCAATCAGTATTCTGCCTCTTTGCAATATGAGGCACTGTTGATTTAAAGCAGTACTCAAACTGTTTTGACAAATGAATGGCAACAGATTCATTGTAGAAAATAAAAGGAGCATAGAGAGCAAGACAAAAACTGCTAGAGAGAGACTGTGAAACCTAGAGAAGGATAGGCAACATCTCTCTGGTTGTCATCTTCCCCTCCAAAATGGAGAATCATTTGTAGTTTCCTGAGTTCCCTGTTGGCAAAAGAGGGGGGCAATACAGCACTAACAGAGAGAAGATTTCAAAGAGATGACAAAAACTATTGTGAGACAGGCACAAAAAACAGCTTCACGTCAAGAATGTGAAGTCTACCTGTACTAGTATCTGACCTCAGGATAGACACAAGCAGCTAGTTTTGAGATGACTGAAAAAGTCTATTATCTGAGTATCAGTTATTCACTTAGACAGTACCATCTATACAAATTTGTTTTTAACTAAAAGCATATTTTCCAAAATACTTAGGACCAGCAAGGCAAATATATTTTATCAGGTATTTTAGACAAAAATGGCTGTCATTGGTGTAGCAGTTAAAAGAACAAAAGGTCTTCATAGTAACAAATACTGCAAGGAAAACCAACCCAGTACAGCTGCAGAGAGCTGTCCTGTCCTCCTCTGCTTCTGCCCACTTATTCCCATGCCAAATCTCTTCCTTTTGTTGGCATAACCATCTGCATAACTGTATATTCAAGCATTCTGGAGAATTAATTCGAGTGAAAATAACTTCAAGAAAAAAAAAAAAGGGAGGTGTGGGGAGGAAGAGTAAAGATGACTTTGCTGTAGTTTAGTTCCCCAAATTCCCAAACCAAACTTCTGTGTTGGCACCAGGACAGGACAGTATCTGCTCCCAGCAGTGCTAACTCAGCATGTTCAAAGCATGTCCTCAGATCCCTTCCTTCTCTGAGAACTGCATCTCAAACTAGATGTAGTCAGCAGGCCATATAAAGAAAATATATGGATCTATTTTCCAAAACGGTGCAAGTACTAAATTGAAGTGGAACAACATGAAGCAGACAACCCATAAAAGCACAGAGAAACAGCACAGTTAGCATAGCAGCATCACTGCAAGTTGGCCCACATTTCTGCAGTGAGAGGAAGGTCAATAAGACCTTCTTAATGTCGTCTTGATTGTTTGTACCTCCACAAAGTTTCAATAAAAAACACCTTAACAAATTCAGGCAAAACAGCTTGTCATTTGAACTTATTACCTTTAGACCTCAGAATTCAAGAAAAAGTTTATGGTGTCTGCTTTCCTATTTCACTTCGTGCACTGTCTCCCTTCCCCAGTTACACTGTCCTTCACCACGATGAGGCAGGGTAAGGCACAACATCTCAGAGTGGTATGTTACCCTCTACAACAACTTTCTGGGCAGCCTATAGTCCAGATAACACACTCCATCTTTCAGGCCAAGGTAAACAAAGCCCAGACAATTCAATACTCAAGTGTATGCAGTGTCATAAAAGGTCACATCTTTGATTTGCAATTTATGTCTCCTCACTCAATGATAATGGCATTTTTTCCACCTATTCTTTCTCACAAAAGCATAAATACGCACATAATGAAACTTGAACAAGTTTTCTAAAATAGTCCTTAGGCTCTGTGTTTGCTTACCCTGTTTTCGATGGTAGGCTTCACTATTTACATAAATATTCACTATTTATAGTAATGCTTCAAAACAGCAGTTTTGGAGGTAGAAAAACACAGCTAAACTTGAATTCAAAGGGATTTGGGGGTTTTTTTGTGTGTTTAATTCAGGCCCCCATCTGATTTCATGGGTCATTATTGCATTTTTGAGGAGGCTGAAAATATTTCTGAGAGCCCCTTCACATGGCTGTACTACTTTTACTTAAAATCCCAATCAAACAAGTCAGTTTCTCCCCATAAAGCCACATCTGTATGGAACACATAAGTAACTATTAACTACTGGTATAAGCTACTCTCATTAAAAATCATGCCCTTAAAACTGGGAGAGATATAGTTTCAGAGAAATGGCAGAGATCTTTAAGCACAAACTTCCAACACTATGAGTCTCAACATTTGCATTACTCAGCTCCTGCAGAATATCAATATATTTTTGAGTTCACAAAGCACCGAAATTCATTTTTTAAGGTCTGAAAGCAAATATATAAAAATCATAATTTCCTTTAAGTTACTTTTGAAAGGGGGCAAAAGTTTGTCTTAAGTAAACATATGTAGACAAAGATTCTTTCAGGAAGCTCAGTTTTAGAAGAAAACAAGGAAGAGGTGGCACAGCTCACAGATCAGCATAGTTTTAAAGTAGAAATCAGATTTCCTTCAGATTTTCCTCTGTTATTTTGTTCCCTTTGCCTTGATTGGGATTCCAGTATGATGAAAAAAAGGTACCCTACTTCACTGTACGATTCATTAGATCACGTTACTTCATATACATCAGGTATTCAGCACAGATATAAACCAATAGGTACCTAACAGAATTAATTATTTTAAATGAAATTAATCTTGTCTGTAGAAGCTGAAACAGAAAACCTCTTATAGCTTGATTTAAACTGTGTGTTCACTTGAAGTCATACATAAATAATTTTGCAGCAACTCAGTGACATCTGTAAATACTTCAATACAGTTTCATAAACCCAAACAAGCCTCTTCCGAAGTAATGAAGCAGCTTTTACTGTAATGAAAATAGCTTTTACTATTACTACTATTTTCGGTGAGAAAGATTGAAAAAAAGTTACTTCTTACTGTAACAGCACACAGAAGTCAGCAGAAATTAGTTTCTTAAGAGAAAGGGAGAACTGAGCGTTTGGACTCCCCCCACAGCAACCCTTCCCTGCAATCGAGTCACATGCGAGCACCGCCCGTGGCCACCAGAGGGCGCCGCAGGACACCGCCAGGGCTTTCCCTGCATCCCAAAGGAACAGGCACAACACCCGACCTGGCTTTCAACAAGCCCCTACTGACCATGCCTTAGCTCTTCAGAAAGGAAAGGAAAGAGCAGAAGGTTTCTTTAAGGATTCCTAATTCCATCGGAGCAGCAGCAGTAAAATGTTTTTGTGCTTATTTTTATTGTGATCCCACTCAAATTTTAAGGCATTTTCAACACAGCACCATTTTACTTTACGCTACAACCAGTTCACACTCCGCTGCTTAACGCTCTTTTTGTATATCAAAACCATAAAATAATAAAGTAGTGATAAAATGCAAAGCTTATTATAGGCAAGAACACAAAACTGATCATACTATTTACGGAAAAAAATGCAAATGCAAACCAGAAGGAAAGCACTGTCTTTCATAGGCACACCAACATGTGAATAAAAGAGTTTGCAGTCAGCACTCAACAGTGCCTTTAAGTCTTCGTACCACTGCAAAACATTCCCACTATTCTATTACCAGGAGTCCAGCCCCAATAAATAACTCCTAGCAAATCAGCTTTACACAAGGGTCCTATTAGTGGGAATGGAACATTATTTTAAAGAAACAAAAGAGAAACCAACACTGGCCCTGTTCTGCATCATTTTTAATGAGCTGAACTTCCTTCAGCAGCAAACACTACCTGTTGCTACACTCTGGCTTCAAGTTTCTTTCCAGGTAACACACAAAGTAACCACATTATCTTTCACACTCCCAGATGCTCACTTTATAGGACCACAGGGCTCTTAAGGTTGGAAAAGACCTCCAAAATCAAGTCCAACCACTAACCCAGCACTGCCAAGTCCACAGCTAAACCATGTTCTTAAGTGCCACATTCACATATTTTTTGAATTATCTATTGCTTATTACCTGGGAGAGGAGACTAACCCCCACTTTGCTACAATCTCATTTCAGGCAGTTGTAGAGAGTAGTAAGGTGCCCTCCTGAACCTCCGTTTCTCCAGGCTCAACAATCCCAGCTCCCTCAGCTGTTCCTCATCAGACTTGTGCTCCAGACCCTTCACCAGCTGCATTGCCCTTCCCTGGACCCACTCCAGCACTTCAGTATCTTTCTTGTAGTGATAGGCCCAGGACTGGACACAGGACTTGAGGTGCAGTATTGAGTACCGGGTAGAGAGAGAGGATGACCACTGCCCTGGTCCTGCTGGCTACACTATTTCTGATCCAGGCCAGGATGCCATTGGCCTTCTTGGCCACCTGGGCACACTGTTGGTTCATGTTCAACCAGTTGTCTACCAGTACCATCAGGTCTTTCACCACTGGGCAGCTTTCCAGCCACTCTACCCTGGCCTGTAGCACTGCATGGAGTTGTTGTGACCCAAGGGCACTTGGCTTTGCTGAACCTCATACAATTGGCCTTGGCCCATTGATCCAGCATGTCCACATTCCTCTGCAGAGCATACCTATCCTCCAGCAGATCAACACTCCCACCTAACTCAGTGTCATCTGTGAACTGACAGGGTGCACTCCATGCTCTCATCCAGATCATCAATAAAGATATTAAAGAGGACTAGCCCAAATACTGAGCCCTTGGAAACTCCACTTGTGACTAGCCACCAAATGGATTTAGCACCATTCACCAACACACTCTGGGTCTGGCCATCCAGCCCGTTTTTTATATAGTGAACAATGCACCTGTCCACACTGTGAGCAGCCAGTTTCTCCACAAGCATGATGTGGGAGACAGGATCAAAGGCTTTTATAAAGTCCAGGTAGACAACTTCCAATGCCTTTTCCTCATCCAGCAGGTGTGCTCACCTGGTCGCAGAAGGAGAGCAGGCTGGACAAGCAGGATCCACCCTCCTTAAAACCATGCTGGCTGGGCCTGATCCACTGGTTGTCCTGTACATGCTGTGTGATGTCACTCAAGATGATCAGTTCCAGGACCTTCTGTGGCACCAAGGTCAGACTGACACACTTAAAAGAGTTGCCCAGATACTCCTTTCGGCCCTTCTTGTAGGGCCCTTTGCCAACCTCCTGTCATTCGGCACTTGTCCAGTTAGTCAGGACTGTGATAAATGATTCAAAGTGACTCAGTGAGCTTTTCTGCTAGATCCCTCAGTACCCTTGGGTGGATCCCATCTGGCCCCATATACTTGTGAGTGTCTAAGTGGCATAGCAGTTCAGCAACCATTTCCTCCTGGATTATGGGTGTATCATTCTAATGCCTGTTCCTGTTTTCCAGCTCAAAGGGGCTGTGTACCCTGAGGGTAACTGGCTTTGTTATTGAAGACTGAGGCAAAGAAAGCAGTCTGTATCTCAACCTTTTCCTCACCCTTTAGCACTGTTTCCCCTTATATCCATAAAGGATGAAGATCCTCCTTAGTCCTTCTCTTGTTGCTGATGTACTTGTGAACGCATTTTGTTGTCTTTTACAGCAGTAGCCAGAACAAGTTCTAGTTGGGCTCTGGCCCTTCTAATTTTCTCCCTGCAGAACACCACAACATCCTTGTAGTCCTTCTGAGCTGTCTGATCTTTCCAAAAGCTGTAACCTTACTTCCCACCTGTGCTCGTGCCCTCCCTAATTCCAGGCCCATCAGGCACACCTGACGCTGGGCGATGGCTTGCACATCCAGTGGGAGTGCATAGTCACAGAATCAATTAGGTTGTAAAAACCTCTCAGATCGTCAAGTCCAAACTATGACCAAACATCAGCACGTCAACTCAACCATGGCACTAAGTGCCACATTCAGTCTTTCCTTAAACACCTCCAGGGACAGTGACTCGACCCTCGCCACGGGCAGCCCATTCCAGTGCTGCCCGAGGGCCTTCGCAAGGTGGTGCTTTCCCCGAGAAGCCCCACACTGGCCCGGCTAACACAGCCCAGACGCGGGGCCGTCCGGCGAGGGCCTGCGGGCCCCAGCCCGGGCAGTGAGGCTGAGCCGAGCACCCCTCCCGTCCCAGCAACAGGCTGGGCGGCCGCCGTGCAACGTGCGGAGTCGCTAAAGCTCTCCAGGGGCTGCGAAGCACAGCTTGAGCCCACTCCCATTCCCAAGGACGCCGCGCAAGGACGAACTCAAGGACCCACCGCACATTCCCCGCGGGAAGCGCTTGGCATACACGTGCCAGAACTCGCTACTCTCCCCCGCCACGAACCACGGCTGCTTCCGCTTCCGCTTCCGCCCGGCCCATGGCCACGGCCACGCCCCCGCCCGGCAGTGTCCGGCTCCTGGCCACGCCCCCGACCTCGCTGCCAGCAGGGCGCGGCCTGGAAAAGCCGCGACCTGGAAAAGCCTCTCCCCTCCGGTCTGACCACGCCCCTCTTCATCGCCCCGCCCCCTCCCTCTGGTCGCGTCCGCCGCGGAGGGGGCGGGTCCTGTCGCCCGGGAGCCTCTCGCGATTGGCCGCGGGTGCTCTCGCGAGAGCTCTGATCCGGAAACGGCAGTGGGGCGGTGGGAGGTGGCCGAGGAGGGGGCAGCGGCGGGCGGGGGTGTCGCTGTGGCTGCCGGTGGCGGCAGCTGCGCCCGCGGCAGCGTCATCATCATCACCATCATCACCATCGGAAGGGACCGGCAGCGGCCTCGGCCCCGCCAGGAGGGGCGGCTGCGGTGCCGGCCCCGCGCAGGCTTCGTCGCGGTATCGCAGCGGCCGTGCCGTGCCGGGCTGTAAAATGGCGGCGGCGGGCGGGGGCGGCAGCGGCAGCGTGAACCCCTTCCTCAGCGACTCCGAGGAGGACGAGCCCGAGGAGGCCCGGGCCGGCGGTGGCAGCAGCAGCAGCACCGAGCCGGGCGCGCCGGCGTACCCGCAGCAGCCGGCGGAGGCGGCGGCGGGGAGCCCCGAGGAGCTGCCGGGACTGCGAGCGGTGGCGCCGGGCGATGCCGCCGCGGGGGCGGGGGAGCCGCCGCGGGTACCGATGGACGCGATAGCGGCGCAGCTTCTGCGGGACCAGTTCCTCCTGACGGCGCTGGAGCTGCACACGGAGCTGCTGGAGAGCGGCCGGGAGTTACCCCGGCTCCGCGATTTCTTCTCCAACCCGGGCAACTTCGAGCGGCAGAGCGGCACACCGCCCGCCGGCGGGGCCCTGGGCAGCCTGGGCAGCGGCAGTGGGCTCGGGGGAGCCGGTGGCAGGGAGCCCGGGGCCGGGCAGCTCAGTAAGTGACCCCGACTCGGGCGGCGGTGGCCTCTGGGGAGCGCTGGCAGCCGCCGGTGGGCGCACGGGCCTGGGCGGGGGTGGCTGGCGGTGCCGCTCTGCGGCCGGGAAAGGCACTGGGTATCGCTGCTGGCTCCGGTTATTCCTTGCTCTCTGTAAGCTGGGACTGGTGGAGGCTGCAGGAGCGGGCCGGCCGGGGTCTGAGGAGATGGGCTGCTAGAACCGCTGTCACCTGAGTTCTACAGGCGTGATTTAGTCGAGTACCGTATCTCTCTGAACGTCACGACTGTTTGCTAAATGTGGAATAAATGTAAGGGAACGATAATATCAGTCTTGGTTTTTAGCACTGTCCTAAAGTGCTTACTGACAAGAGGTAAGTCATACGGTGCTAGAAGAGGGGGCTGTTAAGCAGTGACTGCTACTTTTAAAGTCTGAAAACTGTCAAAAAGGGGGTGTAAGATGCACAGGCGGGTGTCAGCATGCCAGCGTTTCTGCTGATGAATTCAAAGATATGTCTGAGTTTCGTAGGTCTTGGACAACTAATACAATATTTCCTATAATGAATGTTGTCTGCGTCTTTGCCTCACCGTGTTGGGATTTGGAGATGGGGAGCAGTAAATAAACTGGGTTAGTACAGCTTTAGGGAGCAAAATTGATGCAGATATTGGGACTGCCGTCACATAGCTGAACATGAAAGCCTTTGAGTTTTAATAGTGGCTTGGAATGAAATTGCTTTTGTGTCTTCTCTATGTTACTGCCAAAAAATTTGGAGTTCTTAAAAGAAGGCAGCCTGTGGAACTGCCTTTGAGAAAGAGAAGCTGCCCAGCCATCTCACTTTTGAGGACTTCATGAACTTGTGGGAAGGTGTTGAAATTAAAGGAGTTATGGATAGGAGACAGGTTAAAGACTTACTTACATATATTCTAAGATACCTAAAGGCATTTTGTAAATATTATTGTATTTTTGTATACTTTAAATGTTCCTAATGTTGCAAAGACATGCAGTTACACTTGAAATTTGGAAATAACTAATGGTATCTAGATGGCTGGGGTAATCACATGTGTAAACCTTCGACTTTTTAATGCATTTCAAGGTATTTTAACAAGTGAATGGTGCTTTTTAAAAAATTCCTGCTGTGTTGTTTATGTTCTGGTTACCTTGTTTATGAATAATTAGAATATCACACTTGGGTTTGATTTTTTTTTTTCCAACTGAGAGCTTCAGCATCATCTCCTTCATGATATGATTAGTGAATCTTGGAAAAACTTGTACTTCAAGGCTTTGAACGGGTATAAATTTCTGTTTCATCCCCAAGCTGCCTCCTGGGGTGTTCCAGTCAATTCACCCAATTGATTAAACATTCTCTTATCTTTGTTAACATATTTGTTGTTTCCAGTTATTGATACTGAGCATACTCCACTAAAATTAGAAAAAGAACAACCTGTTTAACTGTGCTGTTATGCATGCAAAAAAAATTAACTCAGTCAGTCTTAGACTGATATACACTTATGTGAGAATGTCTTAATTATTATTTTGGTGACCAGCTAATTGCGAGATATCTGGGATGTCCCTGTTAAGAAAGGAGGGAGGAGGCAGGAGAGAGAGAGAAGGAGAGACTAACACTTATTTTGGACAAGTTTAATAATACTGAAGTGTACTAAAGTTAAATATCACGCTAGACTTTATGATAAAGGTGAAGTGTGAAATCTAATACCTACAATAGGTTAGGTGTGCTTTTCAAAGGATTTTTTCTGTCTCAACAGCAACTCAAAAGGCAGTTCACACTGAGTGACACTGAAAGGTGAAACATGCAGAACAAAGGAAAAAATATTTTTGTATAGCTCAAGTAGGTTTTTTTAACCTAGTGCCATCACACTTTCTTGCAGTCTGGAGTCTAGCATTGAGCTAACAATTGTGACAGTGCTGTTCAGGCTGATTCTGATTCAACCAGAGCTGACAGTCTCATGCCTCTGAAGTTATGTCATTTTCCAAATACTAAAAAGTAAACTTCAGAAGACTCTGATGGGCTGAAAATCATGGTCTTTGGAAGTGGTCCCTCACTGCCTTCTGATACATCTGGTATTACTTGATTTAGGTAGATGACTGAGCTGCAGTTCAGATCCAGGAGTAAGTCTGAATAGGTTCCTAGGTTAGTCAAAATGTGCAGTTTTGTTGAGAGACACAGTCAGTTGTACCTGCGTGTGTGCATTCTCACAGGGAGACTTGCAGAGGTTGTATCACAGAGTCATGGATGTACCTCCTCTTGTTTTAATATGGCAAAGGTATTTGAGACTAAACCAATAGTTTTGTTAATAGAAACTATTGATGTAGGAATAGTGCAGGTTGGCATGACTGCCATTTCAAGGTCATGTGATTTTTATGCGTCACTGAAAATAAATCATAGTATCATTAAAAAAATTTAGTTCTGTTGATTTCTAAAGTCCTAATTTCTTCTCAGTGCCAGCTTTGTACCTGCTCCTCCCAGCCCCGAAGTTAGACAAATTTCTATGACTTTATACTGAGATTTTTTTATAATTTGAGTGGATGAAAAAGAAGTGGGACTGGCAATTCTTACTGAATGTGAAGTATGTTTGGAATGCTGCCTGAGGATTTCCACTGAGCAGTGGAAAGCTTTTGTACTGTGCATTGCTATACAGAATGGGAGAATTTCAGTACAAGTGTTCATTGGCACTTTTCAGAATCCTTTTAGGCAATCTAAACTAGCAGTGCATTCTGGAATTTATTTTGTTGGGGTTTTTTCTTCATCTTCATAGACTGCTATAAAGAGATTTTAATGAAGTGGCATCAGATTTAAACAACCACCATCATGTGATCAGCTAGTGACTTAGAGGCTATTTTGTCTTTGAACCATGCTTCAGGGTGCTTGATTGCAACAGCAAATGACAGTCAGATGACTAGGATTTCTTCTTTGCAAAAACATGCTTCCCTTTTCCATCACCCACAATGTCACAGCTGCAAATGGAGATCAAGATATATTGTAGTGAAAAATCTGTGTTTTGCAAATGTGCTCTTCTAGTTAGAAGAAAATTCATGCTATGAAGGTGTTAACACTATTTCTTTAGGTTACATGACTTTTATACTGTCATCCTTCATGTCTCTATACAGTCATCCTTCATGTCTCGTGTCTCTGCTAGATCTTCCCAAACTTCTATGAGAGCTTCTTCCATGGATTTCAATAACAGTAGCTCCATATATGCTGACCATTTTGATAACCACATTTCTAGTAGTGCTCGTGTAAATGGTATGGTTTGGAAGTCCCTCCTTTCTACTGTAAAGGCTTTTACAAGGCCTTAGTTAGTACTTGCACATTAAATTTAAATTTTTGTCTCTATCATTTTTGCATGAGAAGCTACGGTACAAATTGAGACGCTTGACATTTAGAAATAAAACTGACTCAAATATCTCGTCCCGATTCCCATAAATCAAATGTTTTTCCATATATACTCATGACCAAAATTCAAGCTTGAGCATAGTGGATGAAAAAACCTTTTTTATTTTTTTCTTTAACATGATTGATATGTTGCGCTTTGGTTATTATACCTGATGAATGCACTTTCCAGAAAGGGTGCAGCCTACACTGTTAGAACTAGCTTTAGTCTTAAAATTTACCATTTATTTTTTTTATGGCTGCAAAAGCTCAAGATTCCCAAAATTTAACATAGATTTAATGAAAATCATAATGGGGGATTTTGAACACTTATGTTACATTTGCAGGTTTGAAGAGATGATTTATTTCTAGTTGCAAAAATAAATTTGTTTATAACTTTCTGGGGATTTGATTCCTGTTATATTAAACGAATCTGTGAGCACACAAATATGAAGTATTGCTGCTTTATAGTGAGTTCCTGGTTTTGTTTATGATTTGGTATGCTTTGATTTTCGGTTAGGGTTTTTTTGATATTGTGAGGTATTGCTCTGGTTTTGCTTGTAGCCTTTGAAATTCAGATCTTTCTTACTGGATAAAGCCATGTGGGAAGAGCATATTGATTATACTTTTGTGAGAAGAGGGTGTCTTGGTAACAGCTCTCAATCCTGTGTCACAGACATTGTAAATTTGTGAGGGACTTTATCATCAGTGTTTCACCAGATTTTTGTTCTGAATGAAAATACAGCAGGACAGAGCTACCTCAAAGAAATTCATTATACCTCATCTTAAATGGCAGTCTAAATAAGACAGGAAATTGGGAAGGTGACAAATACCTTTTGTTGTTCTAACTAGTCATTATGTGTTTTCTTGTTGTCAGGTTGCTTGTTACTTTATGAAAGCAAGCAAAAATATCTAGTCCTGTTGTCTCTCTCTGCAGATACTGGGAGGAAGACTAGCAACTTCTGGCTAAGACAGTGGTTTTTACTACTGTACTTGGGAAAGGTGTTCCACTAAGTAAGGACAGGATAGAAGAGGGCAGATAGACAGGTACTCAAAACTGCTGGTGGTAACAGATGGGAAAAGACTGAATGTTGTCTCTTCAAAAGAAGTACAGAAAACAGTTGAAAGAGTAGAGGTTTCTGTGTAACACTGAAGGAAAGGGAAGCAGAGTTAACTCCGGAACTGCCAGAAGACTGTAATGCCTGAATGAAACTTGAGAGGTTTTGTAGTGCTCTGATAGAGAAGTTTTACTGATAGAGAAGCCAGGTGAACTTTCTCTGGTTGTGACTGCTTTAAACCCCCCTCCATTTTACTGACACTGATGTTTCTGACAAGTTTTTAGCGATGTGCACTTCATAGGTTGCGATCTGCTTAGGCTGAGACTTTTGCGACCATTGGACATGACAAATGAGTGAAATCAGGTCTGCTGGAAGATGTTCCTGATGGATGAGTTTAAGGTTTGGCTGATATCTGTGTTGGAGTGACTTGGGATGTAATGGTAGATTGTTCAGGAAACAGATTCGTTCTCATAAGTATATAACTACACAAAGAAGTAGCAAGCTAAGGTAGCATGAGATAAGCATGACATTGATGGGCAAAGGAAGACAAACTAGAAGGTACCAGTACTAGGATGGCAAGTATCAAGTTATCTGCTGAGTAGCAACTGACTGTGACTACATTGTGTTTTACCCTGCAGTAAGTCAATGCATGCACATTCCTCTTGCAGGATCTTCACAGCTATGCTATGGGGAATTTATTTGCTTTAGTCCTGACTTCCAGTTCTTTTTGTGTGCGCCAGAATTCCTGTTACTTTTCAATGTTGAGGAAGGCAGAAATGAACTTGCATCTACATGCACTTGTAACTAGTTCAGTTATGTGAGAGTTTAACCATCCTTTGGCTGAAAGCTTCAGCCTAATGAGCAGGATTTGTGGTGAAGCAGCACATCATCCTTCTAATGGTTTTGCTGTGAGGGAAAGGAGAGATTCTTTTTATTGGGTGGGGGAGAAGGGAATTTAGATGAGCTTCAGCTTTGCATTTCAGAACCAACCATTGAAAACTTGTCTAAGTTCTCCCGTACATAATTTCAGTTCTGTAGAAGTTACATTGAACTTTCTGTAGCTTTTTTCCCCTCTGAGAATTACCTTTTTCTTGACTGAAGATGTGACTCGTAAACTCTGTTTAGCCAAGGGAATGCTTGCTGAAAATTCCATACCAGTTTTATTACCTGATATACAAAGATTTGTCTAGGATTTGCAAGCAAGTCATTATCAAGTAGGTATTGAAATCAGCTGTGTTGGAAGCTGATATGTGTGCAGCTCATCTCTGCTAATTTAAAACTTGGAAATACTGGACTTCTATAAACACGGAATCAATGCAAATGTGGGAAAACAATCTTTTTCAGGAAGTTCTTACTTTTTCAACTAAGTTTTGTTACAAAATTTGAGTTGGGTAATTTGTATTTATGGAGCTCTTTAAAGTATAGCATCAGAAGTCTCTTTTCTATCAGTATGTAAAGATAAGTCCTAAACCCCTGTGCTGTTGGGTTCAAAGTTACAATTTTTTGTCTTCAGTGTCTTACTTGTATTTGGTTTTCTAGTGTATTGTAAATATGCAGATTTGAGAAACTGGGTTGAAATCTCCTTTGGCGTAGGCTAAAACATTGAGTGATTCAGTAAAGGTCATAGGCCTTACATTTTTATTTATGATGTGCATGCCTGAGAGATGGTACTAAGTACATTGAGTTTGTTGGACAAATATTTTAAAAAATTGTTTGTTTGGTATTTTTTTAAGACAGACCAAGCTAAAAAAGGCTTTGAGAAATAGTGACCTCTTTCCCCTGGTGCACGATAAGGGAAAGGTAATTTTCTTTCTCCCTTCCTGCAGTATAACGCTGCATGATGGTGATGCAACTGATTACTTCGTTGTTGAAGGAAATACGGTTACATAAAAAGTCAGAGAATAAGAATTTCTTATTTATATAACAAGTACTTTTTCATCTTTGATGTTAGAGGAGAGAGAAAACTGTCAGCTGTTTTGTCAGTTGAAAAAAACTTGGAAAAAGAGAAATCATGGCAAAAATAACGACAGAATCACAACATAGTTGAGGTGGGAAGGGGCCTCTGATGATCATCTGGTCCAACCTGCTCAAGCAAAGCCACTGTGACCTGCAGCTGTTTTCCCAGGATCATGTCCAGGTGGCTTTTAAGACTCCATCACCTGTCTGGGTATTCTGTACCACTGCTTGGTCACCCTTGCAGTAGAAGAAGTATTTCCTGGTGTTCCAGAGGAGCCTCCTGTGTTTCACTTTGTGCGTGTTGCCAGTGGTCTGTCACAGGTCACCACAGAGAAGACCTGGCTCCATTCTCTTTGCATCTTACCTTCAGTTATTTATACACATAATGAGATTCTCCCCTGAGCCTGCTCTTCTTCAAGCTGAACAGCCCCAT